>BGPR01001519.1:148006-204580 GCA_013235015.1 Araneus ventricosus
TGTGTGTGTGTGTTTGTGAGTGCGTGTATGTGTGTTTGCGTGTGTGCATACATGTGTGTGTGTGCGTTTGTGCGTGCATGTGAGTGTGTGTTTGTGCGTGCGTGTGTGTGTTTGTGCATGCATGTGTGTGTGAGATTTATTTCGAATAACGATAAAAGAGTTGCAACGTCTATGTTTGCTTCAAATACACTCTACTTTCGAAAATATTTTTTCACTGATAATTGCAATTATTGACAAAATATAAAAGCAATCATATTAAAAATCTCATTGGTTTGATTAAGTTTCTCTTACTTAGTGGAATTTGTTGAAATTGAACTTAAAATTCCAATTTTCTGCCAGTTTCAAAAATATCAAAAAATAAAACTATTGAAAAGTTGACTGTTTGAGATGAAAAACTATTTAATTTAAAGAATTAAACCTCATTCAAACACTTTGAGATTGAATTTTTTTTCTAAAACTTGAAACTTTTGCGGATGCTTAAGAAACCAACATCCTTATCGAATCTTTATTTTTTCTCGCACATGTCTTAAATCATTTGTCTTGTAAATTTTCAAATATTAACAGAAAATTGATCATTTAATTCATAACTAACCTCAACGCTTTCACTTAAATATATTCATGCCCACACCTACACAAAGCCTAAAATTTCGAACATATATTTTGCAATTATTGACAAAATATAAAAGCAATCATATTAAAAATCTCTTTAGCTTGATTAAGTTTTTCTTGCATAGAGAAATTTTTTAAAATTGAACTTAAAATTCCAATTTTTTTCCAGTTTCAAAAATATCAAAACATAAAACTACTTTAAAGCTGACTGTTTCAGATGAAAAACTATTTTACTTAAAGATTTAAACCTCATTCAAACACTTCGAGATTGAACTTTTTTTCTATTAAACTTAAAACTTCTTACAATGTTTAAACAACAGAAGAATCTTTATTAAATCTTTCTTTCTCACACATAGCTTAAATAAGCTGACTTACAATTTTTCAAAGATTGACAGAAAATTAATCATTTTAAAGCATAATTAACCTCAGCGCATTCACTTAAATATTCACACACTTTCATGAATCTTGTAATTTCAAACTCAATCTACGTTTGATCATATTTTTTCCCCCAATGACTAACACAATTATCGACGAAATATAAAATTAATCATTAAAAATATCTTAGGTTTGTGAGATTAGCAAAAGATAAAACTATTGACCACTTCTAGATAATTATATCCTTCTTTTTCAGACTTGGAATTATGTTAACTGTGTGAATACTTTACATAATTTTTTTCTATCAAAATAAAACATGATGAAATAAAACATTTAAACTTAATGAACAGTTCAATGCATTGACTTGAATAGTTGAATTCCCTATTTCTTTTGTTAGAATTTTTATACAACAAGTCTTCGACATATATGTGTTTATGCTTGTTAATCTATGATTCTGTTAACACTTTTTCACATGTATTAATATATTTCTGTTAATAATATTAAACATTTTTCCTTTACATCTCAGCTTTTCCATACTTCATAAAATTTTGTTCTATGAAAGTTATATCAATCTTAATTAATTATCCTTCTTTGCACTTTTCAGGAAGATTTTAGAAAAAAGAATTTGTTATGAATTTTCAAAGCTTACCTTGATTCCAGAAAGTTAATCGTTTCGCGAAACCCTCACCAAACTGAAGTCTGCCATTCGACGCAAGAAACCAGGGCTCCTGAGTGGAGGGGTTTTGTTCTTGGACGATAGCGCAAGACCCAACGCAGCAAGGGACACAAAAGAACACATTTGTCGCCTTGGATGGGAGAGATTGGATTACCTGGGATACAGCCTCGATCTTGCCCTATCAGAATTTTCCTTTGGGACGTCAGTTCCGAAACAATAAAGAGGTACGGAAGGCTGCGAAGAAATTCCTTCGCTAGCTGAGCACCGATTTTCACCAGGATGGTTTCTTCAATTGATTTCACGGCACGACAAATGTATCAGTGTCGGTGGTAAATATGTGGAGAAATAGCCGAAAGTTTGTACTTTTTACGCCATTGTTTGTTTCTGTTTGTAATAAAGCTTTCTTGTGAAAAAGCATGATGAAACTTACTTTCGGGACGTCCTCGTAAAACGGAAACTAAATTAATGAAAAGGAATTATAGTACCTACATCATGCAAACACGCGTCCTGGTAAGATGCAAACAAAGAGGTGAGAAAGTGAGCAGGTGGAGCATCGCCTTTCACTTCTGCAGCGCTTCTTCGCCATTGGCCAAAAGATGATATCACCGGAAGGGAGGGGCAATGCAAATTTAGCTAACAAACACAGCCGCCGATGATGCCACAGCACCCTACCGTCAGTCACGAAGGCAGTCAACCCTGGAAATGAAACAACCTGCCGGTAACGTCTTCCATACCGAGTGACCACATCAGACTACTGGACAGTAGAAATAGGAACTGGAGAAGAAATCCGTGAAGCACCTTCATCAGGAAACTCGTGCGCTGGCCTCAACCTGTAGATCGATACCGTAACCGGTTTACCATTTAACAAAGGAAGGATGTCCAACAATCTCTCAGAAAGATGCGTCATCAAGGTGCTTTTCAGCTACCTATGAGAGAGTTCCAATACCCCATTACTTTGCTGGTGATAAGCACTATTGCGAGATTGCTTCGCACCTAAAAACTTTGAAAGAGACGAAAAGTGATTACTTTGAAAATTAGTTAAACTATCAAAAGTTATTTTTTCAGGTACTCCAAGTCTCGAAATCTATCCACGTAAAATGCACGAGCAATAGTATGGACAGACAGGTCCGGAATACGAAACTCTTTAGGCTATCTTCTAAATCTATCAACATAAGTCAATAGTTATGAAATTCTTCGAACTGGACTGAGCGGTCCAACCACGTTCACATACACGTGCGAAAAACTTCAGAACGGTGAGGGAAAATTGGCAACTTTATTACTTTTTGTGACATAAATTTTGGTATGTTGTACTGGATGCAATTTTTACACCATAGTGCGCAATCCTGGTTAATAATGGGGTCAAAAAGACACCGTGCGTTTGCTGACGGGCTAATGACAATGATGTCTACGTAAATTTTGTAATTGGGGAAAAATGGTGAAGCTTTACATCTTTTTGAATCCGAAAAAGAGAGCCCAATTGTGGAATTTGTCTCTGTACACGATAACTCAGAAACGTAATGAGCTAGATACATGGAAAATCGTATATCTTTATATCACCTTAATTGTAGATATTTCTCAATTTTTACACCAGATCCGTCAAAGGATTGTTTGTCTGTCTATTTAACATTACACCATATGTGATACTGGTGGCTCCAAAATGCATCAAGCCATATAACTGAAATTCGAAATGTGGTCTTGACATCGAAATAGTAGCAAAATATCAAATTTTGTACGAAATCGATTAAAGGTAAAAATTAAAAAATGCCCATTTGATTTTCTTGACTACGATTAGGAAACTTACACAAAACGCTCCGTGTTGTGTAAATAAACGAGAAGATCCAAAGGAGAACACCCCGGCTATATTTGCTGAAAACTTACAATCAAAACAAGTTCAGGATTTTCCCCAAACATTTAATTTAAACAAATAGATATCGGTTTCTAAAATTCTTTAAAACCTACTACTTGAAGCCTTAATTTTATTGGGTTACTGTAATTTTTTTGTTCAAAAGCATTTAAGGATTGATGAGAATGCTTGATTACCTATTATCGAGTTTATTCGATACTCATTTTGAAGCCGCTTTAAATTTTTCCAAGTTCCTCTTCTGCTAACTAAATCACGATATGAAGTTGTATTTTGACCTTTTATGAAAAATTTGAACAATTGGTATTCAGGTAATGATATATCCTAACTGTTAATAATGTTTACAAGTTAATTTTCAGTGAATTGATGATGATCTGCAACATTACAGCCAGAGCCGTACCGAGGAGCTAGCAGGATTGGCCCCTGCTAAGGGCGCCGACAGAACGGGGGCGAAAAAATGACCATTTAAAAACTTATTTTAAGAGTTAGATTGATACGATCTGCTGTGCAAATAAAAAAGAATTTGAGAATAAAACTTCAGTGCCTCACTAAACATTACGGGAGTGTCTAGTTGTTATGTCCAATGGTCAGGTTGCCAGTTTGCGAGCCCCTTACAGACAGAGAGAGAAAGGGCCTTTGCTTTTTCTTGAAACAAAATAGCAAGTAGCTCCATGTTACAAACTGATGCGGCAATGAGCACTTTGAGTTTCTTGCTGCCGTAGGAAAAAAGGGTTCATCCAGCAAGGTGAGAAGGGCCCGTCTTTGACCGTGGGTGCGGTTCTTGCCTGGAGATGGCAAAACAACATGTTTTTTCTTCCTTTTTGCATCTCATTTTACAGCCGTAAAATAGATGGATAAGGGAACTCGCCTGCCTTACGAATATTTTTCGAACCTCTAAGACGCTGATAATAGGAGAGGGAGAGCAAAATATTCACATAATTTGACTGTAAAAGCTCAAAGGAAAAGGAGAATCGCGCTTTTTTCTAGAGTTTTGTGCTTCAGGGTAGGAAGGTCTTATTTTATCTTATTTACTATAGTGTAGGAAGGATAAAGGGGACTCGTCCATATTGGACGAGTGGTCACCTGGTGTTTCTTTATTGGCAAATAATACAAAAGAAATGTTTTATTTCTGTTTTTGTTTCATCAGAGAGTGAGCACATAAAGAAATACTTGGACAATTTCATTCTTTTCTAAGGAAAAATTAGCTAAATTAGCTTTAAAGTGGTCAGCTCAAATTATTTCTGTGTTTTTAAATTACTTTTGTAGTATTAAATACTAGCCGCCTTCTATTGCCAACTGATTTGTCCATTTTATTAATTATGTATTATTTACCCCAACCAATTTTAAAAACATCAACTGATTTAATTTTTCGCTAGCTAATTTGAACTAAATTTTCAGACAATATGCTTTGCATCAAATAAAATTAATGACTTTGATTTTTTTAAATTGAATTGTTAAAAAAAAGTCTTAGGCAGAATGGCCTTTAATATCATTAAATTTAATGAAAATTCATCTTTCATTCGATCATATAGCATTACTAGCACAGCTCCCATCTGGATATTTTGAAAGCTATTTTAAAGTATGGGTTAAGAAATGCTTATCCCAACATCGAAATAAAGATTGCGGGATATTTATGACAATGCCTGCAGAGAGAGAGTGTTACATCTTAGCACGCAGTTTCAGCAAAATAAAAAATAATTAAAAACCACTTAAGGTTGAGTATGTGTGAAAGTAGACTGTCTAATTTAGTACCGCCAACATAAAAAAAAGGCATCAAACCAGACTTAAATGGTAATAAATGAGTTCCCTCACCAAAGCAAGGAAATTAAATTGTAATTAAAATATAATTCCTGATTTTTCACTAACAGTCATTACAATTTATTTATAGATTTTCAATCAAGTGTTACAGTGAATTACCATTTTGAATTTTTAATCATCTGTATATATATTCCCAACCTTTTCCACTCACGTACCTGATGATTAGTCTTATTTTGAGTACCCCTTGCTGTCAATCCCCGTCCCAACCACCTCTTCGCAAAAAAAGAAATTTTTATTAATAGAGCTAAGGATCTTATACCAAGCTTAAGAATCAAACGACTCTTATGAACTGAATAAAATTTATGATTTTTTTATTTACATTTTATTCCAATTTTGAAACAGTAATTGTTCAATGTCAGAACAAATGAAAATAGCATTTTCATAATTTCATATTAATATATAACGAAACTTACAATTACTCAATTACTAGATAATTATCTACTTTCTCCTTTTTCTTTTACGTAAATAGGCTTTCGAACTCGTAAGATTTTCATTTTTCAAACGAACGCTTTGCTTATAAATAATAAATCGCTTGGCTCAAAGTTGTTTGAACACGGTTGTTAACGTAACATCTAAATAGTGATTTAGAAAAATCTGCAGTCAGAGGGTTAAGGAATTCTTCGAATTTATTTTTATTCACTGCAAGTATGAACAGAATTTAAAAAGAGCTGATTAGAATTTAGAAATTGAAATTACCTTTGGGCACATTTTCACTAGCATCGCTTATTTTTGTTGTGATATCGTCAGACGTCAGTTTCGATAAATTTTCAATTTCTGCGTCTAACATTAATTGAAGAAGGTCTGGTCGTCGACCCTGTGAAAAGATTCATGATTAAAATTTACTAACTGAAATAATCTGAGATGAATATCATCAGATTCTAGATCTATCATTAATGATTTAAAAGGGATACTTTAGATATGAACAATTTTGAAGGAAATAAATTCTTCATGCGTCATGTAATATATATGAGTCGTTCAGAAGCCAATGCGGATAGTCCAGAAAAAATAATTAATAAAATTCACGTTTCCAAGTACAATAATTTTTTTAATGTTTGGTTTATTAATTTGATTAGTGGAAGTATATAAAGTCTTCTAACGAAGCAACTAGTGAATCTTTTATACACTAAATAATTCCGTCAAAATTTACAAAAAACAGACTGGCATCAAAAAAGGTCTTATTCGCTTCGGCTTCTGAGCGTTTCATATTATATTCGACTCTTTAGATTAACGACCAGGAGGGGTATTGAGTGTTTAGTTATATTTACCTCCGGATTTGAAGAAACACAAGGATATTTTGGGACGGACCTCGTAATTTTGAACCGAAATCAGGAGAAAAGGACATCATTTGAAGCATCTCCTCTCCAAGCTTCTGCGCCATACCAGAGGAAGGTCATTTGACCCGACGCTAATAATACGCACGAGATCCACTTCGGTGAAATCGGGTTTCAAACCTGGAGCTCTCCTGCGGGGAAGCCTGAACCTGCCACTAGGCCACCACGTCTCCAAGGTATTTAGGTCCCGATCTCCGGAACTGAACCTGCATGTCCTTTCCGAATCTTCACGATAGATTAACTGGAAGATGTTTGACCCTCGATGCCAGATTTGACGTGCATCTGCCCACATACACGTTTGAACGTTAGCACCACCAGAAGTGTGCAAAAAATTCCATCACTCTCATTTTCTGCATAAAAACTCGCAAAAACGATTTAAATATAGAATACCAGTACAATATGCAATCACTGGCAATCTTCCACTGAAAAAACGTTTATGGCTTATTGCCAGTGATTGCATCAACCTTCCAGTTCCATAAAAATGCGTGTGAAATTATATTTAAAAATATGTTAAGTTTGTAGTTTCAGCTATGCAGAAATTTTTTTCTTTTATTTGCTGCAGTTCGTGGCGGTTGTTGGCAACGTAGTTAATGCTTCCCGTGCCAAAAATAATGATTGCAAAATCTGGTTCACTTTCTTTGCACTATTATGTAAGGTAGCACTTGCTTTTGAAATCTGGTTTATTTCCAATATATGTTGTTGCCTTCGTGGAAGATTTTCAATGAAAACTAGCCCATATTTGTGTTTTGCAAAACCAGTAAACCCTTTAGCAGTTAGTCAAACCATATTAATTTATTCTTTGCTAGATACAGAATTTGCATTTGTTTGTGAGGAAAAGGTTAACGTACCTCCTTGTTGTTTCTTCTCGTGGATATTATAAGTTTGACAAACTGCAAAAGTTCCTTCAATGGATCAGTGCCTTTGTTTAGGAGAACCTGTCTGATTTTGTACATCCAATTCCAAATAGTGATGAGGAATCGGAAACTTTCTGAAAGAAAAGTCATAGCAGATACCGAAATTTTCTTTGAAGAAACAAACAAGTTTAGTTTTCAATTTTTTCAAAGCAAACATATGCTATGAAAAAATTGAAAACTAAACTTGAATTTGTTCAGGATGGTCAAACTAATTGATCATTCACGATAAAAATTTTAGTGAATTCTACAGTTTTGTAATGGTGCACACAATAGGGATATATTTTTTACGTTTGTACTATTTTTTATAAAACTTTGTTTAAGGTGACTTATTTCTTGTTTGCCAAATGGAGAGAGAGAGAATTTCTATTAAAATGTTTCACTCTCTCCTTTATGTGTAAAGAATTTAATTATTTCGGAATTTAATTATTAGTTCCCGATTACTTCAATTAAATTTTAAATCCGTATTGGTGGCCCCGTCTGATAGTAAATTTGTGAAAAGCCGTATTAATATTTCATTATATTTATGATAATACATTTTGGAATTTATTTAAGACTAAATGGTACAAAATAGTAATAATAAAAACCTTTTGAAAAACGTTTATATTTGATTTTAAAAGAGGGAAAATAATTTCTTTCTGCAAGCTGGGAAGCGCAGATAAATTCATTTTTTTAAGTTAAGGCTCCATTGCAGTCTAGCTTCAAATGCTAGTCGACGAAAGCACCTCCTTAAGGGTGTCTTTTCGAAAAGATGAAGCCAAGTGCTTCAATTTGCTTCAAACATTTGGATAGAAAAAATTCGCTAGTGACTGCAAAATTTCTTATGATTGTTACAGACATATTCTTCTGACTAGCTGAGAGTCGTTTTTACATAAATATTTTACGAAGGTCAAAATAAATATGCAAAGAGGGATGTAATTAATAATTAAAAATAAACAATGATGCTACTTCATCCAGGTGGCATCGTTGTAAAAAGGGTTTCTGCTTATCACAACAATATGTAGTTATGTGGGTCTCCACACCCAAGGCCATCCCGAATAAAAGTGGGGCCTGGTGCACAGTTGACTTCCGGGCCGCATATTCACAAACGCTACTTTGATACACCAAGGACAGGAAATTTGCCAATACGCCTGGCTATCGCCGCTGAAAGTCTGTGGCGTCATTCAATGCGAACTGTGTTTATGTTTCTGTTGCTTCGACTTCGCAAATTCCGAACTACGATACGAACATACTTCGCAATTTTATTTAGTCTAGTAATAAGGTTTTTCCTTTTTAATTGCTTATAACATGAATTTGGCTGAGCAAATTTGCTTGAATTTCACTGAGGAGAGTTCATCTCCAAAGTTTGAAAACGTATGTCGGTTATCTATGAATGAGTAAAAGAACTTGGAGTTCGTATAAATATCAACTAAAAGAGAAGAAAATCATGTCTAACAAGGAGAAAGATTTGTTAGATGGTAAGTTTTGTTTCGAATGTAATCTTATTTTTTCCTGTTCCAAGAGAATCTGCGGTACAGCTTTGATGTACGGCATCACTGTCAATATTTCTTTATTTTGGCGACTTTCTGGTTACAATTAAGTTTAATGTACGGAAATTCTCGTTTTGGGGAATTAAAAAAAACCTAGATTCGTAACTTTCAATAAAAAAGCAAGGCTACGAGGTTCCCGCTTTGCTGAAAGCGAAGCCGCTGAAGTTTTTTTAAGTTAAAAAGATTTGCTCGGAACGCGTACGCAAGAGAACACCAAAATGTTCAACAAAACAGTCGCCATATTTGTTTAGCAACATAACCGATGCCATGTTAGTTTACACAAAAGAAAGTCACTGGAATAATGAAATATTGCCAGTGATACTGTATATCAAAGCTGTTCCAAGATTTTATTTCGTGTAAGTATATTTCTTCATTTATGGAGAAATCATTCAGTTAATATATCATTTTGAAAAGGAGGACGACTCTTTTTCCTTATTATGCTTTCGGTAAGCTAAGTGTGAATGCGTAGAACGACGTCACAGACTTTCAGCGACGCTATCCAATCATATTGGCTGATTTCCTGCCTTTGGTGTATCAAAGTAGGGTTTGTAAATATGCTTCAGCGCCATTGAAACAAATTTCGTACAACAAAACAGTTTGTTGCATTTTGTTAATTATTAAATTGCGCAATTTAGTATATTAAGGACTTAAGGAGTGTATGGAAATGATAAATAATTATTTCAATCGCACAAAAAATTGTTGATAAATCAAATAACAAAATTAATTGAGTCATAAACTTATCAAATACAATTTCGTAAGCGACTTAATAGAATAAGGTTAAATATGCGATTTTGTTTCATTTTCTTACATGTTTTCTAGGAAATTCACTGATAACATCACCAAAATTTAGTTTGTTTAACTCGTTCCATAGATAAAATGGCTTAGGAAGTAAATCATTCTTGACAAATGCTAGATCTCCAGTAAATTTCCTTCGGCAGATGTGAAGGTAATTGATAAGGTCTATACAAGGTGAGTTTGACTTAATATGCCAAACAAAAGAGAGTGAAAGATGTGCCCGTGTGGATCATAAAACACTATAGCAACCATATCCAACTCTAACCGCTTCAAGTTATGGCGGATAAATGAATTTGCTGCAAGTTGGGAAAACATTCAAATTTTAAAATTTTTTGACATATCTGCACGCAAAATAAGCACATATTTTGAAAGAGTAGGGAAAAGTTTATAAGATGACACCATTTTCCTCAGGATACCTGGATTTAAAGCCGAGCTGCAACATTGGTGAAATGCAAAATCGAATTGTCGCCAAAATCTAAATACTGAATGCCGCAACATCCAAACACCTTTCTAGATACAATCCACCAAATTTACCAAACACTTGTCCATTCTATCAGCTTTAGAATGAACCCACAATAAACCACACCAGTGTTCGAATTCAGGAGAAATTTAGTCTTTCGTTTTTAATACATCACTGAAATCGGCGTTCCTCAGAAAAGAAAACATGCGAGGTGCCATTGTCGCTCATGATTTTAATTTCCTGTCCACATTCAGACTGATGTTTTATTTAGGTGTAAGAAAGAAAATTTTAAAGCCAAATAAAAAAGTAGCATTTTTATTAAGTTACTAACATAATGAATACAAAAGCAGTATGACGCTTCCTACGCCATTCAGGAAGGAATATGTAAAAATACAAAAGAAACCCAGTGAGGTATCCCACGTCTGAGTTAAAGAAGTATACATTCGGTAGGGTATGTTGAACTTACAGCCACTGCTGAAATTGGTTGCCTCTATACCTGATACAGGGCCTTACCTGCTTCCGAAATGAAGCCACCGAAGTTGAAGCTAAATAAAAAAGAAGCCAAAGGTAAACTTCATCTCCTTTCAAAGAGAACTTATCTTTGAAACTTTCAAGATGATAATTTTTTTCTCAATTTGTGTAAAATGTTTTAAATAAGCTGTTAATGGAAATAAAAACAAACAATTCCCTTAACCCTAGTTCCTCGATGAGACAATAGTAAAGCTTAACTCTTTAATCCCGAGGATAAATTTTTCTTGTAGTACCTTTAAAACCGAGGAGTTTTGGGAAGAAACGACACGAATTGGACTCTCCCACCCTGGATGGTCTTTTACCGCACCACCCATCCCCTGCTATAACCTTCCTTCAAAGCGCCCGGAAATGGGCTGTGGTTGGCAAGGATAATTGGACCACCTACCGCGCTTATCTCCTAAGCGATCTCAGAACCTCACCTCCCCTCAAAAGAAGCCAACCACCTCAGATCGACCTTCTTCGTTGTTAAGGGCAAATTTTTAGATCGCCGGGGACCACCTCGCTGGGTGTGAGAGGGTTAAGGATTAGCTTGCGAGGTTTGGGAGCAACCAATTTCAGCAGTTACTGAAAGCGTAACACATCCTACCGAAAGCATGCGTGCTTTATTCAGACGTGGAAAGTTCAGCTCACTGGTTTTTTGCATTTTTGCATACTCCTTCGAGAGAGGCGTAGGAAGCTCATACTACTTTTGTTTCCATTATGTTTGCAACTTAATAAAAACTTTTCTTATTTAACTTTAAAACTTTCTTTCTTGCACCTAACTAAAATAAGAGGCTGAAGGTGGACATGGTCATGGGGCGGTGTTCTGTCCACCTTCAATCTGCTATTTTAGTAAGGTGCAAGAAAGAAATTAAATTAAGATCCTGAACGACAATGGCCGCTCTCGAGTTTTCTTTCCTGACGAACGCCGTTTTCAGTGATGTATTTCAAACGAGAGACTAAATTTCTCATGAATTTGAGCACTGATATGGTTTATTGTAGGCTCATTCAAAAGCTGATAGAATGGAGAAGCGTTTGATAAATTTGGCGGATTGTAGCTATAACGAACTCGGCAGAAAATTAATATTAAAAATTTGTCGAAAATTCGATTCTGCATGTCTCCAATGTTGCAGCTCGGCTTTAATCCACGTATTCTGATGAAAATGGTGTCGTCTTATAGAATCAATTTTCCCTACTATTTCAAAATATGTGCTTTTTTCGAGTGTAGATCTCTCAAAACCTTTTAAAATAGGATTGTTTCCCGACTTATACAAAGTTCGTTTTATCCGCCATAACTTGCAAATAGTTAGAGATGGACAGGGTTGCTATAGTGTTTTGTGATCCACATGGGCTCTTCAATCACTTTCTTTTGTTTGGCAGATTAGGTCAAATTCACCCTGTATGACTTTCAGAAAAGTAACAAAATTTGGATACAAAACAAATAAATTTTTTTTAACGATTTCAAGACTCACAGAACATGTAAGTACACTCAAATCAATGTATTTTGTAAAAAACCTAATTTGGACAGGGTCATGAAAAGCCTCTCAAAGCTAAATTTTAATTTTATTAAAGATATCAATACAATCAATTTTCATTTTGAAAAATCAGTTAGCAGCGCGGGACCTTGTTTATTTGGGATCTGTCCATCCACACATCCTAAATAACGCGATTCTCTTGCTACTGTGATAATATTTGTTATTTAATTTACTCTATTCTGATTTATAATTAATAACTCATACGCAGTTTTGCAATTAGGAATTAAGGTAATTTTAGTTTTTAATGTTGATGTGACTTAAAAATAAAAATTGAGCCAGTTCCAATCCGTTGCACATGCAATTCTTCATATTTGAAAAATGTAGAATCACCATTTTCTTAGAGTGGTATTTATTATTATTATTTAGGATGTTAACTAGTTAATTACTTTTTATTCAAATTCAATAAATATATTATATACAACTTTACTACTTTGGGTGTTAAAAATTGCGATAAACTCTCAATCATCAAAATTTAGCGTGGCTAAATAGTTTTTCCTCATTTAGGAAATATTACTTTGACAATAGGATACTTATTGGAGTGATTCATTTTCTGAACTTCGACCCGGGACAGTAGGAGCGATGGAGTTCCGCTATGTAGTAATTAAATTAGGAAAATTTTAAAAAAGTAATACAAAAAGTGTACAAAATTTTAAGTCTCTGAATCAAGTCACAGGTTAAAAGGATTGAGTCTGATTGTATCAATTGTTTGATTAGTGCAGTTAAGTTATATTTACGTTCCATTTTGAAACAATAAGAGGGCCATTTCGGGATGCATATGAACCGCAGTCAGATAACGAGAATGATACCTGGGCTGATACCTCCCTCTCCAAACTTCAGCACTGAATCAATTTAGGACGTTTGACCATCGACTCCAGATTGCACTAGGTGCACCTATACGGCGATTCTTCGATGGAGGGAAAAGAATACACTGCTGTTCGAGGCGTGAGCAGATTTCACATTCATTCCTTCCAGAAAAGTTCTAAAAATGAGTCTTATATTTCTAAAAAGTGAAGACGCTTTTGATTATTTAATGCCATTGACTGATGAATCTGGTGACAGTGACCCTGAAATGATAATATTGACGTCTGATCCAGACATAGTCCCTAATGAAGAAATTGGCGATGCCTGCACCAGCATTGAACATGGTCATACTAGTTTTGATGAAAAGCTTCAAGAAGAAACAGCTGGAACAAATGAAATTGTAAAGGAAAAATAATGCCGTTCAAGAAATATATATTTCAACACTTAATGAAATAATCGTGATCAAGAAGATAAGGGATATAATTTCAGGAAAATCTCCCATAGAACTTTTCAAGATGATGGCTGAAAATCTGATTGTGCAAGCTATTGAAGAAAATGACAAGTATACGGGACAGAGAAACAAACAAGAATTTTGTCTGAAAATCGATGAACTGAAGCAATTTTTGAGTATACTTTTCTGTAATAGATATCACATTTTACCGAGAGAAAAATTGTGCTGGGAAAATGACCCTATACTGGAGCAACGCTTGTTAGTCAAGCAATGTCAAGAAAGCGATACTTTGTTTCGAAGGCATTTACACATCAATGACAATACTGCTATTGATTCAGATAGCTGTTATAAAATATAAAACGTCCAATACACACATTTTGAACGAAGATTTACAGCAGTTTGGTGTGTTTTCGGAACATTTAGGTATTGATCCGCTATTTTGAAAGTTATGGATGCAAAATGTATATAAAGGGGGAAACCTTTAAAATTAGGAAACTCTCATCTTTCGATGGATATCCTTTTCATATTATACCATATCAAGGAAAACAGAAAGCGAACAACTCTTACAGGCACGACAAAGCTATGGGAACAAAGATAGAAAAGAAATCATTATCCCAAACGGTTGCTGAAAATTTGCTGTCTGTGGTTGAAACTCTAGCAAAGCACAAATTTATTTTGGTAACTTTTCAGTCGTGTAAGTTTTTGTTTCCTTTAGAGACAAGCGTTTCATTGCTACTGGAACAGTTAGAGAGAATATAATGGAAAACTACCCTTTAAAATCATCGAAAATATTGAGTGAGTTGGATCGTGGAACATCCAATAAAAGATTTGACACTAAAAATGGAATTGCAGCTGTTTGAAAATAGAATTGTGTCACTGATAACCAATTTCGAAGATAAAAGATGTTTTACAAAAGTGGGGAGGAGAATGAAAAGCAGAGAGCAGACATTCCATCGTGTAGTGTTTGGTATAATATGCACAAAAATTGTGTCGATTTGTTTCACAATCTCATGGAAATATATTTTTTATCCATAGAAGATAAAATGTGGTATTGGAAATTATTAATAAATGTGTTTGATACATCACTGGTTTCAGCTTGGAAACTTCCAAAACTTTTTGCTTCAGAACTAACTCTAAAACTCCTCGATTTTCGTCGACATATTATAGTAGCGTATCTGGGATCGTGTGTACCTCAAAATATTGCAGGAAGTGATTTAGGCATTCAACAGAAAAACCCAGATTACCTGAAAATGCAAAGTGAACACTTCCTAATATAAAATCCCAATGGAAAACATCGCCGATATAAGCTTAAAAACTGTACAAAAAAACCCTTCACTATTTGTCAAAAATGCAATTTAGAATTTTTCTTTGAATGTTTCCTGCCATTCCATGTAAATTAAGATACTTAACTACAAAGCATGTTGTAGTAGATTGTACTGTCGCCCTATATATAGCACAGCTTGTAAAATGAGAACTAACAAAGTTTTTTTAAATTTTTAATTTTATACTCTTGATATTGTCTCTTTAGTCTGATAGAATTTTTTTGCAAAAATATAAATTTTTTCTTAATGTGGCAAAATATGGGTTAATCTATTCAAAATAAATCACTAGGAAAACATGTTTTTAGCCGGCATCCTGATTCTTTTACCAAGCTTTTTGATTATTTTCTTCGTTATTTGCTTTTTTAATTAAATCTATTTATACACTTTATCTTGACTTGTTTCATGTTTTCAAAGATGGAATTTTGTAATCTATTTTTCATCCACTTACTGGTGTTCTAGAGTTTAGAATTTTTGCACACTTATGTGCTCTCGATGGCAAAACTCTGTTTTAATATTTTCAGGACGTAAAACTATCAGTTAATCGATTAATTTAACTACATTTTGTTTGCTTTTTAATATCATTAGAATACATTTCGCCAGTGTAATATGTTAGTTGTTTTCATAAAAATACTTTTAGTCTAATTTTCTAACCACGCGCCTTATATGCGCGTCACTTTCCACCATCACTTAATTATCTCAGGTTGAAGTTAAAAAATCTATTCTCTATTTTGAAAATAATCTTTTTAAAATGAGAAGAACTAATTAGAGTATGATAATTTTTGATTTTATGTTTATCGCAATGATTAATATTCTAAGTAATAGGAAGATTTAATATTCATAACTGGATGAAACTTTTCAATTTGTAAGTTACTCCAAAATTTTCATTTATATGTGCTTTTGCAAAATATTACAAAAGAAAAGTTCGATACTGTATTAGTATTAACTTAAAATTTTAATGGAATACTTCTCTAACGCATTGTCAAGTTTCGTAGTATTTCGTGGAAAAATTTGTATATTCTGAGCAAAAAACATGAGAAAAAATCTTGGATTTTGTAAGGAAACCTTTGCAACTTCCAGAATATACTAGCTATTTTTTCAAAAATGCATGGAAGCAATGTGCAGAGCAATTATAACCATTAATGAAATTTCTAAAGCATTATCAGTTTTCTGTGGAACTGGGAGAACCCAGATTTTTATCGTTTTCATGAATTTCAAGTGGCGGCGAAGAAGAGGGAGAGCAATGGCCCGGTACTTTTTAAGGAAAAAATTAAATTTTTATTTCATTTTTGCTGCCCAAAGCTAGGAATTAGCAAAAAGCGATAGTGTTCGGAAAAACTAGCTAATTTTTAAAATAAATTTTTAAATTTTGCTGTCTACCCCTATACTCCTGGATCTTTTTGATATCTATAAATCTTTTGCTCCCTCACTTTTCTGACGCAAACGCCGCCACTGTCAATTTCCGCTAGGTCCCCTAAATGCCCCCGTGAACGAATCTTTACAGTAAAATGTGAGTTAGAGTCTATTTTTTACATGGACGAAGTTCAAGGGCAGTTCTAAAAAGTGTGAAAATCCGAAATTGCCCGGATGCTTTTGATCATATAAGTGTATCTTACAAATATTATCGTAATGATAAAAGAATTAGATGTGTGGAGACTCTCCATGGGAATTAAATCAAGAGAAGCTATTCAAAAATTTCAGAGATGTATGGAATACAATTATATATTTTTATTAAGTCCCCCTCCTCCTTTAAGAAAATCCAATGTTTTAAGTTTGAGTTATTTCAGTTTATAGCTGAATATTTAGCGTTTCAGTGGTTTAATTGCAGGAAAGCGATATTTTTTTATTATAGATTTTTTGCGATTTCTTTTAAATAGTCTATTTCACCTAATGCGAAATTCTAAACAAGGAAGGCTAACTAACATTATTGATATAAATTTTAATTCAGTTTGCTGTCATTATAGAAGCATAAAATACTGTTATCGAAACATCGTTTTCATTCAAGATTTTCAGATAGGAAAAACATTAAAAAAACACCAAGGCAATCATCAGAGGATACTCATCTCCCCCACAAAGATGAACTGAAAAACCAGCTAAAAGGCAAATTTCTCAAACAATTTTCCGACAGAACGGGAGGCCCTCCTGTCCTCCTATTACCCAAAGGCAGAGCGGAGCACTCTTTTTGCAATGTAAGAATGAAAGGTCATTGCAGTTTTTTATGTAATAAGGAAGTCTTCAGTTATTTTGAAGTGTCAGAAAGAACCATTTATTTTCTTCTCGTAAAAGAGGCTGTAAATTTAATAAAAAAGATGACGACAAAACCTAATAAACATCAGCGCCATCTTTCGGGAAAAGGCATTTTTAAAATTCTACGCGGCAAGCCTTATGGTGGGTTGGGGTGGCAGTGTTAGATTCACAAGTCGAATCACATCCTGGAAATAAAGTGACTGTGAAGGTATTACTTTTTAGTTACGATTCCGGTCGCGCCTGCCCCCCCCTCCCATTCTAAGGGTCATACCACCTTGAAGAAACATGATAGCCAATTTGTGGGGGTGAATTTTTAACCGGGTGTTTGCAAATCGTTTAGCGAACTGCAGAAGTCACAAGCTTCGTAAGAAGGCGAGAGCGAGATTTTAGATTTTAATTTCTTGTTAAATATATTGCCGATTAAATGTTATTTATTCAAAAGCAGGAAAGTGGCTGTTATTGTCCCACTTCAGTAACCAAAACTCAGATTTTAATTTACACCAAAATTATCACGCAATGTATTTGAGAAAATTGTATGAAGTTTTCATGAATATAATATTGTAATAACAAAACTTTTAAAATTCATCCCGAAAACATTTCCGAACGAGTCGCTGGCTTCTTAGCATTTCGGAAGATTTTATTATTCTGCATGAAAGAAACCGAGAATGAAAATGTCTATTCTAATTAATCCTAAAGAGGGTCATTTCAAACAATATAATATCATTTACTTCTTCTTCGCATCTGAGAAAAGATAATTTAATATTACTTGATCTATAGACGCACAAATGTTTCTCGTATGATTACTAAGACTGTGAATAGTTGTGTCTGTGACACATTCTGTCAGTAGCAGGACTCGAGGGGGGGGCAGTTTTCCACTCTCTTTTTCTGGAAAACATTAAATTTTTATTTAATTTTAGTTGCCTAAAACTAGGAAGTATAAAAAAATCACTTCCGGCAAGCTGGAAGGCAAAGGTAGATTCGTTTACGTTAATGTTACAAAAGTAATGAAACATTACATATTGATCAATACAGACATAGCCAATGACTTTATTGTTTCCACACATTGCAATATTTACGTCGTGATTTTGTTTCCACGACATTTAATTTTTTACTATATCAAGGTTTTGCCATTCTACTCAAAAGGTTATGCAAGAATTATTGATCAGTACATTGCTCCAAATTTTTAGACCCCAACACATAATCATTCAACAGTTAGTAATCATAAGAGGCATAAAGAAATAAACATCCCAGGAGTGCAAATATCCCCTAGATAACATTAAGCCAGTCTATCAGAAACAGTAAAAGGAAATTGACACTTGACACGAATGAAGAAAGACTAGATTTAAAAGTTAATTTATTTATTCTAGGTTACCATATAATTGTGCTAATATTACTATGTAATATGCTAAAATCACATGATATTAAATATTTAAAGACTACCAGAATGGGCTCATTTAGATAATGTTCTGTTTACAGAGATAATAGTCCCTAAATTCTTAACACATAAGAGAATAAAAATTATTAAACATTGAGAGTGGCAAATTAAATACGTGTGTAGGGATAGTAGGACGTAGGTAACTGAGGATATGAATGCAGGCATTTTGAACAGTGAATTTAAATCTCCATCGATAGTTAAAAGCAAATAGTTAGGCACGAAACCCCAAAACAATTTTCAAGTCAATGAGATATTTTTCAATATCAATAAGAAAAAAGGAAACTCTTATTTAAATATTTATCTTAAATTTATTAAGCAAATCTTGGTGCCGCCATATTTAATTAAATATCAAATGAAAGTAATCTGTCAAATTAACTATTAATTAATTAAATTTAAAATGTATGACCGATGTTTTCACTATCCTTACAACATATCCCACGCAGGTTAAAATTAATTCAAAATTATTTCAGTTATCGTGTTTACAGGTTAATATGGGGAAAAGCGTTATATATATGCTATGAGATACGGGTATCCTAAAAATTCATGTATGATTATGTTAATAAGAAATATTTAACACCAATAAATTATAAGTTTTTAAAGATTTATTTTTGATGTGATCATATATAATGGAATTAACAAGATTTTATTAAATCACTTCATAAGTAGATGGCGCCACTAGATTAAGAATAAGATTGCATCATATATTCATTTATTTATTTTTATGTACATTTCCAAAAATATATATATATTATTATAAAAGGTTAAATATAATGTATAGTTAATATTTTTATAGTGTTTCATTATAGTATTAAAAGCTTAATTTATAAATAATATTTTCACTTAAAATGCTGAACTGCCCTTAGGATAATGCTCAATTCCTAACAACATTTATAACTATTGAATTGGTATGTTATAAGCTTTATACTTTCTCGTTTCTAATCTTGAAAGATTTGGGGATTTATTCCCCTATTTTTTCGTTCCTCCAACAATTTTCTTTCGCAGAGGGTTGGCGCCACAAAATCGAGATTTAATGCGGCACATCAGTTCCCAAGGCTGATAGGCATTTTATTGTTGGAATTCCAATTCTAGGTTGTCTTTTTTCATTGTGTAATAGTCTTTAATCAAGCTATCTTTTGTATTTCATTTGTATGATTATTGGTAATGTGATTTGATTTAATTATAATTTTTAGATTAATATTTGTATATATTGAAAATATAACAAATGTTTTGATTAATTGAAATATTTAACTATATATATAAACAAAAAAGAAACAATCATAACAGAACTGTAAAAGCAACATAATCAATATAAGCATTTATAATTCACAAATTCGCAATTCATTTTCCTTTTTGTATCATCATATCTTTAATCTTCAACGTAGATCGCTTTCATCCTTGTTTCCATTGATATCTTAATCTTAATCAAAAATCCCCCCAACCTTAGAAGTTTGGCGCAAAAGAAAGTAACTTGAAATTTCGTAAACATCCGGACCCTACTTGACGCGTTCAGATCATTTCTTTGTCATGTCTCCCGTTGGCTGCATCCCTCAGTCTTAGGTTCGTAAAATTATTTCTAATATTTGGTATTTCAGTCGAATTCTTGGTCTATCATAATTTTCGGGGTGAAAAACAGTGTTTTTAGCTTTATACAAGCACTGTTCGCAGAAAACATTGTGATTTCTCTAATTGTTTAGCGGTTCGTATAGTTTTCACTTATTTACCCCTGATGAGCATCTATACGCTTTTACCGATAAACTACAGTCTTTCCATTTAAATTCAACATTGATTGATTTTCATGACATATGTATATATATATATATATATATATATATATATATATATATATAGGCTTCCTATAAGGAATCTATTTAGAAAACAACACTGTCCAGGAGAACTAGCTAATTTTGTAAATGAATTAAAAGTTTTTTTGCCTACACTCCGGGTGCTTTTAGGTATCTATACATTTTGCTTCCATACACTTTTGCCACCCAATCGCAGCGCTATTGCTTTATTGTATGTAGAACATGGTCAAGTGGACAATTTTAGTTTTTCTTACGAAAAATAAGTTGAGAATGATAGTATACGTACAAATCACTCCGAAAAACAACCCAAGGAACAAGGTTTGTTTTTATGTTAGATCACTCTCAAAATTCAAAAGTGGACTGTTTCAGTTGACCGCAAAAAAGTGCAGCTATAAGCATGGCTGTCATATTATGTGGTCTAAATGGGTTCTAGCCCATGGGCGTCTAAAAAGTTCTTAAACTGAATTTTTTTTCTCATTTTGGAGCAAAATATTTTTAACTATAACTTTAATTGTTAAAAATACAAATAAGATTAGGACTTTTAACAAGATAGCCAGCGATTTTGTAATGTTTCATAAGCATGTTTATCAGTTCCAATAAATAAACACAGAGAGATAGTGCAGAATTTCAAGTCAATGTTAATTTACTCTTCAGTGCATCTATACGCTTCTCCAGCAATTTTCTATAAAAATCTATTGAGTGGTGAAAGAGAAGAAAGAAGAAAAGAAACACAAATGTTTTTATCCTGAAATTCAACAGGTAATGTTTTTTGCTGTTCTTTACATTAAAAAAATGTATGCTTTTACTATACTATAACACGACCAGAATTTTCAGATTAGCTTGGACGCTCCCTGATTTTCGACTACGGTGTAGGAATATAATGTCCTTTCTTTATGTTTTAAAAAAAATCTGCTATTTTTTCCAACCATTTTCTGAAAAATGAAAATAATTACCCATGAGGTTGTGTGAAATTTTTCGGACACACGGAATAGTAACTTTTTTCATATACAAGCCGAGAAAGAAAATATGTTTTCCGATTAATCATAATCAAGGCCATGGCAAATAAGCTGAATATAATTTTTTCTTATTTAATATCATCTAATATTATATTATTTTATTTATAAATAAATGAAATATTATAGAATAAATAACTGTAAGTATGCATTAATATTTGGCGCACACAATTGGGCGTCACATCACATTGGAAGCAATGTTTCCATTAAAGTAATTAATCACTTACTTCGATGAAATCTACATCTTAAGGACACAAATTTAGTTATATTTCATCTTATATTCATTTAGTCTTCAATTAGCTCCAGTTCATCTAGAAAAATTCTTCTGATCAAACTATGTAAAAATATTCCAGTAAAATTTCTCCCAAAAACAATATGTCCACAAAAGAATATACTTCTTAACTAATGAATACGAACTGAATTCTATTATTAGTAGAAAAGTAATAGTCATTTATTTAGTGATATATTTTCATTTTGAAATTGAAAATAAATGAATTTTTCATATAAAGAAAAGTATAATCGTCACATAAAATAAGCAAATACAATATTGCAAAATATTAATTCAAATAATGGCCCAGATGACCCCAAATATTCACTTTCCCAACCTTGAGAAAGAAACTCAAAC
This sequence comes from Araneus ventricosus, assembly GCA_013235015.1. Classification (NCBI taxonomy): domain Eukaryota; kingdom Metazoa; phylum Arthropoda; class Arachnida; order Araneae; family Araneidae; genus Araneus; species Araneus ventricosus. The sequence continues at coordinate 170,110 of BGPR01001519.1, forward strand.
ATTACAAAGAAAATATCTTCTCAGGAAGCTATTGTTTCAATGATTAGAATGATTGATGTGCTTTTATTTTTATTGAATTTTATTAGTCATTACTAGTAAAGGTTCGGTTCAGTAGATAAGACACCTTTACCGCTGTAGTTATTTAAATATTTTAGGGGTTAAATATTCTTCGTTCTTCTTTTCACCATCCACACTTCTGTTAAACACCTTTAATGTGCCATTTGAGAAAATTTATCTTCGTTTAAAATCGTTTAATTATTACTATCAGGGTGCTTGAACAGAAGAAATGCAGTTAAAGATTTAAATATCCTAATTCATCTAGATCGCGTTTAAGTGAGAAAGTTTACTACATTCTTGAAGTTTACACACATTTGAAAAGTGACGGTATTCAAAGCAGTTCGCACAGCTGGAAGACGACGAGATAAACCAAGGCAGAATTTTAGTCAGATTTGATGAGGAAGATTGCGATGTACATTACATAGTTGTTTTAAAAAGAATTCTTCTTCCATTTTTGAACAATTCTAATAAGATATGTTTTATTTACTTTATCATGATAGAGTTGAATAATATATGACAGTAAATATTAAATAGAATTACATAACTTCAAGAAATAACGTCGAACAAGCTTCCTAAATATTCTAAATATTTTTATTTATACAAGTTTAGCACCACATTCATAGTTTTATTAAATAAATTTCTACATAATAGCCTCGCGGCTTCCGTTTAAATTCAGAGTAAAATTTTAATTTTTTTAAAACAAAAGTTTTATTTAGGTTCAGTAAATTTCTTTATTATTTAGAATAAAAATAAAAACTGTAATCTGTGTTCTAGTCTCATTTTTTTTTTATCTTGGCAATGATTTTGATAGAAGATTACAGAATTATTTCCATAGATTTAATAGAAAAAATGCAGTAATTCCAATAGAATTAAGAGCTGAATCTATGAGATATAATTCTTCTAATAACCAATGCATTTCAAAAGTACCTATTAAAACTTACCTCAATTAAAATCTTCAACACATTTTATGAATAAGAAAAGGATTCAAAATCAGTTACAAAAATATTTTTCATAATGTTTATTTTTTTAAAAGCAAGATTTTGAAATGCATTTCTGTATTTATAAATTCCATAATTAAAATCACAGACTTATCTTCCCTAATCTGTTGGAAAGTTATCTAACTTGACAATGGTATTTCGTTATTTAAGTTTCAATTTCAGGGATTAAATTAAAACGATTGTATTTAAATCCCAACATATCAAGCCATAATACAAGAATTATTATTTAGGAACGGACCTTTGATTTTAATTTATAAATCACGTATGAAGCTTTATTTAGTTATTATGTTTTGCAACATTTAATGTAAATAATAAAAGAATAATAAATTATCTGGGCAAATTTTAAAACAAAAGGTATAGAAAAGTTCTTTTAATGTAAATGAAACTGAAAATTGATTTTGTAGGCTAATATATAATTTTGTTTTATCATGCAAGCAACAGTGACATTTTAGCAGTGAATATTTAACCTGACAATATGCTTGATATAATTATGTGTCATTAATCATAATATTCAATAATTAATTGGTGTTGTGTTTCGAACACATGTAGAAATAACACTGGACAACAATGAAATTTCATCTTCATTGAAAGTGTCGAAATATTTATGAATTCAACATGCTAAACACGGATATGGCAACAAAAAGGGGAAATTGTCTCTAGTTCTTTGGTTATGTTGAGGTATTACTTTGTATGATAGGGATAAGTAAAAGTGACAACATGAAGTACAGTCTTACCAATTTATGAGTGACAGGTTCTCTTGCTCTTTCTCTTATATTCAGCGTGCGGATTATCTCTGAAAATCATCCAGCAGTAGTCTGAAAGCATAGACGCAGACCACATTCCCTGATAACGGTGCTCAATCACAGATATATCCTGATGAAAATGTTCACCGTGCTAGTAGCTGAATTTTCAACAGTTAGCAGGGAAGGAATCCAGGTGAGAATCTAGGAAATGTAGCTTTAAGGACATTCGACATCCAAATTTCTGATATCGAGCCAGCATGTCGTGAAGACGATCTTCGTAATATTCGGATCTGATGTTCCCAAGGAAGTTAGTACAAACTTGACAGACGGCATCCCATACTTGTTTTTCATCGTAGTCCAACAGGTTTTCAAATTCTGTATCTTTGAAAATATCTCTAATCTGAGGACCCACAAAAATTCCCTCTTTAATTTTTGCTTCACTCAGTCAGGGAAATTTTTCACGCAAGTAAGTGAAAGCTGGTTTATTCGTATCCATAGCTTTAACCAACTGCTTCATAATACCCAATTTTATGTGTATAGCAGGTAAGATGTTTTCCTTTGGAGAAACAAGCGGTATGTTCATGACATGCATTTTTTCCGGGTGTTAAACACATCCTGGCATGCCAGTCTTTCTAGATATGGTGTACATCTGTAGCACGACTGTTCCATTCACGAAGGAAGCAGCAAAATTTTGTAAAGCCCTGTTGAAGCACCATCAAAAGCGCCACTACTTTCAAGTCAGAACAGATACTCCACTCATATTGCGTATACTTAATTCGGTATAGGAGCTGCTGCAGGTATAAGTCTCTTTCATGTGCGGAACATATGCAATGGGAATGGATGGCAGTTCATCACCATAATGAAGGAAAACCATCTTTAGACTTAATTTGGATGAATCGATAAATAGACGCCACTCGTTTACGTCAAGTGATATTCCAAATTCCTTCATAAAAACTGTAACATCCGTTGAAGAAACTCTGGCACGCCTTCCAAAAGATTCCACTGTCGAAGTCTTGATACGAGTATCTCTCATTTGGCTTTCGACAGATTTAACCCTTTCACACCGAGTGAAGCAGACCCGGGCGGTCTAAAACTTTCCCTTTAACACCGGTCTGAGGTGGTTGGCTTTCTGTATGGTGTGACTAACGTCTAATGGATTAGGAATATGAAGAACAAATTCTTAATATTTCAGTGAAATATTTGTTTTGTTTTTTTCAGCACTTTTATTATTTTCGAAATTTTTATTTTATTACGTTTTATTGATTCATATATGCATGTGAACATTTCAAATTAAATATTACTCATTATAATGAGTAAAAAATTAATTTATTCTTAACAATGTTTCGACAATCATGATATTTCAGCTTTAATTACATTACATCATGGCACCCCTGCACCTCCAAAACAAGAGTCAAACCAGACTTTTCACGGTAATATTCGTGTTTAGCACGACGAATTCATTAAGAATTAGGTATTTTCACTTCCAATGCGTGAACTTTGCGAAAAATTATCCATGTAATAAATTCAGAAAATAGATATAATTTTTTAAAAAATAATTCATTTACTCAGGGTCAAACTATATTATGATTACATTATTAAATTATTTTGAGAAATAATTTCAACTTGTGAAATAATATTTGTGAATGTTTGATTTTTTGCTTCCTTTTTCCTTAGAGATTTTATTTTAGGACAAAACTAATTACTTTTACTTTTATGTAATGGATCCTAAGTTATACAATAAAACTTCATCTGATTATTTATAAACACGAATTTCAGATATAAATTTAAAATTACTGAATACAAAGCATATTAATTCAACAAATTAATTAGGTAATTAAAACCAATTAATAGAGTAATTATAAAAATAATTTTTACTAACAAAAATATAGTTTCTGTAACTAAAAATATGCTAAATTATCTTATTTTAAATCATCATAACTGACAAGTTGAAATTTTCAAGTACATATGCGACATACTTTCAGAGGGCCCCAAGAACTTCAGAGCCTGAGGCCCCAACAAGCTTAATCCGCCCCTACTTGGACGACAGAACTTAAATGTATATTGTAATGCTTTCATCTGCGAATAGGGAAGATAAGACGAAAATGGCTATTAGGATGAAAAAAGTGTTTAAAACTATACTAGTTTGAAAAATTAAAGAAAGAACCATAAATACTCATGCAAAATGAATAAATTTTCTTCTAAGATCATGAAACGAGATCTATATTTGTCATACCTGACAAATTCCCAAAATAAAAAATATTCTTTTTCTGCAAAAAAAGTAATTACAAAAAAAACATAGGAAATATGATAAAACGTTCAGTATGGGATGAAAAGGTGTTATAAATTATTAGGGATGCACAGAAAAAAAAATAAATAAATTGTGCTCGCCCCTGGCCGAAATACAAACTTTGCAGCGATTTTCTGTGCTGTGTATTGGATTGTAGATGAATGCCTCTGGTAATAAATTCGGAGAGATATATGTGCAACTTATATGAATAAAATAGTTTCCATTTCTAATTCTAAATCCTGATGAGATCTTTTGTATGTACTGTTTATTTATAAAGTTAACAATCATATGATTAAATGTGTGAAATACTTAACTGCATTCATTTGCTTGTGCAAAACTGAACCTTCAGAAATTGCAGCTTATTAGAAAATACACTATATGATCAAAGTATACGGATACTTTCGGATTTAGAGATTTTTTCGAATTTCTCCAGAAAGGTTGGAGGAACTGAAATTCAACTTCGACGAAGTGATTAATAGGCTTGAACTCATATTTTATTTTGGAGATTCGGCCACGAAAGCATTTAAGGGTGGATTCAAAGTGTTTACTTCAAATTTTAATATAATGATACGTTAACATATTGTCACATATTCTATAAGTATAATTTGGTTAAAAACATTTTATATTATAAGGGGGGGAAAATGAGGAGAAATGTGTTGTGTAGCTGCAAAAGTGGCCATCTCCACTTTTTCCACAAATGCGTTTTTCTTAAAAGGTTTTAAGTCTATATGACCTCTTCTACCCCTTTGGAAACCGAAAATGTTTAAAACCCGGCCTTAATCCATCTTTAAATGAGCTCGAAAATCAAAGCGTGCTGCAGAACTTGCCATCTCCACTAATGGGTGCGGATTCAAAACTGGCCATTTCCAAATCCGCGAAGCAGATCAACGGTAATTTCGTGAGTTGTTGTTACTTACAGTTGATAATATGGAAACAGCGAAAAGTTCGAGTTTGGTTTCCCTGAATTATTGCACTTTTGAATAAAATGGAGTAAAATATTGAAATTCTTTCTCATCATATATGGTAGCTTAAAAGAGATGCACCTGTGGGGAAGCGAGAGGTGGCAGAAAAGAAACGGTAGTTTCTATGCATAATAATTCATTTATTTATGCATAAAAGTGAATATGGTAGATGACTGTAAGGCGGAGGGAAATAAAACCACGGAAATGTCCGTTGCGCCTTCAGAAAAGAGAAGAGGAGACCGAAGATCAGCGGCATTTAAGCCAAAAGAATAACGCTGTGATCTTTTTAATAAATACATTCAAATGCATTGAATTTTACAACTGTCGGAATACGAATCAAGTGAGAAATTACCACAGCAGTTAACAAAACCTAAAAAATATGGCTTATTTACAACTCCTGTACCCAAGATGAGTCACTCATAGTCAGTCTCTTGTACTTCATAAACCTATGCAACACCAGAGCCAATATTCGTTTTGGTTCGCCTAGTATTGTTCGTTCTAAATCTTCGGAAATGAATAAGGGGATCAAATCAGAGAAGATTAACGAAGTGAAGAAGGGATTTATAATTGATTCCACACTGCATAGAAAGAGAGCCGCGGCTTTTTTTCTCTGTCTTTGAAGAGAAAAGAGTATTGACCTTACTTACCTTCTGCTTTTTCCTTCCTAGTGTCCTTTGTGATTCTTACTGCCAGGTGAATAAATTTAAAGTGTTTTGATTTATATAAACCATGAGGTAATGACGATACAAAATGTTTATGACCTCAGCCCATTCCAGACGAAAATCCTGAATTCGTCACTGTAGGGAAAGAATATCTCCATTCTGACTGGAAGAAAATCAGTAGCATTTTCATAAATCAACCTGCAAGATGGCATTTAAAATTCATCCCGACAAATAATTTCTTTCTGAACAACAGTGGCGTTTTCACACACCAGTGTTAGAGGTGCTCGCCTCGTGCCTCGAGAATCTAGGGGTCCTAAAATCCTGTTCGACGTGCATTGTAGTGCTAAGCCTACGGCGAATTTACTACGACACTGGGTAGGATTAGGGCCTCTCAGATATTTTGGGACTGTGGTTTCATATTGACAAAATACGTCATTGATAATGAAGCAAAATATTAAAATATTTGTGCAAGAAAACCTTTCATAGATCTGAGACAGATGAGTGAAGAGAGAGGAAAATATCACGACCGTAATCTTAGAGTCGTGACTCCAGGCTTAGCCGTTAACCCTCTAAAACTTCATGATTTACAAAATTACTGACGATACATTTTTGACCGATTTCAGAGAGTGTCGAAAAATTGGTTTCAACAGAAATATTATACAATCCGAAACTCAGGGACAGGAAGAGAGGGAATGAATTGTTCAGGAAGACACAGACAATATTTTGTGCGACTTGGGAGTAAATGTGACCATGAGAATCCGAATTTTTCTATGATTAAATCTATTTTGAGGCAAAAATATATATCTCCTTATTTTAATAATATTTTGCTAAAATTATTATGGCTCGTATTTTCTATACAATTTGGCGTATTTACACTGCTGAAAACAATTACAGGATATTATTATTTTGTTTATAAATTGCGGGTGAGCAAATGTCTATCTATCTATCTAAAAAATCTATAGGTGTTATAAGATAAGAAAAAAGAAAACGACGCAACGAACAAGGAATAATTTTATTTTATTGACCATATTTGTCAGTAAATAAAAAATACATAATTCGTGCATATCATACAAACAAAAAATGTTATTTCTCGGGTAAAAATGAGTTTCAATAAGAGGTATGGTTTACCCTGACCGAAAGTAATATTTCACACCTACGAGGCATGGAATCAATGAAGTTATTAATCAAGGACTGGGGTATTCTCTCCCACTCCTCTAGAAGAGAATTTTCCAACTGCGTAATTGTTTCTGGGGGTGATAAGGGGCCAGAAACCCTTCTCCCTAGAATGTTCCAAACATATTCTATAGGGATCAAGTCTGGGGAATATGCTGGGAAATCCATACGAAATATTCCTTCGTAGAAAAAGAAATTGTCCACTTGCCGAGCACGATGTGGTCTAGCGTGATTGCCCATGAGAATGGATTAATCCCCGATTGCTGCAGCTTAAAGGACCACGATAGTTCTGAGGATCTCATCCCTATATCACTGAGCCGTCAGTGTTCCATTCCTGATAATGCACAGTTCGGTGTAGCCATTGATAGACACACCGACCCAGACCACAATTTTACCTCCGCCAAATCGTGCGCTTTCGCGCCCCAATGCAGAATTATTCAGAGTGTCACGTTCTCTCCGGATGATAATCTGCTTAATTTCATGTTCTACACTAAAGCGGGTCTCGTCCGTGAAGAGCGCTATGCTCCAGAATCTCGTCCCAATCCGATATGCTCTAGGCCCACCTTCTATGGGCATCTTGGTGACCCGCTGTTAATGGAACACAGACCATTGGTCTTCGAGCATAGAAACCAACATGTTGGAGTCGGTTTCAAACAGTTTGAGTCGAAACTCTGGTACCAGTAGCCCTCTGAAGGTGCTGTTTCAATAGAGTGACATTCATACTGCGGTTTCTTCTGGTCGTTAGTATTAATCCTCATTTTGTGTTGTTACATGCGTACGTCCTTGTCCCGATCTTCGGCGAACATTTCCAGTTTCCAAAAATCGATTCCATTGTCTGGAAATGACACTTTGAGAAACTCCTAACGCCTCCGCTACAACGGATTGTGTTTCACCCGCCTCTAAACGACCGATGGCCTTAAAACCTACCAATTCAGCTAAGACATGATGTTGATACATCATATTAACTGTTACAAAACATTCCACACGTGTCGATTGTTTCTAATATCTTCCAACATAAGGAATGCTGCAGGTCGCTTTTCACTCCTTATCTAAAACACGTAGTTTTCTGCATCGCAGACAAAATATGCAAATTCCCAACTTTGTAAAAGTTATAATTTTCCTTTTCAATCTTTTTGATTTCATTTTTGTTAAAAAAAAGTTGCCGATTATATGGCTGTTTCATACCGAACTCACAATATCCCCAAATTGTTTTGAGCAGTGCATATAGATTTAAGATTATTGTAAAACTGGTCATCTCCAAAACGATCTGCAAAACTAGCCTTTAGGATGGAGCGAAAAACATGAAAATCGTAAATTTTCAACGCCTGTATACGGAAAAGTTGCCTATTATCAAGCCTATCTATAATATGAAATCTCAGCAAAACCAAATTAGATCTTTGGCTGCCCAAATAACTTTGAAATTCATCTATCTCGACTAATATTTCACAACACTAACAAAAACGCATTCAGAAATTATAATAGATCTGAGTTGAAATCCAGAGGCGTTAAAATTAGACTTTCAGAGAAATCAAGAGTTTTTATGGAACAAAAGATAGTTCGACGATTAATAATTGGAAATATTCTCTTTTATTGCACTTACAAGATATTGCACGAATTCTTCACGATGTTTTCCGGTATTCTGAAAGCAGCAAAATATGGTGAAGATATCATACAATATTGTAGACTAAACAATTTATTAGCCTATCAGCAGAAGAGGTGCTACCTAAAAGTGTAATCATCTGTGTGAAACTTAAACTTCCTACAAAGTAATCTTTAACTGCAAATTTGTCACAGAATTCTTTAAGATTTATGAATTTTTCATGCACTTCTTCTCTTATTTCTGTATGAAGAACAACCCAGAACTGATAGCATAGAGGTAGGTGCTTTATATGGAGTTCAACTCTTTTTTGTTCCCAATTTTTAGAATAATTGCCTTATAGAACTTCGAGATCTCGACTTTTTGTTTCAAATTTGGGTAATGCGATTCTGGATGCTATTTCTTATCTTATGAATACATTTCGTGCAGCACTGCCACACACCGTAGCCAATGATTCAATAAATAATTTTGAAGCAGCTCTCTACTGCTGTGAATCGCAAGGAAATCCTAAAATACCAATTTCAGCAGGAACGTCTCTGAGTCAGCATCTTAAATCCATTATCAGTAACAGGTACAGTACGTGGTAGTTCAGTTAGTGTAACTGCATGCCAGTTAATTAGATCTATGTAGTCATCTGTCTAGGAATTGATCGTAGGAATTTCAAATTCATGAATGTCTCGTTCTACTTTAGCTATTTGTCCTCATAAGACCTAACTTTTTCACGTGCTTTTTGCTCTAAGCTAAAATTGCCACCAAAATGTTTTCTGAATGACCTAATTATGCACTTTCTTTTCAATGTTTGATCTATTATTTTCATTAACTCTTCAGGCAGAAATCGACATTTTTTATTATCCTATGAAATAGTTGAGAATCCCATACCAACAAGATGACCTAGTTTTAATACCAAATCATGCGCATGGGTGTACTCTGAAAACATACTTCTGTTAAAACCTTCAAGCACTCTGATGTGTTTTTTTTTTAAGCATATCACCTCAAAATTCTATTTACTATCGTTAATCACCTGAAAGGACTCATTTTCCCTCGATCCTTCCGTGACAAGTTTAATGAAATATTTCCTTTTAATATTCCCGTACACATTTCGAAGAGACAGCGTTAACTTGTATTAAGTTCATCAAGGGCAACGTCAGGCAAAGTTATTTCTATCTTTCAAAATTTATTACAGGCGTTTTACATTATATTCTAAATTTTTTTCACAATTACACCACAGTATCCTTTTGGCTCAGTAGTTTTTCCGTGCAAATGATATAATAGATAACTTAATGGCAATTCATTTGCATGTAACGAACACACAATTACAGAGGATGTCCCATAGAAAGCTTTAGTTGTCTTATGATACCTATTTTAGAACCTGTATTTATCTGTGGCATCATCTGTATCTCAAGTTGTAATTACATGCAGCTCTGATATGTCTTCTTTGTGATGTCTTTTATCAACCAATAGAGAGCAGTCAGTTGGAATATTTAAAGACGATGATTGCTTCTGTACTTTCTTTTTTCGTACCTTGTCACCGCCAGCCTGCCGAATGATGTTATAATTTAATTTAGGATTTTAATTTAGTTGTTGTTATATAAAATGTGTTTTTTGTTATGAGGCAGACTTCTTTTCTACCGAGTCGACAGCATTGTGTTTACCACAATGGAGTACTTCTGAAACTTGAAGGGAATTCAGATTTATGATAGTGTTGAGAAGCTGAGTAGCGAGTTGTTGTACTAATCAACATGGAGTACTTGATTGACAAGCGTTGCACGTACTTAATTCCTATGCGGCTGGACCAGTAAATCTCACCTCTTCATATGCTGTATAGTTAACTTGACCCGACGTAGGCCAAAAAGTTACACTGACGACCCGGAGAATTCCACCGTGAGTTACACTGGTGACCTGGAAATGTTCATCGTATGTTGAATTTGACGGACATTGGATTACATCGGAAGCGTTGAAGTGGTTACTCGTTTCGCACTTATGTCCTTCAATGATCTGTGTTAGTAGTGACTGTAAGATGCTGTGCCTTCAACTTGAAAGTATTGTTATCTCATTCTTTTCATCACCGTTTCCTGCTTTTGTGTAAATAAAGGCTTGTGTTTGTTTTCCTTTCCTCCCTGTCCCTCAAAGATTGCATGTTCCATACAGATCAGTTATCTAAAATAGGATAATTTTCATAAATTCTGAAATTTTCATTCACAATTCTAATTTTCTGTTCATTATGCCTGAAACAAAACCGGATGTCTCGCCTGGTGTTGATCAAGATTCTCAACTTTCGAGAATTGCATTCAACACTCCAGTTTACTTGGAAAATCACCCGGAGCTTTGGTTTTTTCAGGTCGACTCACAATTTGTAATTGCTGGTATTTCGAATGACTCTACAAAATTTCATGCTGTTGTTGTTGCTTTAAATTCCAATGTATTATCGTGTGTTAGAGACATTGTAAAAATTCCGCCTCTTCAGAATGCATACATCGCGCTTAAAGTTTTACAACAGTTTTCACAGTCGAGTTCAGCCCGATTAAACCTGTTACTAAAGGATTTACAACTTGGTGATAAATGCCCTTCACATTACAACTCCAGATCGTTACCCATTACCACATATTCATGACTGTTATATTAGTGGTATTGTTAGTGGTTTAAGAGGTAAAACGGTTTTTCTAAAATCGATCTCGTGAAAGTCTACCACCAAATACCTCTGAATCCTCAGGATATTCATAACACAGCATAATAAATAGACATATATAAATGTGTTTTATGATTTGGTTCTGAAATTTCATGTTATTTTCTACATTATTTATAACTGTCTTGATTTAACTTTGACATTACTTAATTTTAGTATAATGAAACAAACTTAAATTTTTAAAAAATCACATTTTCACATCATTATACAGAATACTCTCTATTATCCGTGAGCGGATAATCCGGTTTGCGGATTATCCCTGCTCATTCCGGACTCACAAAAAATTTAAAGAGAAACATTTTCACGCATGTAAAATCGATGTTGATGTTCGATTCAGTGAAACTAGTGAGCCGTGACGGCGGAGGCTAAATAATAGATTTTTTATTTTTTCTTCCACGTGCAAACTCTACCGATTCAACCCCTATTTTTCCGAGAAATGAATCATTCACTTACTGCTAGCTCATTCTCGGACGAACACGCTTCTCCCAGACACGTCATTCTTTAACTGTGGTAACTTTAAGTGATTTGAAACGAAAACGAAACGTTTTAAATGCTAAACAAAAATTAGAAATCCTTCAAATTTTGATAATGAAGAATCGGCTAGTACTGATGCAGAAGATGTACTAAATGAGGGAAATACAATTTCTCATTCTGCTGCTCTGCAATCTGTGGAAACTTTGTTAGATTATATGGGACAAAGAGGATTTGGTTACGCCGACATTACTGAGGTTCGCAAAATATGTGTCGATATACGACAAGAGATGAACAAAGAGCAGAAGCAAAAACGCATTACAGATTTTTTAAAGCAGTAAATGTTAAAAGGAAAATTCCTAGTTTGATGTTATACAGCATGCAATTGTAAGTAATTTTTATATTTTTGTACTGATGATTTTTTCTTTAATAAAAATGAGTTTTAGGATTATTCGTGTTTTTCTATTGGCCGTGCGATCCCTCCCTGTGATTAAACCGCATAATCGGGAATGCACTGTATTCATCTTTTGAGGTACAGTACGCAAAATATTCATATTTGATCAAAGATAATATAATATCTGTAAAATATGCTTCTTTCAAGTATAGGCATTTCATTATTTCACGATTTCAATGCTTAGATAAATAATTACACATTTTAAATGTAAAAAAATATTTTATTGTGAGGTGATTCCCTAACTATGCCCTCCTCCCAAACAATATCACCCAGGTCAAAATGTTCCGGCACTGCTTAATTTACGACTAAACCCCTGCATCCGACGAAATGATTTCAAATTATTCCTAGTGAAACATACTAAATGTAATCACGGCTGAGGTTTTTAATCACACATTTCCCTACTCTCACTATAATTCCCCCCCAGAAAGATGACGCAGATGTAGGAAAGGAGAAACTGGCTGTTTCTGAATGGTTCTTCAGTCAAATTTTTTTTAACCTTTAAGAAATAAATATTACAAATGAATGCACTAAGATATTTTAAAAGTTATTATTTTAAATCAAAGAGAAATGCCTCAGTTATTACTTCAAAAAATTTCGAAAAGATTAGAAAATTAGAACATCGGATGTAGGAATGTTAATATAAAAAGTGATTTTTTTTTTGCAAAACTGATTACTATTTGAAATTTTCTCAAAATTCAGAAAATTACGTTAGAAATTCAAAACCAATTTCATTAAAAAGAAAATTGTTTGTTCTTTCCGATGGGGTATCTATTTTTTCTCCTACGATTATAAAAACCGATTTTATTGAGAAATTAGAGCAACAAACTACCTAAGATAACACAAAACGTTAAATAAAAAATTTTCAAGAATAAATTTTAAAATTCGGACTTCGAGGTGCATTGAGTTATCATTAAGAATTCTTGTGTGGCAAATTACATGACTATAAATGCAATAGATTCGTCTGGACATCGCATGCACGCGCGCATACACATACACGCACACAGGCACACACAAACAATTTCCTTTATAAGTATAAATGTAGGACTTAGTTTGATTTTACATTTTATTTCATTTTTATAATAGTATTAATTCAAAGTCAAAACAGATGCAATCAGTATTGTAATAAGTTTGAATTAACTTATAAGGTTAGCTAAAAATTATACGTTCTTTTGCTTTCTTCTTTACTCATTTTGAGGGTATGTTTAGGACTTGCACAACTTTCACTTTTGCTTTTCACACGAAATTGGGGAAACAAAATTCTGTAACATTTTTAATCCCTTGTGTTTTCTTGTCTCCGCCATTATCGACTTTCAGTTCGCTTATCCCCCAACTTGTCCTTCGCGTATCCCTAAGGGTACGCGTACCAGAGGTTAGGAACCTCTGCTCTACAATATTGTCATGATATCTTCACGATATTGTGCGGCATTCAGAAAAGCGAAAAACATCGTGAAGAATTCGTACAATATCTTCTGAGTGTAATATTAGAGAATATTTCCAATTACTATTCATCGAACTCTCTTTTGATCCGTAAAAAATTTTATTTCTCTGGCAGTCTAATTCCAATCATCTTGGTTTAAATCAGAGCTATTATAATTTATGAATGCGTTTTTGTTAGTGTTGTGAGAAATGAGGCGAGATAGCTGAATTTCAAAGTTATTTGGGCAGCCAAAGATTTAATGTGATTTAGCTGAGCTTTCGTATTATAAATAGGCTTGGTAATAGACAACTTTTCCGCACACAAACGTTGCAAATTTACGACTTTCGTGTTTTTCATTTTACCCTCCTGGTCATATCCAAAGCAAAACCTTAAAAAATTTCCCCTTTTTCATGCCTCATTACCATAAATTGTATACTGAAACACACAGCCGAAATGCCTTGAATGGAATTAGGTTATTTACAGATTTCCAAGTTCTATACTCTGGGTTCCATGTTAAATTTCCAAGCTTCAATTCCAAGTTACACAAATAAGGATATTCACATATATACATTCAGTTCCATTTGCAGTATAATGTTGTAACACACATACAAAATTAATTACATAAAATTAAGTAAACATATAAAAATCAATGAATCTATATATCTATGAAACCTTTAAAAGAACTCTATGAAAAAGAAATTATTTTAAGTATAATATTCATTACAGTTTCGAACATCCCGTCTAGGATTTACTTAAGTTCTTTCAAAATTTGGTAACTCTTTAAATTTCGATAAAGTAGGAGTCAAGTATGATGGAGAGTACCAACACACAGCAGCCCCATTAGTTAAATAATCTCAAAGGTCAAAATAAATAAGGTAATATGACACGACACACACAAAAACACCACAAACACAGCACAGAACGTTACAAAGACAGCAAAAGAAAAGGGTCAACAACAAAAATAAATAAGTAAACTAAAAACAAACACATACACACACAAAAAGAAACCAACCAGAACAGTCACTGAATAGGTAGTACACTTGGAGAGAACTATAAATTATTTCAATTTTTTTATTTTAATCACCAAATCTGGAATTAAAAATAAAAAAAATATTAAAAATGCTTAAAAGGATGAGTCCCCTAGACGTATCCAAATGAGTAAAATACATGTACAAACTTAAAATATTGCACCAGTATAAAGAAAGTGGCAGTAAAATTTTTATAAACCATTAGTGAAGATTGGTGCGAGGGGGGTGGGCGAGCACAAGCGACAAATCAGACACTTCTTGTGTAATCGCCTAAACGGCTCCTGTTGTGTGAGGAGATGCGAGAGGAATCTCTATTGCCACCCGCTTCGCTGGGGGAAGTTATCGCACATCTTACCTTGCCTTATCTAGGGTGGTTCTGAGGAGTGAGGGGTGCCATTAATCGTCTGCCTGTGTGCACTGGAAGTCAAATGGGAGGTCGAGATGCGAGTGGAATTTTAATTCTTTTCCAGAGGGGGGAGGAATGAAGAAGAACAAGTGTCAGGACAGCTTCCACACCCCTGATTTAATTAAATAAGGAACATATTGCGTTTGAAGGAAAGGGTCTGTTCTTAGTTTTACTCAAACTGATGTGTGTGTGTGTTTTTTATTTGTATAAAGGAGGGATGGCGTGTTATGTAGAGATAAGCACCTTAAAAAAGGGACATTAAAAACAGTCCCCATTGTCCTTCAACAGTCCAGAGAATAATAAAATCCACAAAAGTTTACGTCAGTCAAGTAATAATAAAAGTACAAGAACACAAATATCAAACCTTAAGAGTAAAGAGGATAGAAACAAAGGTATCAATAGGTATTCCCCAAGGGTGAATGCTCAATTAATTTTAGGACACTAAAAATTTCAAGAAGTCCAGGATCACCCTAAAAACAATTTAATCAAATAAAATTAACTACTACGGAATTAAAATAGTAAAAATTTAGGACCGGGAGCAGGGACAGCCCATTTAAAATTTTCGTAATCATTGGTGTTAAGGTAAAAAAAAAGTTAAAATACCTTAATATTATTTTAAAGCAATTTCACTCTGGACCCTTTATTGATTCGCATATGTTGTTACTAATAGTATACGCTTTCATTAATTTATTTATTGCCATTTTATTATGAATTAAATTTTTAAACCATATCTTTTTGTTCTGTTATGTAGGCTTCTTCAGGTGGAATACTTTTGTGAGTATGCAGCCCACCTGACCACAAGAACAACTTGGGGAATTCAACAGATGAAATCTATACAAGAAAAGGAACATGTCCACTAAGAAAGGAAATTAAAAATATTTCAACAATTAAAAGTTTTTTGTCCTCTTTGCTCAAATATATCCTGACTCTGATAACAGAATTTGAGTCCTGTTAGTTGCAGTAATTTTCCCATTCATGAATTATAAATTGTTTGGTTTTTAATTTGACATGTGAATATGAGGCAAGAAGATCTAAATACTGCCCCATTGTGATGACCAGTTTTTCCTAACGGTCGGCTCTCTCGTTATCAGCATGAGTTTTCACCCTTGTCAAGATAACCAACAGTCAGGCATTATAATTCTTTTAATTAGTATTTTTTAAAAACTCCGATTTGGGCCCTGCGCGTTTAATTGCTTTTATTGAGGACTGATTATGAGAGTGAATATTTACTAGTAGATTATGTTCCTAAAGCCCAGCCCTCAGGAAAGCCAATCACAGCCAGCTTCACCTAAAAGACAGATTTGTTGGATTCAGAGTATGTCTTCAGATCTGAAGGGGGAATGCCAGTCAGAACATTCAGGCAATTAGAGTACTTTGTTCTATAAGCTCTAGTAAACTGCACTATTAAAATTCGTTCAATGGAGTAGATATGTTTGGTTTGGGACTTGTTTAAGGACCCTCTCCAAATTCCTGCCCTATAAATTAGAGATTTCTCTATGACTGCATCATACCAATGTTTAATAAAATTTTTATCTACACTCCAATTGATCTCTGTAATTTCGTTAAAGTTTTTAGTTAAAACAATAGCTCTATTATGTAAGTTAAAAACCCGAGCTTTACATGTTAACTTATCTTAACTACCACCAAATATTTAACAGTGGGAACTTTTTAATGGTTTTAGTATTTAAAAAATGTTGGAAGGTCTTTTTAGATTTTAAAGTAATATATTGTTCCGACGCCGGTCTACAGGTGATTTGTGCGCTGTATATTATGGTCCGGAACTTCTCTGGGGACAATTCAAGTTTAAGGTTTGGTCGTTTTTTGCATATTTTTTTTCCAAAAAGTTATTAGTGTTATGTTCCAAAATTCTTCTTCCCTTGTCCCAGGCAATATGGGCCAAGGTCATATGCAAAGGCTTGAATATATCCATTTTCACTTTCGATCTTTAGAACTTCATAGGTATAAAAATTCCAAATGGTGGGGCCATAACAGAACCTTTGGAACATCTTTTACTGTAGAAATTACCCAACTTTTAAACCTCGTTCACATATGAAACTGTACCGTCCTTAAGATAAGAAAATATAAAATTTTTATAAAATCTGGGGACCCCGTAAGTCTCAAAAATTGTATATAAAACTGACCAGTCCATGTTATCAAATGCTTCTTTAATGTCGAGAGAAATTAGGCCAGTGTGCTCTTGTGATCTGCGAAGCTTATCAGATCGTTAATGGGGATTTTGCAGATTCTTCCCTCTCTAAAACCATATTGTTTTTGATAAATAATATTATTTTCCGTCGACAGGCATTGAGATCTATTTAAGAAGAGTCTTTCCAATATTTTTCTAATAGATGGAGGAAGACAGACTGGTCGGTAAGAAGAACATAAGCCAGGGTCCTTAGCATTTTTCAACAGGAAGAAAACCCTGGCATTTCTTAAGCATAGTGGAAAATAATTAAATCTTTAGAAAGTGTAATAACATTCAATAACATTCAATAGCAATTGGAAGTAAATGTCTATCTCTAACGTCTTAGGAATTAGCTATTAGGTCACTATTAGATTGGACACCGTGTATAGGTTTGAAAGCTACTTACTTGCGAGGACATAAACAGGGCTAGTGATTTCTTCAGAGAAAAGAATGTTATTGGTTCGTAGTAAGATGTCGTTTGGGTTGTTTTGCGAGTCTGTCTGGATTCCAAAAGCTGTCCATGCGATGATGTCAATAGTAAGACCTTCGTACATAGGATAGATGTCGAATTCCTCGCCAGCTTCACATTTGTTCTCGACTTTGCTCATGAAGGAATCAATGGTAGTATTCATAATAGGAACCATCTATAACAATAATTCATTATTGACGTGGAAATGTCTTTCCGCTCGTTACAGTGATAGTCGGTCGAATTTTCTTTGTGTGACAAAATACCGTCAGATTTCAATCGCTAATAACTACGAGACTAATAATGCGAAAAGAATGGTTGACCCCACAACGGATAGATCATATCTGTAAGAGTTCGTCGCATAGTATTTGTTTTGCCTGTGACGTCATCGTACCAGTGTAGGCGCATGCGCGAGATTGTTATGAATTTTCTTTATGTAAGGTTATAAATAAGTGTACCGTAGAAACGCGTTTAGATAGGAGATTGATTTTGGTGTAATTTTAAAGAGCCTGAGGAGTATTACCAGGACCTAAAGTGAGACAATAAAAATATTTTTCAGAATATAAGTAAAAATCGGTATTAAATTAAAAATTTCAAACTCCGCAAGTTTTTTTTATTATAACATGCAGAGTTTTCTTTCGAATTGTACGAAACTTACAGAATATCTGACAATACGTAAAAGTAACTTTGTATTAAAATTTGAATTCAGAAATTTGCATATAACGGGAAAAATGAACATTTGTAGTAAAGAATGTTTTACTGCGCATACGCGAAATGTAGTTCTATGCATTGTCAACAGATGGCGCCCTTAAAACCTACTTTAAATAGAACATAAGAAAGAGGCAGTTCGGGTCGGTGCCGTAGATTTTTCGTGAAAACGTCGGGATAAAATCATAAAACAAGTATTTTGTATTAATATGCAATTTAATTATCAATTTCTGTAATACAATATTTTCACAGAATAGTATGTATAATGGTTACAGAATAGATAAATCACAAATTTATCGCATATAGCAAGGGTCTGCGGTAGATTTTGATTTTTCTATTCTGTAACCATTATGCTACTCTGTGTAAATATCAAAAGATTGTATTAAAGAGACTTATAATTAAATTAGATATTAATACGAAACACTTTTTTTATGATTTTAACCCGACTTTTCCACGAAAAATCTTCGGCGCAGACCCGGACTGCGGCTTTCTTATTTTTTGCAAGCTTTTGTTTAGTGGATTTTTCATAATTTTCTATTTTGTAATTAATTTTTCATTCTCATGATGACGCAATAGAGCAATGAAATTTTGTACAATTTTGTGTTTTGAATAAAATACAATACCATAAAAATTTCGAATCTTTACTATTAGTTATTATATTAATTTTATTTAAATTCAGATTGAATTGGAGAGGAATCTTCGGCTAGTGAATTGAAGAAATAAATTATTACACGATTTTTCAATATTCATAATAGTTATTTATGAAAACTAAAGAATAGAACAAATCAGTTTTAATAACACACTTTTTAAAATATTCTAGAGGTATTTATTAGTGTACTAGAGGAAGAAAGTATTTTTTAAGCAAAAGTATGGAGATAAATTGGACACGAAAGTGAATATCATAAGGAAGCAATTTCCTAAACAATCATTATAAATTAAATATATATTATCAATGTGATTAAAAGTCCAGTTGGCTAAGAATATAAGTATTAGCGCCATATGCTTTTACGATTTTGTTTCGATCTCCATATTTTTTGTAAAACAATTATTCTCTACTTCATAGTACACTAATAAAATCGTGCTAGGTTTATGGACCAAGTACGTTTTCTGTCCCTAACAGTGATGATATTGGACTACAAGCTAGCAGGTGTCATGATTCTTTCCTAAAATCCTTATTTGATTCCTAGGAGATGTAGTTAAAATAAATTAAATCAAAAACAGCTCTTTAAAGCATCCTTTCTTAGTGTACTAAACAGTAGAAAATTTTTATTATTATTTTCTACATTTTGAACTTCAATTCGATAGTTCTTTAATCTCATTACCAGGTGGCATCACAGAAACGGAATCAGATTTTTAATTTAATTAACGATTAAGTGATAATTAAGTTCTGTAAGCATTAAAATTGCTTGTTATCATCGAGAACAGGCATTCCCCAGCGTCCCATATTCGACCTCACAACCTTTAGGCTAAGACTAGTCGGTGTGGGCCTCTATCGGAAACAGACAACTGTAAAAAATTTAAAATCTCCTTCACGCCATAAAGTTAAGGACGAATCGATTACAAAATGCCATCTTTGCAAACACTAAACAAACCAAGTTTAATAAAATGTTTAAAAACTTTATTAAGCCTTCTGAAAATCACTCCAGTATAATTTTTATTATAATTAGCTATTGTACACCAGTACACATTCATCTCAACAAAACATGTTCATACAAATAATCATAGCTCTGAGATCTTAATCAGTGCTACAGGCAGATTTAGAAAAAAGGAACATCAGTGATAGATCCCTTGGGTATTTGTAGTATTGGAATGTCCTTTTCTACCTTTGTAGTACTGCATAGAGAATGGAAAATGCTGCATTTCTGTAATGTTATTCTCCACTAGTAAACTATTCACTGCGGAGAAGAAAGCACAGCATCGATTTCAGAGCGGAAAAAGTATCATCATTGGAATTTTACTTTCCGCTAGTGTACTACGAAAGGTAGAGAGGCAAAAGTAACGAAATTGAAATTTAAAGTTTTATTAAGTTCTTTATTTTAAGTTTTATAGCTACTAAATGCAGAGAAGAAAGTGTCAGTGTCAGAGCGGAAAATGTAGTAACAATGGTATTTTATTTCACGGTAGCGAACTACCAAATACGGAGAAGAAAAATAGTATCATTAATAGAGCGGAAAAAGTATCATCGGAGATCTGTTTTCCCTCAGTGTATTACTAAACACTAAATCCGGAAGTTCAAGAATGATT
The DNA here is from genome assembly GCA_013235015.1 of Araneus ventricosus. Classification (NCBI taxonomy): domain Eukaryota; kingdom Metazoa; phylum Arthropoda; class Arachnida; order Araneae; family Araneidae; genus Araneus; species Araneus ventricosus. The sequence goes on from BGPR01001519.1 coordinate 190,651, forward strand.
AAAAGAAAACTGAAACCAAACAGTGCAATTTCTATCGTGATTTACCTGTTTTATTTTGGAAGTACTGAAAAACGGTGTAATAATTGAGCGGATTTCCTTCCATTTCTTATCCCTTAGTAGCTGCAAATTTTTGGAAACGGGTATATTTTTCTTGTCAGCATTCTTGCCTGATTTTCGTTCAAGCGATATCTGTAATAAAATAAAAAACAAATAAGAATGCGTGTTGTTGCATATTAATAAGCATTTTCACGATATCATAGTCCTTGATGAAATCTTTTTACTAAACCATAAAAAAGAAGTTCAAAAAGATGGAACAGAAAATATAAATCAAGTGCCGGAAACTGTTAGAAGGTTCTGAACACATCTAATTCAGTATAAACTTACAGGTCTATTCATGAAATTGTGGAAATCCGTAACTTGAATCCTTTTAAGCAAATCCACGTCTTTGATGAGAACGCATGGCCTAGTTCCTAAGTAGAACCTGACGATTAAAAAGATGTGAGAAAGGAAAAATTAAAATAGTCAGCACAAATATTTACAGTATGTAGAGGATGTTGATAATAAAAAACGTCTGTAAATGACACTGCAGCAAATGAATGCAAATCCAAGCAATAATAATCTATGAATACAATATGGGGTCCAAACGCAATTTGCTATGTTTAGAGGTGTCGCTGCGGTAGAGAAGCAGGTTGCAGCTACCCCTGCGACCAACCCAGGTTTTTCTTGCGGCCGAATATTCAATTGGAAGAGACCGTGATGCCATTGCACATAACTGAAGTTTATAGGCGCTTTAAATCCTATGAGCACCAAGGCAACACGATGCATAACATCATTTCATCATAAAAGTTTGGGTTGGCATCGTATATTGTTTGTTCAGTCCATGCCTATGGTCATCACGACTCAACAGGAGGACCTGGCAGATATTCTTGAGGAAGGCATTCGCTGCCACATGATGTCCTGTAAAATCTGGGGTCCTTTTTTATCAGCTAAAGATCACTCTCATACCGTCCCTTTAACCTGTCGTACACTACATAAGCGACCATAAATTTCTGTGTAAAAATGATTTTTCTGTCTACGAGTGTTTTCCCTTCATCGCCTAAATTTTAAAACAAACATTACTTCTAATTTCCTGTAAAAAGCATTATTTTACGAGTAAACAAATAAGGTTTCTTTTTTGAATATTCAAAGATAATTTAGTATTTTTGCTACTGAAGATGGAGGTTTGGAAGAAGAAAAGGCACTGAATAAATAATTTTGCGTTTCAAGCTATATCACATAGGTCAAATGATCTACATTATATCACTTTTATTTCTGTCATAAGTTTTATCAACATTTAATAATTAAATTCAACTACAAGCAAAAAAATACCTGATTGATATTCGCACACAAGCTTTCAAGAAACGATTATGAGTCTTAGTAATGTGTATAATTCTGCATTTAAGTGTACAATTAGTTTCATAAAACAGTATTTAAATATTAGTATTATATTACAGTTCAAAATGAAAAATTTAATATTGAACTGTATGTTATCAGATAATACAAATATTTTATCTTTATAGATTAGAAAATATTAATTATTTTCTGATTAATATAAATAAACTCACTCACCCCACAATCTTTCCATACTTCTGAAACCATTCATCTAAGCACTTTAATGGAGTCTGTGAAAGATAATTATTTGAGAATAAAGGAAACAATGTATTTTTGTCTATTATACATAGATAGTAGATATTAAACTCTTTTGATTAGAATATAAACGACATCTTAATAAAATAATATACCAAAAATTAAAACAAATAAAACAGCATATACATTGAGTCTCAAGAAAGTGGAACAAGCATTTATTTCCATAAATAAATACTTGTGAGAATTTGTGAGAAAATACTTTGACTTTTAAGGGGATAGAAAATAAAAAATTAAAAAAATAAATTCTATACGGTCCACGTAGGTCAAAAATATCAATGAATAAAATGATGTCTTACATTTAAATGAATGTAAGACATCATTTTATTTATTCACATAAAAAATTTCACGCTTCTACCTGCAGAACTTACAGAGATATAAGAAGACAAATTCGTTGACTTAGGCAACTTTTCCATATCTCTGACTGCTGTTTGATCCAGTCTTTCTATGTACATTTTAGAAATGATATACATATTTTAATAAGTTATTTAAAGGGCGGAATCAGGGGATAAGAATTTATCTGTTAACTTTTGTTAAATCTAAAAAATAGTAAAATAATACATTAGTTAAAGTATTAACAAACATAGTTCATCTTCTGATATATCAGCGGTGACGGCTCTGCTGCTCAGGAACAAGATGTGCTATAAAAATGTTTCTAGAGTATAATTCAAATACAATTTTTCTAAAATAGCTTTACCTTGAAATAATCTAAACTTGTAGTTGAAACTACCTGAACTCTATTTTAGAAATTTACACTGGCATTTTTTTCGGTGAATGACTTTTAACAACAGAAAACGAAAATGCAGTAAGCAGCCACGTTCCCGTTGAGGCAACATGAAAATGAATACAAAACCTAAAACAACCAATGAAAGAAAAAATTAAAAAAAAAGAAATCAAGAGCGCGAAGGCGAACCTTGGGAGAGATTGACGGAAAAAAAAGAACATTAGTTTGCCAGTGCCAAGTAAAGCTCTTTTGTTGTCTTGCCAACTAATTACCTTCTGTTGATGGAGCATACAAACATTCAGTTCTGAATAAGTTCAAAGACAGGAGGGATAGTCCCACACAGCACACTCTACGCCCAAGGACTCCCCCTTGTACGTACTTAACGGGAGGCTATGTCCTCCAAAGGAGGTAATGACGGCGCCGAAGCACGTACAAAGGACCTTCACAGGAAATCGAATGTCCGCCTAAATTTATACTTCCTTAAGCATATGTCCAGCTATCGAACATTGGATTTTGTGTGATGCATATTAAAGAAGCGAATTTATTTGCTTCGCAATATGTGTAGTGTATAGAATGTAAACTACTAATTAGAAATAAAAGAAATTAGAGCTGAAATTAAGAGTTGAGTATATATGAGCTGAATTCAAATTTTATTAATATGAAATGACTTTTTCTATATCAGAGTTTCCCAACCTGTGGTACGCGTACCCCTGGGGTACGCGGAGGACAAGTTAGAGATACTCAAACGTTATTTTGGGAATGACGGAAAACACAAAATATAAGAACATTCCAGAATTTCGTTTCATCAGGTTCGTTTGAAAAATGAAAATCTTACGAGTTCGAAAGCCTATTTACGTAAAAGAAAAAGGAGAAAGTAGATAATTATCTAGTAATTGAGTAATTGTAAGTTTCGTTATATATTAATATGAAATTATGAAAATGCTATTTTCATTTGTTCTGACGTTGAACAATTACTGTTTTCAAAAATGGAATAAAATGTAAATAAAAAAATCATAAATTTTATTCAGTTCATAAGAGTCGTTTGATTCTTAAGCGAACATAAGTCCTTGGCTCTATTAATAAAAATTTCTTTTTGCGAAGAGGTGGTTTGGGACGGGGATTGACAGCAAGGGGTACTCAAAAATAAAAAGACTAATCATCAGGTACGTGAGTGGAAAAAGGTTGGGAATATATGCTCTAGATGATTAAAAATTCAAAATGGTGAATTCACTGTAACACTTGATTGAAAATCTATAAATAAATTGTAATGACTGTTAGTGAAAAATCAGGAATTATATTTTAATTACAATTTTAATTTCCTTGCTTTGAGTGAGGGGAACTCATTTATTACTTCATTTAAGTCTAGTTTTGATGCCTTTTCGTATTCTATTGGTAGTGCTAAATTAGACAGTCTACTTTCACACATACTTAACCTTAAGTAGTTTTTAATTATTTTTAATTTGCTGAAACTGCGTGCACAAGATGTAACACTCTCTCTCACAGGCATTGTCATAAATATCCGCAATGCTATTTCGATGTTGGGATAAGCATTTCTTAACCCATACTTTAAAATAGCTTTCAAAATATCCAGATGGGAAGCTGTGCTAATGCTATGTATGATCGAAATGAAAATTAATTTTCATTAAATTTAATGATATTAAAGAGCCATTCTGCCTAAGACTTTTTTTTAACAATTCAATTTAAAAAAATCAAAATCATTAATTTTATTTGATGCAAAGCATATTGTCTGAAAATTTAGTTCAAATTAGCTAGCGAAAAATTAAATCAGTTGATGTTTTTAAAATTGGTTGGGGTAAATAATACATAATTAATAAAATGGACAAATCAGTTGGCAATAGAAGGAGGCTAGTATTTAATACTACAAAAGCAATTTAAAAACACAGAAATAATTTGAGCTCACTACTTTAAAGCTAATTTAAGTAATTTTTCCTTAGAAAACAATTAAATTGTCCAAGTATTTCTTTATGTGCCCACTCTCTGATGAAACAAAAACAAAAATAAAACATTTTTTCGTATTATTTGCCAATAAAGAAACACCAGGTGACCACTCGTCCAATATGGACGAGTCCCCTTTATCCTTCCTACACTATAGTAAATAAGATAAAATAAGACTTTCCTACCCTGAAACACAAAACTCTAAAAAAAGCGCGATTCTCCTTTTCCTTTGAGATTTTACAGTCAAATTATGTGAATATTTTGCTCTCCTCCCCCTCTTATCAGCGTCTTAGAGGTTCGAAAAATATTCTGAAGGCAGGCGAATTCCCTTATCATCTATTTTACGACTGCAAAATGAGATGCAAAAAGGAAGAAAAAACATGTTGTTTTGCCATCTCCAGGCAAGAACCGCACCCACGGTCAAAGAAGGACCCTTTTCACCTTGCTGGATGAACCCTTTTTTCCTACGGCAGCAAGAAACTCAAAGTGCTCATTGCCGCATCAGTTTGTAACATGGAGCTACTTGCTATTTTGTTTCAAGAAAAAGCAAAGGCCCTTTCTCTCTCTGTCTGTAAGGGGCTCGCAAACTGGCAACCTGACCATTGGACATAACAACTAGGCACTCCCGTAATGTTTAGTGAGGCACTGAAGATTTATTCTCAAATTCTTTTTTATTTGCACAGATCTTATCAATGTAGCTCTTAAACTATGTTTATTAAATGGCATTTTTGCGCCCCCGTTCTGCTTACGCCATTGGCGGGGACATTCTCGCCACTCCCTCGGTACAACTAGGACATATGCGAGAAAAATAAATTCAATTGAGACATTTGTTTGTTAAAACAGTGTCAAAGTTTTTAAGCTTTAGAAAAAGAATTCAATCTCGAAGTGTTTGAGGGAGGTTTATGTTTTTAAGTTGGAACAATTTTTCATTTGAAACAGTCCGCTTTAAAATAGTTTTATCTTTTGATATTTTCGAAACTGGTAGAAAATTGAAATTTTAAGTTTTTAATTTTAACAAATTTCACTATGCAAGAAAAAGTTAATCACACGTTTGTTATTCTCGAAACAGCTTTAAACGGAATTTTAAATTTCATTTCGCTAACGTATTCAAACATAACAGATTTTTAGTGCTCTGGTATTTCATTGATAGAATATTGAATAATCTTGTTTGTTAATCGAAAAAATAAGCTCAGAAACAAAGAGTGAAGTTGAATTATTTAAGAAAAATATATCGAATTCACTTTATCTGAAAAACTAGAGCCAATCTGACAAAATGAATGCAAGATTCGGAATCAGCGAAACGAATTATTCTAAAATCATTGTAGTATCATTGCCAAACAAATCAATGCTGAGCAATGTTGTTTGCTCTCAACATGAACATTTTCATTTATGTGAAACACTACAGACCCTCTGCTAAGTTTACATAAATTTTATTAACCAAACAAAGTGACAATATTATAATCTTTTAGTGTTCCAATCGTTTATTGGGTTAGTTATTGAAAGAATTATTGTTACTGCATGTTGCCTGATATTACACACGTCGCTGCTCGAAATGAAAAAAAAAAAAATAACTATTCAATTCATTGTTACAAAACTTTCATTAATATCTTCCTTATGCGATTTATTCCCATTGTGCGATTTATTTAAAGCACTGTTACTTCTCTTGAACGCCAAATTATGTTCTAATAAATATAATATTTTAGCCACTACCCTTTCACAAATGCATTTTATACACTGTGTAACTATTTTTTCATGTTCTCTATCGATTATCGATATGATGCATTCACGAAGGCGACCGCCCTCAACAAAATGCATGCTTGCTTTGTTGCCATTAAAGAAGGCAATAAGAAGTTTAATTAGGCTAATAGAAGATGACTCCATAGATATGAAAACTAAAGTTGCATCAAATTATTTTATGGGCAGCAATTTTGATTCGAGATGATATCCTTATAAATATCGATGTCGCCAGTAAACTGCTGCATCTCCACCGCTGGTGTGTTGAGGAAGCTTGGAGAGGGGGATGCCAGCTCAAGTCTAGTCCTAGTCATGTGACCTAAGACCACCCTGAACCACCAATACTTATGGCTACTAGAGTCATCTCATCGGTTTTAAATGGGCACAAGATTCGTCATCTGACCACGGTTCAAAACTATGCGGTCCTTCCCAAAATAGCCCTCGAGTTGTTTCATAACGGGACGTTAATGTAACTAAACTATACTAAGATTCAATCTCCTAAGTAAGCAATTAATAAATTCATCAAGCTACTCAATAAAATTATCAATATCCTAAACAAGGGTTAGCAAGAAATAAGTTTCACACTTCAGAGGGCTCTAGAATGTCTTCTATTGGTTCAAATGAGATAAAATTTGAACTACAGATAATTGAAATGATGGACTTGACATTTATTAAAGAAATAATATTAGTACAAAAATTAACCAATAGATGGCGCTATAACATAAATGGCATTTATTTGCATATATGGAAAATGTGAAACATCATTTGCGTTTCAGAGCAATCCTATTAACATTATTCTTTGGATATAAAGAAGGCGGATTCTGTACGAGCATGAGTTACTTCTCTGCACGTCATGGCCGACGTTGCAAGAAAAAGCGCTAGAGGTAAAATTGTTCTACCTGAACCAGCAGAACTCCGTCGCAGCTGTAAAAGAATTCCATCGTATGAAGCAGATACGAAGAGGTCCAAAGTCTCCATGTGCCCTACACAAGATGATACAGAAATTTGAAACACTAGCAAGCAGCGACCCTGTCACAGATTACCCTCCCTCAGACCCGCGATAAGAAAACTGCGGGGGAACTTTGGAGGGTGGGAATGTGTGTACCTCGGGACTCTTTTTAAAAATTTTAATTCGTATTTTAATTAATAAAAAATTAAGTGAAATTTTGAGTTTTTCCTTAATAACTTCCGAAAATACTACCGCAGATAAATCACTTTTATACCATCTTAAAGTGCAAAAAAATGACATTCTCTATGATATCAATTAAGTTGCCGGGCAATTTTTTCTCTAATTTTAATAGCCTTTTAAAAATAATTTTGGCATAATTTACAACAATACGTTTCATTGTTGCAACGCAATTGAAACGGTTTTCATGGTTTAAACAAGTATTTAATTGCGTGTTAGTATTTTAGTGTTGAAATTTGAAGTAATATCTTAATACATTTTGCTTTCATATTTAATTTCATCAAAGTCTTCATGTAATCTGTAAATCAAGCTCTCTAAGATATTATGTATATTAAGAAACATATCCAATAAGCTGAATGGTTATGGTTGCTATGTCTTCATTCTTTTTTAAGCATGTTTAAATTCAGTTAAAATAAACTATAAAATGCGCTGCGCCATTTTAAAGTTAAAATCAAATTTTTTTTGTAAGAGAAATAAGAAAGTGAAGATGGTGCCAGCAATGTGCAGTTAGATGTTGCATGCCATGGTCAGTTATTAGAATCTATTGAGGACATTTATGTAGATAATGAACAGAACAGGTATAAGGCCATTCACTTCCAGAATACGAACTTTAAAATTACATTGTTAAAGCAGACATGAATGTAAAATGATACAAGATTCAATTAAAACCATATTTCCGGCGAACAAGCTGGTAGCCGAAAGCGGGTAGTTATGTATGAATATATTTTTTAAAAATTATTAAATTTAGATGAATAAACTGTACAGCAATTTAATTCATATCATTGAAAAGGTAATTTTCTATTTTTTGATAGTGTAAAAATTAATTTTATTTTGCAAATATTTCGAAAGTTATTATGGAAAAATGCCGAAAGTTTGCTTAATTTTTATGTAATTGAAATTCTAATAAAAATTTCAATTATATAGTACTCTAAGGTGCACATTAACAACCAACAAAGTATGCTCATGCCAAATTTCGTAAATCTAAGTCCATCAATCTACCCTGTAGAGCGCTAACACACACATTATTATTAGTAGAAATATAAAGCAGATTTTCTGTCTGTGCGCAGGTGTTCTTCAAACTATTTTATTTATTCAATAATCTCTCGTCCAACATTGATGAAATTTGACTCGTTAGGAACAAGAGAAAAATCTCAATTAGCTTATTAAAGTCCAAAAGTTGTTTTTTTCCGTAATATCTTTCGAAAACACAGTCGCTTAGAAATTACTTTTACACAATCTTAAAATAAAAATAATTAATATATGTCTCTCAATTGTATATCAAATTATCTGTTCCCATTTTTCCATTCTTTGACAATTTTTTAAAAATTCCTTTTTTATTTTTTATGATTTGCTACAACGTTTTCCATTTTTGTCATGAAAATCAAACTTAAGGGATTAACTTCATTGTTGTCGAAATAATAAGATAATGTAGTTGAAATATTAAACGAAACAATAAAATTTTGTTTCATCAAATATTTCAACCACATTATCTTTTTCAAATGTAAAAACTATGATTATACAACTTAAGTACAATAAATAAATCAACTCCAAAGTAAATTTTTACTTACTCGCAGGTTGATGTTATACACTTCTTAAAATATGTTTCGCAACTCACGCTCATTGAATGAAGTGTTTTTTATTGCAATTTAATGTTTTGTTTAGTGAAATATTTTCTCTCATCAGCTGAAAATGTATATATAATGTGTATTAGAGGACAACGTCATATTTTAGAAAAAAATTAGACTTTGCTTCACCAAGAACGATAGTAAGTGAGTTTTGTCTTTTGTGAAATTAGTATTTGTGACTTGTTCCCATTCTGCAATTAATGATTCAGATGCATTTTACATGTTATTAATCTTCAGTATACCCTTTAAGACATCTTCTAACTAAGCTCATCTGCAAAACTTCCAGTAACGCATCTTTTAGGGAAGGTCATCTTCAAAATATCCATTGATGTATCGTCTGCGGAAGCTTGTCTTTAGAGCCTCCCGCTAGGCACATCGACCAGAAATTCCACTAAGCACATTGTCAGGGTCTCCAGCCCCGCTCTTCGTGACAATGAGCATGAATGCTCCCCTTTCTCCCGGGAGGGTTTAAGGAGGTGATGGAGGCATTTCGAACATCCTCAGGAAGTTTTGTGCTGTGTGGGATAGAATCTTTAAACTTAGTTTATGTATAAATGAGCGTAAGAGGAACATTTTACTCATTGACTCTATGGAAGCAAAATTGTTTTCACACAAATTCTTACCTTTTTTTTATGAAGCTTTGTAATTGGAAGTATATGTCTAGGTGCAATATTTAAGGAAATAAATGCCTATTCCACTTTTCTGGGACACTCTATTATATCATAAATGCAGGCAAAGACTTTGTTCAACTGAAACTTTTAGAATATATATACTACGGCAATGCGATTAATAGGTTGGTATTAATATTAACAGGAGTTTTTACTGTAATTGTAACGGACGTATTTTAGTACAAAACACGTTTTATCACTGTGAAATAATAATATATCTGTACTTAATATAACAGTACGAATACAGATTACTGACATTTATAATCAAGGCTGCAATTTGATGAGGATTTTAACCACTTGCGCTGGAAAGACGTGCCACGCACGTCGAGAAGCTTTCGTCACAAAATCTCCAACGAGGTATTGTACACGTCGGCAGGCAATTATCACAGAAGTAAAAATGACGTGCGGCGCACGTCGACTGAGATTGATTCCCAGAGCAAAGCTTCTGATTGCACTGCATCACTTACAGTTGTTGATATTCAACCCATATTCTAAAATGGAAAGCGGCAATGAAGTTAGCTATATTATTTCGCCAAATACGAAAAGAAAACAAGATAGCGCAGATAGTACATGGGAATGGAAGAAATGCCTTGTGGCATTACATATTCCAGACTGTTTCAAAAGATACCTTACTTTACAAGATTAATTATAAACAAATATAGTTTTCACATTTGTGTACTTTTATCACCAGTCGAAGCGTCTTTCTATTCTCTTCAAAAATCTATCCTAGGTCAAAAATTAATTAGTTTAGAAGATATAAATCTTTTTCCGATTTCTATAAGGCATCGAAGACTGTGTGACGCCTCACAGTGAGTTTCAGTCGACTGTTTTGGAACGCTCATCTGTGAATTTCTTGCCAGCGCAAGTGATTAAAGCTTAATAACACACTTATGCATTTAATATAGTATCAATCTTAAAATTAAAGTTCATCGTATCTGCACCAAAATTCATGTTGGTATGATTCATCTCAAAATTCACGATAATCCGAAATTTCCAAAACTATTTTAATTTTTCCTGATTTATTTTAAACATAAAAAAGAAAGCGCAAACGATAGAATGTTTACTTCAAGAATGTGCTTATGTGGCGAAGCATTGTTTTCTCTGCATCGTGCATCTTCAAACTGAGTAAGAAATATTTATTTGTCTCGGTTTTTTATATATCTTTACAAAAAAAATTCAAATAAGGACATTCATGGGAGAAATATTTGATAAATAAGTATTTTCAAAGCAAAGGAAGCAATGATTGAGCCTCAAGAAAAGTATACTGATTTTGTCACAAAGCATTCTTGTGCTTAATATTTCGTAAGTGAGGGCAAAAATGGGCCTTAAGAAAAGTGTACTATATAGTTTTAGAAAATTATCTCATTAAGCATTCTTGGGAGTAATATTTCATAGGTAAAGGTTTCTTCTAATGCAAAGAGGGACTTAAGTGTGCCACAAGATAAGTGTACTCACTTTTGTCGCCAAGTCTAACATGTTTCCAAACAACAGACTGGGCTCTGGTCCTGGAATACCATGCTTTTTTAAAAAAGAAAAATTTCGTTTCCTGTATCTGAAAAATGAAAATCATAATCCGTGAATATCCATTTTTTCAAAAAATATTAATGATGTGGAAATTCTTATTATTAAATAATGCATTAATGGAAATTAGTACAAGAGAAGGCTTAAAAGTCAGGCTTATCCATTTTGTTAATTTCTCGCTTTATTCTCTGTAATTTAGGCTCGTTTTACAATGTATTTGTTTACATTTAAGCGACTATCTTTGAGTTAAGTAAAATATAGGAAAGTTCCTTTAATGCAAATATAGTTTTGATTATCCTAACAAAAAATAAACTATCAGAAATTATCCGAAAATTCTTTTTACACTGATGTTTTGAGATTGTTCATAATTCATCTATTATTTTTTGAAGATTTCCTAAAACTTTTATCCCGATTTTTTTACAAAGATTATTCCTAAAATGAATGTTTAAATCCGTATGCAATGAAAATATAAATTACATTTTAAATTATTGTGTTTATTTACATATGAATTGTGATTCGGGCATAAAAATATTATTTACATATGTATTGTGATTCGGGCATAAAAATATTATTTACATATGAATTGTGATTCGGGCATAAAAATATTATTTACATATGAATTGTGATTCGGGCATAAAAATATTAATTTAAATTATCGCGTTTATTTACATATGAATTGTGATTCGGGCATAAAAATATTATTTACATTTTTAGTTACATATGTATTACTTCTTGGCCTCAAATGCGTTTATTTTTCGGAAAGTTATGGTTACTCTAATTAATAAGTTTAATCGAAAGAAAATTTTAAAAACACTCTTTTGTTGGTGCACTACACATCTTTTTTTATTTCAATTCTTATATACATTTTAGACTTCACATCTATTGTTTCTCGAATTCACAACCAGGTAATTTCCCTGGCATGGAATCAAAATTTTATTTAACTAATGATTTACTTATAATTTTGCTCTGTAAATATTAAAAGAGTGCATTTCCATTTCAAATTCTCATATGTAAAATATTCCGCTTAAGGGAATGAGTGGAAATTCGACAGAAACATTCCATCTCTGAAAACATGAAATAAGTCAAATTACATAAAATTTGTTAAAGTATTTTTGAAATTTGTGGAAAACAGAAAAAAAGTCTAGCAAAACGATCAAACTGGCATCTCTGCACATATTTATTTTTTAAATTCTAAGATTATGTAAACATCGTATTGTTATGTAGTAATAGTAGAGCTATATTGGAGATATTTCGTATAATGGATATTTATATATATGGAGAATAATAAAGCAGCTCTAAGAAAATTACGCCCCAGGATTTATTAACTTATATATCCGAGATTATATCTGTCACTTTTGCTCTCTTGTCAATGAAGTATAAAAAGAGAAAACATTGTAATCGTTAATAAATTAGACACTAGATTTGGATGAATCTCTTCGTTTCAGACATCTCTGAGTCCGAAAAAAAATGCAATTTTGAAATTATGTCTGTCTGTCTGTCAGTGAAAAGGTAACTCATAAATCCAAACAGCAATAGGCCTGGAATTTGGTATGTGAACTTAACACTAAAAATTTCATATTTCTGTCAATTTTTAAAGGAAATCCGTCCAGGGGAAGTCTGTTCATCTGTCCATGTCCAAGTGGACATGATAACTGAATTATACAAAATGATAGATACGTATATAGTAAGTATAGAGTTTTATCATCAGGATTGAACACCTATATTAATTTTTGGACAAAATCCAACAAGTGAGCCTGATAACTATAAAACGCAACAACTTTGAAAGGAATCTGCCACAAGAAATTATTGACCGATTTTAATAAATAAATTTTATTTTTCCCAAGAAAGTGTGTTATAATAGCTAATGCTATAAGAGAATGATCGAGAGAAATTAAATTTTTAAAATTAATGAAAAACAATCGATTTTTTGCTACTTTTTAGGACCTGTTTGGCCGGTGCTGGAGCGGAGAATTTCAATCAATTTAATTAATTTTTTCTTGTTTTATTTCTCACAAATTTTCTACTTTTCAACGGTATAACCAGAAAAAGAATTTTAATTTTCCTCCCTACGCTAATTTGCAAGTACGTCGGTTACGTTTCATTTACCACATAAAAAATAAAGATACAGTAGTTAGTTTTCACTTCTTGGCTGTTTCTCGAACGGTTGGTGACGATAGCAGAAACGATCTACTTCCACTTCACTTTCCACTTTCACCGACAGGTATAGGAGAAAGGAGGGTAAGTGTACGCACCTAGTGCCTTTTATCTTTTAAAAGGTAAAATAAGTAGGATACAGACTTCAAAATTTCACACAATTTTCTTTACTTAATTATACTTAATCCTTAATCTTTAATCCTTAATAATATAATAAATGCGAAAGTGTGTCTGTCTGTCTGTCTGTCCGTCTGTCTGTCTGTCTGTTTGTTAAGCTTTCACGACCAAACTACGAAACCGATTTGGATGAAAATTGGCAGAGTTGTAGCTTCAAACCCAAGAACGGACATAGGCTAGGTGAAATATCGTTAAATTAATTATTTTTGACTACAGATTAAAAATAGTTAACAAAGAAAGCCCATTGACTCCGCGATTTGCGATGAAGATTTTTATTTTTCAATAAACTGTCACGTGATACTTCAGGAATGCGAAAACATGTGGAATAAATTATTTTTAAAATCAACTATTACGTAATCCGTTTTTCCGCTGTAACTTCGAAACAAATTGTCCGATACAAATTATATTTATACCATCTTAAAGATAAAATGTTTACCTTTTCAATGATACCAATTTTATTTCTGTGACATTTTTCATTCAATTTTTATTAATTTTTAAATTT
>BGPR01001519.1:207821-246855 GCA_013235015.1 Araneus ventricosus
TCATTGCTTCGTTCAGTTACGTATTGCTGGTACAAACGTCGTGGCTTCTGTTATGACTGATATAGGGAGAAGAGAGAGTGTTTTAATTCCACGCCTTCCGATAACTCCGAAGGATTTATCATCTCAGTTCAAAAGGTAACAAATCCCTGTAAAAATATCATTTTCGATGCTCAGGGCCAGACACTGAAAGTGGCAGGCGTACATTTGGAAAAACCATATTTTTCCCATGGGCAACTATATGTGGACTGTTCACGTGTGTACAGCCCACACAACCTCTACATCCGTGCAAATAACGTGGTATACAAAAGTATATCATCATAGATAAACAATTTACATAACTATATCAGCATACATGTACAGTACACTCCTGTCGGCCGTCCAATTAAGTACTATCAACCGTCAGAACTTTTCCTTTCCCCTTTCAAAATGCAACAAAACATTTACATTCGTGAATTAAAAAAAGAATAATTCAAATTCTTCGCGCACGAAGTCGCGGGTAACAGCTAGTGAATCAATAAATATGGACAGCGGGATTTTGTCTCTTATCAATTAAGTAAGCAAAATGAAATTTTAAAAATTGAAAATGTCGTACTCTTTGCCTACCTGGAGGCTAAGAGTAGGCAAGTAGGCTGGCTAAGAGTACACATCGGGCCTGGTCAAGCTATACTCGCATACAAATACAAAGGAGGTACTTCAATCCTCTGGCCAACACTGTTTGCATAATTCACATTAAATCCAGTTTTCATAACAGGAATTCACAAATCCTTAGGAAATGATTAAGATAGTATCATCAGCACAAACCATACGCTAAGCTAGTTGTTGTTTGTTTGTCGTCAGAACAAAAAGTCAACCATTTCTTTACGTTTTGTTTCTTTATTTCTTGTTTCAAAATAACTTTCACTGCCCTTCCTTGATTTTTAAGGAGATCATGTATTTTATTTTTTATTGCCTTCATTTTCTACCAAAAAGGTTTTCAAAGGCGAATGCTTCGTGATTTCTGACTTAAGTCGCAGATCTACTTTTTTCTGGTTCATATTATCTTTTCACTTTTGCTTTGGAAATGAAAATTGAACTAATCCTAGCATTAATTTTATTGCAAGTAGCCTTTTATGTAGGCCTTGTCATCGATAAGAAGATGACAAAGAGCAGAAAAGATAAAATAAATTAGGCCTATTAGCCTACATCTTTCAATTTTTTCACAGGGTGCACTCGATGATCCCTAATTCCCGAGCCACTTTCCTTTTACTTCTGCCAGCCTCCAACTTGGGGTTAACCTCTTCAGTTATTTCCACTTGACAGTTTTCAATCTATTCTCCTTTTCAAGGTGACAATTACTTACTAATAAATGAGTTTCTAAAACAGATTATAAAGCACTACGGCATACGACAAGTTTGGAAGCAACAAAGATATGAGCTGAGGATAATATTTTCTGCAACAAAACTAAAAAAACAGAATCATGTCAAGATGAAAATATTTCGCAGTAAAATATTACTTTTCTATTTCAATAAAATATTACAGAAGAGCTATTCATTTCTATATAATTTTTATTACTTTTTCTAGAAAAAAATTAAATAAAATTAACGCTAGCTTAGGGAGGCTAAGAGTACACAGTGAAAAGTTGCTACGAACTCTTCTCGTTAGCTTCTGATTTAACCACCTATAGGTGCCAAAACAGCATAGATAATCTCAATCTACACAAACTTGAAGCTTATGATACGAGCTTTAATTTGAAATACGCCTTTAAATATTTCGTTTTCTCTATATATAGTACAGTAAAACTGGTCGAAAAATCGGCCAAACTTAAACATCCGAAAAAAAAGTACTCTCCAGCGCCAAATTGTTCCATACCCTCCCCTTAGTAAGTAGTAAAAGGTTACACGCCCTCGAGCGTCGGTTTCGGGGGAGGGGATGAAAAGTGGGTCAAATGGTCATTTTTCACAGTTTTTCGCAGATATCTCGAAAACTATGAGGTTCAGCGCAAACGTCACCTTATACAAAAGTGATCTAGATTAAATTCTGAACAAAAATGGTCATACACATGATTATGCTAAAGTGATTGGTTATGCAGATATATGGAGGGAGTGAAAATGTCATAATTTCCCAGATAAGCGAAAAAAGCTATGACGCAGTTTGAAATCGTACTTTTGCGTCTCTTTATATTATTACTAGGTTGCAGTCGGGTAGTATTGTAGTCGTGTAACAGTCTAACAGGACCAGTAGGATTTGAAAAGCTCATTTCTATTCAAGAGGTCTCGGTACAAGGTCAAAGAGTGGAACTGGGGTTTGAGCCCCTTCTTAGATGTTCAATCGCATCTGCCGTCTGTGCCTATATTAAAAGGCGTTTATTTAGGAGCTTCTATGATGATTAACTGCGAGTAATGTACAGAAACACATCATTGCATGTATAAGTTTGCGTGACGCTTACATAAGTGTGGACAAAGACGAGCTGAAGAGTATATATTCAGATTTTGAAAGGTGGTTATGCACTGTCTGAAGATATTTCAAAGTCCGCAGTAGTGAAGAGCTTTGTGGGAAAGTTTGGAAAAGCAACTGCAACACTCGAAAGAATCAGGACGAACGCAAAATTGTGGGTTCACCTCAAAGAAATGGCAAAAATAATTCAAATGTTTGTGAGAGCAGAGAGGAGTGGGGACTTCTACATCCACCTTCACTGTGTGCAACGAATGCTCCCTATCTTCCATGCAGCTGTGGTCACTTAAACTACGCTAAATTTGCACATGTCAACATCCAAGACTGTTTGAAACTTTTTACTTCATTGAACGGTGCAGAACACCGTTTGTTCATTACTCATGTATATTTTACCTTCCGGCGCACTGAGAAGTTTTGATCTGGAATCTGGAGTGACATGACGATCGAGCAGGTTCTCATAAGATCTCTGAGTAGAATTTGTGGATTGGCTGGAGGAAGAGGGATCACAGCGACAACCATTGCAACGTGTTACCAGATAGTTGAGGCGATGGGAGAATTTGCCTGAGTTCGCAGCGTCTCTGCAGAGCAGCACGTAGAGCTGAGAGAGACGAATTAGAAGCGAAATTCGTCTCTCTAGAGAGACGAATTCGAAGACTTGCAAACTTTCATTTCTTCGCTGGAGGAACACATCCCAGTTTCAAAACTCCCTGAACTGTCTTCCTTGACAATAGGGGTTGTGGAAGACGAAAAAATCAATTGTGATGAAGAATTTCAAATTGGGGTAGTAGCGTTGAAAGAGATTAAGAAGAATTCATTCAGTGACATACGCTTAAATAGAACGTTAGCTGTGAAGTCTCTCGACACCATCACCAAATCAGCGACAATTCGAACGATACTCTTTGTGTAAACCCTAATAGCCTTTCACATCGGATTGTGTGCACAACAACATTTGATGAGCAGCTGGCAAAGATCTTCAAATTTGAATTATATGCTTGTTCTCCATCCCATTTCGACGAATCTGGCATGATGAGGGAGGGAAGCAAATCTTTAATCGTGACAGATTTGGTGCCTGAAGCAAATGTGCCATCTGGCATCTTAGATCCAGGGGATGTATCATATGTTATTGATGGAGGGCTCCTCCCCCATCGTTTAGCCAGGCAACGCCCAGCTACCTTCAAACAGATTTGACAGAAATACACCGACTATGTCATTACTCACGGTGGACAAGTTACTGTTGTTTTTGATGGATATGAGGATGGACACAGCTCACTTACGCAAATCACGAACTACCACTCACGTTGAAGTGAAAGTAGAAGATGGAATTAATGTCACTCTTGAGCAACCTCAATTTCTAGCTAATGGTAAGAGCAAAATGGAACTGATTTATCTCCTCACAGTGCACTTGCAAAGATCTGGTTGCAAAGTAAATGGCACGATGATAGTTCTCACAGCGATTGATGAATAAGAGAAAAGATTTCTAGCTACCGTGATTGGCGATGACACTGACTTAATAGTCTTGTTGATTGTTCATGCGTCAGCCAACAGCCAATTAAAAGTGGTCATACCGAGGAAGGTAATATACAGGAAAATATGCACTCCATTGGTGACATTCCGCGAGACATCGGGGAAATGAAAGATGTTGGCTGTATACGCTTTTACAGGATGTGCCACCGTTTCAGCAATTTACAAAAAGAGGAAAATAGCGCCTTTCAAAATGTTCAAGCCAACGAAGCACTGCACACGAAGCTTCTTGCATTCAATGATCCAAACGCTTAACCAAATGCGGTGGCTGATGCTGGAAAGTTTTTCTTCTTTCCATGTTTTGATTTCGAAACACCTACGATTTGGATTCTCAACGCCACCAATGTTATTTGCAGACGATCGCAAAACAGCCTGCGCATTCCATGTTCAAGTTGGCTGCACTTCCCCTCACTTCAGCGGCTGCTAAACAACACTCTTATAGAGCTTATCACCAAGTGCAGTAATGGCTCAAATAGCAGAAAGATCCATTGAAGTGGGGTTAGAAAACGATTAGTGGTCATCTTCGTCCTATTACAATTAAGCATCCTGCTGTTCCCAAACACTTACTCTTCCTCATCGTTTGCACCTGAAAAGATGAATGAGTCCAAAAATGCGAGTGTTGAAGAAGTGGTCTCAACTGCTCAAACATGTGCAGCAATTGCTCAGGACTTGGATGCGTCAACAGAGGCACGCTTATCATCGACGATGTGGATCATGATCTTCAACTGGACGAAGAGCAAGAAGATTCGTTTCCTACCACCAGACTGAATGAACTATTTTCTGCTGGCTGACGATACAATATTGATTTACCTATAATATTAATTTCATTCAAGATTTGTATTGCCTTCCCCTTTTTCTAATGCATAATTTTTAATAGAATTCGTTCTATTTTACATAATCTTCCTATTCATGAATTTCTCTTTTTAAGGGGATAAGGACAAAGCATAGGGGCGATCTGACATAAAAGAGCAAATGTAAAACAGGTAAGCATGATAAATTAGGGGGAGGAAAAAGCAGGCACTGTCAACTATGGGCAACTTGTAATGGACATATTTACCATCATGAGGTAAAACGGCAAAATATTATATTGTGACAAATGACTAAGTGTGTAATATATATCTATATACACAGATGTATATATTGAATACATATTTTTGAGTTGCTACTATTTATATTGTAATAATTTCATGTTTTCATCGAGAAATTCCAACCAAATTTTAAAAATGGCATTTTTACCCACTCCATATCTCCGAAACCGTTCACTTTAGCATAAACATGTGTATAACCATTTTTGTTCGTAATTTAATGTACATCATTTTCGTATAGGGTGACGTTTGCGCTAAACGTCATAGTTTTCGATATATTTGCGAAAAACTATGAAAAATGTCCATTTCACCCTCTTTTCATCCCCTTCCCCCGAAACCCTACGCTCGAGGTCGTGTAACTTTTTATTACATACTACAGGGAGGGTGTGAGGTCCTGAAAAGCACCCGCCAATTTTCCCGCGAGAAAGTGACTGGACCTCCCAGATAGCCAGCTAAAGGCAATCGGAGAAAGGGGTGCCGGCGCTATAAACCTCTTCCTGATTGCATCATCCGGAGGGATTAGTTTGAAACTCGCCGCCGGTTGTCCTCAAGCAGACACCCAAGCAGCCAGAAAAATGCATTACTTTGTGTCTATCGCCAATAGCATTGAGGAATCCAAGACAGAGTTTTGTCATTGGGAGAAAAGTTCTCCTCTTCGACAAATGAAGAAAGCTGAACTTGTGATCCCGCCTAGGAGGGCAGGTTCCAAGGGGCTTTTAAAACTGGAACTCTGGAGGGATGAGGGGAGATGATCGAGAGATCAGGTTAGGGCTCGTTTGGAAAACGGAGATTAAAAATTCTCGTGACCGAGAATTTTGAAAAGCAGCTCTCAGGCTGCGAAGCTGTTGGATCGGGCCTTGTCCCGTGCACCGAAGCCAACCTTTGGCTGATTATCGTTCGTCCCGAGCGAGAAGCATTTTAGGAACTCTGATCGAAGTGGACGTGCCCTACGGCACTGCAAACTATCTCCTTGGTATAACTCGCGAAAGGGTTGTACGTAGATATTTGAGCGGTCAAATTCCTCAAATCCTTATTCCGGACATCGGACTTATACTCGCCTGGAGTAGAACTTTCTAAATTACCTCGAGTGAATTCGTGACAAATCTGCGATAATATCCAGATTGAACTTTGACTTGTTTGGCTAGCTCGTCCTGAGTGAAGCAGAATTGTTTTACACTGATATTAATTTGTACATTTTTGTATAAAATCATTTAATCAAGATTTTGAATTAAAAATTAATATCCTAATATTGCTGTGTCTGGTGAGTCCTTCATAGCTTAGTATCACTGAGCTAAGACCCTACAAGGGTATGGAACAATTTGGCTCTGGAGTGAACTTTGTTTTGTATTTTTGGGTTTTGACCTAATTTTACTGCACTAATAATGACAAGCACTTGCGTTCTATGATCGAAAAATTTGATAGAAAAGTAAGAAAAGTGAATTTCGCCTCGTAAATGGAAAACAAAGAGCAGCAAATATTTAATAATGTATCGAATTTTAACATAGTAGCAACACCACTAAAAGGTAACAGTGGCGATTTTCTGTTGTGTTGCCAATAAGATATAATTACCCTGGGTATTCTTACCCCCTGCGTACTTTTACCCGCCGTTCACCGTGGTAACTATTTCGATGGAATTTTTGGAAAATCTTTTACAAATACTGTACAACCGCGGTTTACCGAACTAAACCGCTTCGGATAACTATTTTTCTGTTAAGTCTTAAACATCTATTAGCTTTTTATATATATGTAATTCTGAAATGTTTTTAGTTTAAAAGTAATTCAAAACTCTCATTTTTGGCTTCACTTATATTCTGTTTTAAACTTAGCCCTACCTCAGATGCAATTCGCCTAAGAGGCACAGGCAAACAATATCTTAATTTTTATATTGTTAATAACCATTAATTTTAATTTTAGCATGCTAAAATATTAATCACTGACCTTCTTGGGGAGGTTTAAAAGAAAAGAGTGAGAATATCGTAGCAAAAAATCTCACCTTCTCGATTATTTCCGTTTAGTGCGGTACGTGTGTTTCCAGAGGTATTTCTGATAAACCGGTTTTCAGTTAATTGGGGTTTAACAGTATAAAAAATAACTCATTCAAACATTTCTTAACAATCGATGATTGAAGTTAAGTTTCACTTAAAATGAACAATTTATGAATGTGAAGAAAATGAGAATTTCATACAATTTATGAAAACTTGGAATTTGAAGACTTTTATCAAATTTTTCTCAATTTATTTAATTTCTTTTCAGAAGTTACTCTTTAAATATTAATTACCTCGTTAAATAATTAATCAGTGATAAAACCACAATAGCTGCTTACGATGGAAACCAGTGGGGTGTTCTCCTCTGGACTTTCTCGTATACTTCCGAACAAAGGTGTGAAACCCCTTCCCCGGCAATCAATTTGCGGAAAATAGGAAGGTCCGAAAGCCACAAGAAGTCGGATTATTTATTAGGGTGGATCGATTTTTTTTCATAATTTCAAAACCTACCTATGCGGAAAAGATGTTCTATGGTATGGAGTTTAAGAGAAAAATAATTTTAAAAAATTAAATTCAAAATTTAATACTGCCGCAAGGGGGTTGAATTTTCGAAAAAAATGGAAAAATACTGAATTTTGATTATTGATTATACGATTTTAGATTCGAAATAATTGTTTTTTTTCAATAAAAATAACCAAAAGTGATGATTAATGAGTAGTAAGTACTAAGTAGTGAGTAGTATAATGTACATTGCAACATTTTATGACTCAGCTCCCCATCCCCACACCGTCAAATCAGTCCGGTTAAACAGCTAGAGCAGTAGGCAATCCCATCTTTTTCTGTCTTCTGCTTTATCATCCCACCCCTCCATAAGTCGGAAGTGGTACTTCATGGAATCTTCCCCACAGTCACACCTGTAGTGACAAAAGTTTTAGCTGCAGTTAGAACATTGTACCGATTTGGTATTTCCGACCGAGAAGGCGCTGCCATCGTGTCAGCTGCGCTTCAAGATGTGGGCATTATCTCAGAAAGCAATGTTTTGAACGTTGTTGACAGAAATAAAATTCGGCGTGAAAGAACAAAGGCAAGAACCACTCTATTGTCTGAGGTCATAAAAGATTATGACCATGACCAGTTTGGTTTATACTTCGATGGACGAAAAGACAGGACTCTATCAATGGAAGACAGCAGAAGAAAAGTCATAATAGAAGAACACATAAGCTTGGTAAAAGAACCTGGCTCTGAGTACATCGGCCACGTGTCTGTAAATTTCGGGAAAGCGCAAATAATTGGAAATAACATATATAGTATTTTCTCATGCGTTGACAATGACAGAGATGTAAAAAGTTGGTTGCGACGGAACATCTGTCAACACAGGTGTCAAAGGAGGTATTATACGTAACATGGAACTGATCCTGAATCGTCCACTACAATGGTTTGTGTGCCAGTTACACACCAACGAGCTTCCACTACATCATCTTTTCGCGCACGTGGATAGAACCACAACTGGGCCCAGAAGCCTGACTGGCGAAATTAGAAAATCGTTGGCCGGATGCGAGAAGCTATCTGTAGTTTCATCCACGCTAATAGAAAACACGCTATGCGAAATGACTAACAAGAAAGACTTAAGTACTGATCAACTACACTTAATGGAAATTTGCGAAGTCATAAACTGCTGACATTGCAGAGAAAGTCTGTCGAAAATAAATCCTGGAAAAGTTTGCCACTCAAGGTGGCTTAGAATCGCGAACAGAATTCTCAGGTTCAATGTAGCTCACGAAAATTCATCCGAGGCTTTATTGACATTAACGACATCCATCGCAAAAGTCTATGCGTCTATGTGGTTCAAGATCAAAACAAAACCATAAATAATCCATAAAGCACAGCATTTGCATTAATCAATCGTTCTATAGCGTTATTTCTCGAATGATTGGAAGGATGTCATAGACCCTGTTATTAAAAGAAACTGATATTTTGGCCATCCAGAAAATGTCCTGATATCAATGCTAGATGATGACAGAAATCACATAAGGGAATTTACCCTTCGAAAAATTCTGAAAGCACACAAAGTCATTGCCTACTGCTCTAGTTGTTTAACCGGACTGATTTGACGGTGTGGGGAGGGGGAGCTGAGTCATAAAATGTTGCAACGTACATTATACTACTCACTGCTTAGTACTCACTACTCATTAATCATCACTTTTGTTTATTTATATTGCAAAAAAACAATTATTTAGAATCTAAAATCGTATAATCAATAATCAAAATTAAGTATTTTTCCATTTTTTTGAAAATTCAACCCCCTTTCGGTAGTTTTAAAATTAGAATTTACATCTTTTTATTATTTTTCTCTTAATCTCCATACCATAGAACATCTTTTCCGCATAGGTAGGTTTTGATTAATAATAATTTTTTTCTCCATATAAGAGCGATCCACCCTATTATCTATATTAACATTAGAGATTGCGGCAACAAATAAAGACAACAACACAAACAGAAATAACATACACCAATTGAGAGCAAAATGCTCCTAAATGGAGAAAAAGACGCGAAGTGGGAGCCAACAGGCAATATGGCCTTGCGTCATTGTATGAAGAAAAATGGAGTTTGTAATTTGAACACATTTTTTTCAGCCGATTGAAACGAAAACTGAACACAGATCTGAAATTACGCTTAGAAGACATCATAACAATTTTTATTTATCTTAGTCACTGAGTTTAGGAATTATCGTTTTCACAGGCATGTAAAGATGCGACAGTCACTCCTTTGACGGATTATGTCCAAATTTTTATACGGGCCTGCATTCTTGATGATAAAGCTGTGTATCAAATTATATACATACTTTTTAAGTTTTTGAGTGAGTTATCGTGTCCACATTAACATGGACAGATCGACAAACTTCTCGTGGATAGATGTTATTCTAAAATTTAATAGAAGCCTAAAAATTATGTGTAAAGATCACAGACCAAATCCAAACCAAGTCTTTGTAAAACCATTTTCGAGTTATCGTGTTCACAGACAGACACACACACATAATTCCAAAATTATGTTTTACGAGCTCAGGCATGTCTGAAACATATAGATTCATCCCAATCTCGAGTTCGAATTTTTGACGATTATAATACTTTGACTTTGTATACAAGAAGATAAAAGTAAGTCTAATGTCACATTAAGTTATTGCTAGTAAGAAAACTACGTTATCTCATCGACCAGCTGTTAGAACAATATCATTGCAGATAAGGGCTTTTTTTTATTATTAAAAAAATTATCTAAGAAAAATGGATGGGATTTTAATGAAAGAGATAAAAAAGTTGTTTTCAATTTTCTGTCAAACAAAGTAACCTGATTTATTTATTTTCACAAACGTATCTCTGGATTAAAAGCAAGAAGAAGGAATGATTATAGAAATAACTGTGAAACTAAATATCAAAACCATCTAACTAGCTTATTGCGATTTTGAGTTATTACATTCATTTGTTCACGAATCGGCAGGGGATAGATAGTAATCCCTTTGGCGAAGTTGGTTCAAAATCCAATACAGTTCTACAGTTCCGAGAGTAAAATTACTTTCCCCATATTACCCATCTGTTTTCTTGCATTGCTGAGTTATCGTGTTCACACGTACACAAGCGGACACATAGACAGACGTCTTGTTGATGTATTTTGTCCAAACATTGATATAGATATATTATTTTAGCGTTAAATCCAATACTAAATTCTATTTATCTATCTCGTTCTATTTTTTCATTATCGTGTTTGCAGACAGATAGACATAATTCTAATCGTTTCTTTGTACTAAAGGAGGTGTAAAACGTGGAGATTTATTGCGATCTGGGAACCTAATCTTTTCATGATTATAATAACCATGTTTACTCACTTTTATATACTAGAAAGCAAAAATTCATTGGAAAAAGTAGTAACTATGGCTATTATACACAGCTGTCATCAATCCATTATAGACTGATAATTTCTATCGTGTAAGTCAGAAAGTGTTTTTGCCACTCTATTTTAATCTATTGTGTTATCAGAAATTGGATGTGTTCATTACATGGTGAATTAATCGCAATGTTTGTCTCTCTGTATATTTTGATACACCATATTTTGCTTACTATATTTTGATTCCTTAATTATAATACTTGCCGATATACCCGGCGTTGCTTGAGATGAAAATACTTTCAAGTCTATAAACATATAATAATTCATATTTCAATGAATAGTGTTTCGCAGCAGCATATTTCGTTCATTTGCGTACGTCCTGTCCCGTGTCGGCTGACCCTTCGGCCAGCATTTCCTTTTGTTTCTACACTTTGAAACACATGTCACGAGAGTAGATTTCTCATCCTAAGGAAAGAGAGTGAACTCAAAAATGCAGAGAAAATAGACAAACAACCCTCCTTCCGCAAAATATGTACTAAAATCTCTTACCTCTATTGTATACCACACAAGACAATAATTCAAAATAGGCATCCACCTTCTAAACCCTTCAAAATACTTGGCCTCACAAAGAAAGATGACATAGAAAATTCGTCCTCTCAATTAACAAGGAACTTTATCCACATACAATTGATCAAACAATACAACGAACAATTAATACCAGTTCCACCAACCATACAGAAAACGAAATTTCTGAAGCCGAGATAAAAATAATCTTCAAAAGGTTTCCTGTTTAAAAAAAGTCCCTGGTTACGGCTCAATAGACTAAATAATTCTCAAGGAAATTAAGAAAAAAATGCCTTATCTTCTCCATTCGAACTACAATAAATGCCTCCAACTCAAAAGTTTTCCAGATCCTTTAAAAAGTTATCATAGTTCTCTTCCATAGAAAGGGGAAGGATCCGGCACTCGCCAAATCTTATAGGCCGACGATAGGGAAGTACTAGAACATATTCTCCTACAATGCCTAAATCACCGTCTAACGCAAAAAGATTTTCTCCATAAGAACCAATTAGAGTTGAGATCAGGCTCTTCTTGTGATCATGACACACGAAACCTTGCAGACAAAATCTATGAATCTAACAATAAAAGTAACCATACTCTGCTCATTTCATTGGAAATTCAAAGGTATTTTGATCATTTAAAATATTAATCAGTCTTCAAGAGTCTCAATGCTCTAAACTATACTTCAAACACTACAGAAGCCCACAAGGACATTCCTAACAACAGAATAATCTCCATCCAAACGGCTCAAGGTCCTCTATGCTGAAGTAAGAACACGTCTGTGCCCGAGGATTCTGTTCCGGCTCCATGTTCTGGAACCTTGTGGCGAATGCAATCCTATCACAAGACTGGCAATCAGGAGTGCAACTCCAGGCGTTTTCTGATGACTTCATCTTCGTCATTAGTGAACCCACTGGCGCGAAAGTCAAATTTACAGCTGAGGAAGCGCTTAACCGTTTCAAAATACGGTCAGACAAGCACAAACTAACAGTTTCAATCGAAAAATCAAATTCTATCTTAATTAGTAATCTTGTCATTTTCCCTAGGGTCAAATGGGAAAAGCAAATAATTAGGAAACAAAATTGAATTAAGTCTTTAGGCAACACCATTGACAACAAAATAAATTGGGCGGACAACCTGTATAATAATAAAGCTAAACCATCAAAATCTTTCAGAAAATTCGTAAAATTTTAGGAGCTAACTTGGTTTACAAGAAAGAATTTCGTAGAAAATTCTATCTGACAGTATAAGAGAGGATGTTCTACATAGGGCAGCATCATAGGGCATCCCTCTTTCTGAAAGACAATTCAGGATCCTAAACTCCATCCAAAGAAAATTATTACTAAATATCTCTTGTGCCTACCCCACATCTCCAACATCGACTTTGCAGGTCATTGAGAGGATCTTAACACTTCCTTTGAAAGTGGAGCGTTGGTATTCATATTAAAAGAGGTAATAAGAAGTCTGCCTTGGAGTTAGAAATATCCAAAGGAAACAATATTTTCTTTTGTTAAATTTAAGAGTAGCAAATGTACGTGAATGAAGGATATGATGAAACAATAAATTGGCCAGAATTTAATTTTATAAGAATCGATAGTATTGTTAAAAATTCAATTGAAAATAATTATTTTGAAGCGTATATTACAATTATAGAAAAAAAGTGCAGTGATGGAATAACTATCACTGAAAAGATAATTGCCTGCTATTTAGGATGCTTAAAATTAATTTTATCGCAATAAATATTTCAGAAGTTATCTGCAAAAAATGTCTATTAAGTATTCTGATAACGGCTTAATTTTCGTTATTTAATTAAATATCTTAAGAATTAATTAAGTCTGAGAGCTGAAAATACCACAGTTGACCTAGGAATGTACCCCAGAATGTCGTGTGCAAATTTCATGACGCTACCGTTCACCGTTTGGGAGGAGTTCTTGTGACAGACCGACAAACAGGCACATTTATTTTCTATTTTATATTATAGATTAATCATTAAGAATGATACCAAAAACATTAAAATTTCCATCCACCATTAAAATTTGAAACTATTCATAAAAGAATAGAAAGGAAATAAGAAATTCTTGTTCGTGAGAACAATTTCGGCAGATAGGCTAAATTTGAAATGAAAACTGATGTTGTTATTCCATATCCACCCTGTTTTAAGAAATACAAAGCAGGAATCCAGATTAAACTGTTACTGCAAGAAATTGGCAAGGCTAGCAAGAACGCGCGCTAACGGCATTTAATTATATTATGTTGTATATTGTAAATCTAGCATTTCTTTTTTTCTTCTACGGTTAGAATATCGCCTGAGATTTGAGAATATGTGTTTATTTTCCACTATTTAGAGCTAGATTTTAGCAGTTAGAATATCCTTAATAGCTTTTTTTCTGTAATCTATGTACATAATATTATTTGCAGTTGACTCTTCTTTCAAGAATAGAGTTTACTCTTCTCTCTGTAGTTGAATTTCAGTTTTTACATCGGAATTGCAGTAATTACAAAGTTAGTTTATTTTTTAAGTTTCATATAATTTCTTGATAATACGATTACAGTCGGTTGTCAATATAATATGGACACTTTAAAATTTGTATATTTTTTTCAAATATCTCCAAAAAATATGCATGGATTTGCATAGAATTTCGAACATGTAAAGATAAGGCTTGAACTCACATTTTACTATGAAGATTGTATCACGAGAGTATTTAGGGGGCCGACCAGAAAGTGATGAAAACAAAAAAACAAAACAAATTCGACACATCTCGTTTCCAAGAAAACTGATTACAAAATGAAAATTTCATCAATGGTTTTGTTTCATGTGCATAATATTTACATGCATTTTCGTAACCAAAGCACAAATATACGGGAAGATGAAAAGGTCACTTAAAAAAAATTCCTTTCTTTGAAAATACTTTCATGACGTAAGAGCCATATATATAGGGCAATCTATATAACAAATCCAGTTCAATACTAGTAGTATTCAAGAAGATATGGCCTTGCAACTGCGTGAATTTCAGCACACTCTAAGAGCAGCTAAATTTTGAGGGGTCTTGTACAAACTGATATTTTTTTAAACTTGAATGTTCGAATAGTAATTGTCGAACTCTAATTTAAATTATGTATTTAACTTATAAGTATACTGTTAAAGATGGTGGATAATTGTTATTATTTGTTAAAATATTTGAATTTTAGTTTAGGAGCAGTCTAGAAACCTAATATACAGCACCATTATGATAGAGGGAAATTAATATTAATGACAGATCAATTAGTGCTGAAAACGAACACAGATAAAAATACAATTTTAGTTGGCACTAAGTGAACTACCTACCTTTTCTAGACTACCTAAAAATTAACAATCATTCGTGGAAGTATAGCTGAAACAAAAGTACATTGCGTTTGCTACAAAAATAAAGAGATTAAAAAGAAAAATTTTTTTAAAATTAAATATATTTATTTACACCTTTAAACTTATATCTGCCAACAGTAAATTTCTAATATTTTAGAAAATGGAAATACAAAAAATTCTCGTATACGCAGAGAAACTCGTGATGCTCACGACATACAGATTAAGCCAGAAACAAATTATACATTAGTATAAAAACAAGTAAAAATTATTAAAATTGCTGCAGACTTTTAAATAGAAGATAAACCAAAGTTAAAGACCTCTGTTGCAACTTTTATTAAACGCACCATTCCTGGGTAAGATTTTGTTAAACTTAAAAGATATTTTACTGCTACCGTGATGAACCAGTTTTCTTGGCGTGACAAGAAGAAAAAATTCGAAATGGTTGGTGAAATCGCTGATTTATTTACTGCATAACAGTTCATGCACTGGTTAACTTCATTTCAAGACGAATTTAGACATGTTGTTAGCCGTAGTGTTACCTCAATTTTTTTACACTCTATGGTAGTAGCACTCCGTCATTCTGATGAGGCACATAATAAAGAATACGCTGTTTGCACAAAAAATCAGCAGCCTGTCACTCTTCAAATAAACTCTTTTTGTTGTTTCCGTTTACCATCTTTGTTGAAAATTATTGACGAATTTCTCGCTAGTTACAACCACTACTTCTTTCTGAGGATCATCCAACGAAAAGGACTAATGATCCTCGGGCCCCGCAGATGCTCCACTTTCTTCACGTTCAGACAAGCTAATCTAAAATGTTACACAAAGGAATCTCTCCCAGCCAGGCGATGCCCGACAGATTACACACAAAAACTTCCGCCGTTCAAAATTGCGAGCATATAGTTCCGTGGAATAAAATTAATTTACAATTAAATAAACTTGAAACATTAAAAGAAATTACATAAAAAGTCAAAGCAATTAATAATTAAGTTGATTACTAGAAAAATAAAAATGATAAATTAAGATATTTAATAAAACTGTAAAAATTTCCGTTGATAATTTAAAAGTTGCCAAAGGTGCCAGAAGATAAGAAAGAAACTGGTGGCGAAAATTTAAATTATTTAAAAGTACTGGTAAAGACGAAAAATGATGTAGATGCATTTTTGAAATCTAACATATACATGAGTATTCAGGTTATTCAACTTTCATAAAATTCAACATTACTGTTCGAAGATTCAAGTTTAAAAAATATCAGTTTGTTCAAGAACCCTCATCATTTAGATTCTCTTCAAATGTATTGAAATTTTCCGAGTTGCAATACCAATATCTTTCTGAATAATAATGGTGTTGAACTGGAATTTTTATATAACTTGATATATATATCTGACTCTTAAGTCATCAAAGAAAAATTACGCTACATTTTGCTCAGTGGGAAAATATTTATTATAAATACTCATATTTCCTTTAATATTATTCAATGTAATTACTTCAATTATACTACAATACTTCTCTAACATATTTTCACGTATTGTGTGAGTTTCAAACAATTTGGTTTAAAACTCTGCAAGTTATAAGTAAAAAATATGTGGAACAATTTTGGACTTTTTAAAGAAACCTTTATATCTTCCCAAATATATGTGCTATGTTTACGAAAACGCAGATGTTCTGTAGATATTCGAAAATAGGCAAGTTTTAAAGAGCTTACATTATATTGGCAATCCACTGTATGAAAAAGACAGCACATCTATTTATAAATAATTAACAAATTGTTTATCTAATTATGTCTCAAATTATCGACAGGAATAAGTTTCAAAACGCAACTGGACGTCATCAGTTTTCAGTTAATAATGTTCTCTTTCCTTTTTTCTCAATCGATGAAGAAACTTTTCCGTGCACTCTCTAAAAAGAGCTGCAGGCCATATTAATAAGAATATTGTTGGAAATCGTGTTTGAAAACATTTTCAAAAATTAATTAAAATTAAACAGAATGTAGCAGGAAAATGAAATTTGCATCATTGAAAAGATGATGTTAAAATGGTTTTTACGCAACTTAAATATGCTCCGAAGTTATTGCGGGAAAACGTTAAAATCGTTAATGTAATTTTTAAATGTAATGTAAAAAATGTTAATGTAATAATTAAACGTTAATGTAATTTTTAATTAATTAAAATTTCGAAAGATCCTTTCTTAGAGAGCACTTACTACTCAAGAAGCAAACGCCTGACAAATTTCAAGTTTCAAGTCCAAGTGTTTTGGGAGATTCGTTGATGAGTCAGTGAGTTACTTTCTCTTTTATATATATAAATTATTTTTGGGCAGCGGAGGAACAGTGGCAAGATCTCGAATTTGTGGCCGAAGAGTTCCATCTTCGAGACCGGATTCCACTTCATATCCTCCGTGTCCGTTGGGCTGCTGGACTCTAAATCATACGTAGGGGGCTAAACGTCCTCTCGCTGTTGTGATACGGAAGTTTGGGGAGGGGATGCCAATTCAAGTTTCGGCCCTGTGATCTGGCCAGGATTCAAAATTAAGATATCTATCCGAAACGTTGACTTCGTGTTCCTTCAGAACGGAAAGTTAAAATAATTAAACTAAACTATCTTACTTTACTACGGGTTCTGCCCTTTTTTCACTAACTTTCGTCAATCCTTTTAGGTTTGCTATGCAAGACCTGTTCGCCACTGAATCCTAGCAAAAAATATGGTCAAGCTTAATAGATTTGCTCCTGATGCTTTAACTTTAATCAGCACAGAATAAATTTTATATCCTTGAAGGACGATTTTTTCTTGATTTTGAAGACAAATGAAACGAACAGAGAAAATTATGAAGTACAAAAATATAAACAAAAGTTTCAATGTATATAATCCTATAAAGAGATATAATCCTATTTATATAGAGAAACCTAAAAAAATATTTAGGACATAAGAACGCAGTTATAGCGCTAAGCTCACAATAAAACGTGCAAACTGTTAAAGCTCTCGAAAAGGAAAAAAATTCCAGGATTACCACATTTGCAGAATGATCAACCAAAAGATATTCTATTTTGGAGACATCACCGTATTTTTAAGTCTAGGCAACAAGCTGATAATATTGATTCAAATTCCCCTTCTTCCTTAACGCCTTTCAAAAGTATCTTCATTTCAATTCCTCTTTTTTCATCGTTTCCATAATATTAAACAGCGCGATTGATATTCATTATTAACTCATCGGAAAGAAGGCTGAAACTAAATCGCACTCTTTTGCGTACGCTTCACAAGCAAAATTCAAATTTAAGTTTCAAAAGCTAGAGGTGTTGACAAATCCTATAACTGAATAACGTGTTTTGGGCAGCCGCATAAGAGAACTAATTTTATATTTTAAATTTTAAAAATATTTTTTATTAAATTTTAAATTTTAAGAGTATTTATATTTTTAAAATATTTATGAATCTGCCTATAGTTCAAATATTTTATAAGTAAAGTAAGTGACAACATTGATAGAAACGGACGCAGCACTTAAAATCATGCTTAAAAAACACCATCCTTCTAAAAATACTTTTTTATTTTATTCAGAATTCTTCGTTACCTATCTGGTGATATCATTCATGGCATCCGCCACAATTGTAGATTTGAAGAAAAAGAAGGAGCTATTCAGCATTATTCAACACTCGTTCATTGTGCATTATAAGAAAGGTATTGTTTCTCAGGAAATTACTTATGCTAAAAGATTCTGTGGTTTGAAACTTATTAAAAGGGTTATATAAATATTTAAAATTACATTAAGGTATCCGACTGTGTTCGGAGACATTTTTTTTTGAAAAATAACTTATATATTTTTAATGTTATTTTTCAACTGTATATGTTTTAAAAATATGAAAATATTGTAAAATTAGGCTTTCAAAATAACATTTTTTTAAAAAAATGAAAAATTTGAAGAAAAATTACTAAAATATTTGCCTTACGCTAACAGCCATAGACAAAATCATATCCTAAATATACATAAATCCTTGTAGGAGTACATTTTTATGACAGTCATCTGTGTTATGCTGTAAAATATTTCTTGTACTTCAAAATAGTTTTGAAATATAGCTGAACATAGTTACTAAACTGGTAATTTTTCATAAAAAAATGCTTTTCGTTTATATTTAAGCACTTAAAAATAATAATAATTTAAAATTAACCTTAGTTTTTAAAGGAGAACAAGAAGCATGTTACAGAAAACAATCTCAGAAAATTTCGTATCAATATTTGAATAACCTTTTTGAGAAATCATTGTTACGGTCGACAGTTTTCCTCAAAAATATCATTTCTCAGAAAACACATTTAAAGTTTTCATGCAACATAAAATAATGCTTACAGTTCGGTAATAAAACAGCTTAAACTCTATTTGTAATTCACGTAGAGTAAAAAGTGAGACAGTTTTAGAAAGCTGATTAAACAGGCTACAAAATTAAGTCATAAAATGTTTTTGAAAATGTCAGCAAAAACGACGATTTTAAACCAGTCGGATTTACAAAATTTTCAATGACAACATCCATTTTTGATGTCATAAATAGATTTCTCATAAAATATACAACAAGAAATATTTTTTTAATATACCATAAATAGAACAGAAGTTATTTGAAATTTTTGTTCTAAATAGAAAAAGGGTTCGATAGAGAAGTTCCCTGCTTGGGTTTAAATGTTATTTTAAATTATTTCGCAATTTAAATGCTATTTTCAAAGTAATGATCTACATTTTACAATCAATAAAACTCGATGGGTAAGGAAACTCTCGTGAGTTCCAAATAAATTTCATTTTGTCCTGCAAAAATTATGATATCCAACAGATTTGAAATTTCTGTATAATTTTACTTTTACCTGAATAAATTTTGATCAGAAAGTGTTAAAATTTTACTAATGCATTAGTATTTTAGTAATGCATTTAGTACTAGTAATTTTACTAATGCATTAGTACACAGACTTTTTGCATGAATGTCAGTAATCGAATAAAAGAGAATATTCGTTGTTTTAATGAAACGTGAGTGTGCGAATTTAATTAATAACTTGTTGAGATTTATTCTGATTTTCATCTGGCTCCATTTATTTTCTGGTTTTTCTTTGTAAGTCGACAGTGTATTGATATAATCTGATTCTTTGTATATTAATGATTTTAATGACATAATACACCATTTTGATTTATAAAATTGTAATTTATATACAGAGAGATAGTTAAACGTTTAAATATTTCAATTTTATAAACAAGTGGTCTTTTGATTATATTTAATAATGGAAATATTTTTGAAATATATGCTGCCACCTTAACCCATATTGTCCCAAGCATTTAAAAATTAATATTGTTTTTAAAAAAATCTTAAATATGTATTTCTCTAAGCTTATGCATACATATAAAATCAAAAAACTTCTCAAACTTTCATTAGTTTAGTCGATATTGGCTGTCCTAAAAATAGGACATTGGTACAATCCCCTGCTATTAGTCCTAGTTAGGTAGAAGGGAGAAAGCATTTTAAGCATAGTCCAACATTACATTTTGTTCAGATTGTTCTTGGTTTTGCTGCCCAAAGTTTTAGCTGGCATCTTCTTTGTCGGTTTTTGGGATTTTTTACAGTAACATGTTCATTTTTAAGCTTCAGAAAATCTTCATTAGCTTGTTGAACACTTAGTTTTCTGCTAGATGGATCCTTGGAATAGAAAGTCCCAAATAGGGAACTGTGTCTTCGAAAATCAAGCAAGCTTAGACTATTATCACTAAATAGCTGATTCAGCTTCCATGAAGCAACTAAGGCTGTTTCAAAAGCATTAATGACTGAATGCTAGTGTCATTTTTTTCCTTGAATTGATGTAAAATAAACTGCCGCATAGTTATCAAACAGGTCAACTCCGTTTTTATATTTATTACTAGCCACCTACGGCGACCAGCAGGTTCGCATTACTTATTAGTTAAAATGATTCAGTTACATCATTAAAATTTGAAATCAGCAAGTTGTTTTAAATAGTTGTTATTTTTATATTTTACATTAATAATATAGAACTAAAGCTATTCGATGAAGTAATTTCCAATTGAAGTTTCTGATCAGAAAAAATTGTTGGCCTTGAAAGATGATAGATAAAACTAAAGATTTCAACAAATGATTACTATAAACCAAGTGAAATGTTTAAATTCTTGAATTTTTAGATGCTTTTTAGATGAAATAACTCCAAATTCAAAAATGAAATTCAAATGCATCCAGAATAAAATAGATATATCATTTTTAGTTACATCAAGCCAAACTTCAAAGCTTGTCATTGGGTAAATGAAATTTAATTTTGACAGAATTTAAATAAATGCAATTATCCGCTGCCACTTTTCAAACATTGCTTTGAACTTCTTGTAACATTATTGAAGTAATTTGAAATGCATTTTAATCCTCCCTACCTTCCATCTCCCTGGTTCGGACAAAAAGAGAAACGGTCTCCTTGAGCGACTTTGACGCAGTTAATGACAATTAAAAACCTTGTAAAATCTAAATTAATTATTCTACAGTACTCACACTAATATAACTGGAAAGATAATTATTTGAATTTTAAATTGGTATAAAAATAAGTTTCATGCAAAACTTCTTTCGGAAGTTATTGACGTAAAAAAGACAAAATACGTCGAAATTTAGCTTAATTTTGAAATAATTAAAATTTAAAGAAAATTTAAAAATATGGCTCCGATGTGCACATCTTCAGCTTCCAAAGTATATCTGTGCCTATATCTGACCATTCTACGGTCTTCTCTGTAGAGTGCCAACAGATACAAACACACAAACATTCATCTTTATTAGTATTACAGATTAGAGATAGGATGTAATGTACACTGGTATCATTGGTAGTATATTGGCCTTCACACATTGTTTCGTCTATTTCCCTCGTAGACGAATCATTTATATCCTCAGTGCATCGGGATCTGGAGGTAAAATCACTAACTCATTATCTTTGTTCTAAAGTCCACAAAAACTCCAGGGCTCCCTTCGCAGTTAAAAACTTGCGTGACATTTTAAAATTGTAGCTCATCCAAATGATTTTTAAAAGAAAACAATTTTCAAGCTTTCGAAAGCGGGAAAGACTAAGTCTGCATCGATGAATTTCAAAATACAACTGACTACAGGAGCATCATCACTCAATTCTTTGACAACAATTGAATCCAGCCATCATGTCTGGTTATGATATGCACCCTAGTGCCTGTCAGACAGACTGCTAGTGTGGGTATTAATTGTAGAGTTGCAATCTTTGGAATGCAACAGAGAAAGAACGGCTTTCTCCATTACTAACTGATGGGGTTAAATAGTAATGGATTGAACCCTCGCCCCATTTATAGGACTGTCAAAAATTGTAGGGAAAATTGAGCTTCTAGATAATTTTTGGCAGAGATTTTTAACTAGTATAAAAGTATGGAAAATTACCTCAATAAATTTATTGGGGAAACTATGGAAACTTGACCTTACGCGATTTTCTCAGAATGTGAAAAAACTGGTAATTTATGTGTGACATTTTTATTTGACCTTTCATCACATGGTCTATTGGAGGGGAATTTCATTCCAATCTGTAAAGCTATCATAATGATGTGTAGGTAAGTATGTTTTCGGGATCCAAAAGTAATATTTCACTTTTTCTTTACTCTATGGATATGAAGTTTACTATTTAAGGTAAGATGAACTAAAATATTTCTCAGTTTTAAGCATATTTCCAGCTATAATTTGATATACGACGGTATTCAGTATCTCAAATTCTAAGTGTTTTAAATTTAGATAATTTAGAAAAAGTCAAGTTAGGGATACTTGATCCTAAAAAACTAGTGATACTTGACCCTATCAAAAACTATTGCAGCTTCGATATCGTAGCCTACCGAAGCACATTTTGAGGCTATCAGTTTTCTGGTTCGTTGAGTTTGTCGCCAATGTGGCAACTCAAATGTAGAGAATAATTATTTAAAAATTGTTTGTTAGTAACTATTTAATGAATAAAGAATCTTTTTAATATGATAATTACAAATAAAGCAAATAATTGTTTTAGTAAGAATTTTAAAAAGAATTGAAATTTAAGCAATTTCTTCCTCGCATAAGAAAGAAAGATTTATTTATTTATTATTTTTATCAAAATCTTTCTCCAACTATTTGTTTAACGTTAAGCAATTTCTGTTGAGTATGTGTATCTTCCTTGATTCGTATTTTCTCATAAAATATATTTTTATTATTTTCCCTTTTATTTTTCTTTAAATATAAGAAGATCCGAGTAAGTCTGTTAAGCTTCTCAATTCCTTGTTTTGTACAATATGCTTTATATCTTTTTTGCGGTTTGATGCTATTCTGTTTTTGTTTTTTTTTAATTTTTCAAAACCGGTAATTCCTTAACGGGCTAATGACGTTGCTATATATCCTGTTCCATGACTGCAATATTTTCACTTAATTAAATCAATATTTTAATTGTTTATGAAATTTTGAACTAATTTGATTAATTATACTAATTAATAATTGTACGAACTTAATGATTTAAGTAATTAATTTATCAACTAGACTTTATTAATAACAATTGCGTTTATTGTAAACATATTATTTAATATTAGTTTCATTACTATTATTTGATAATAAAGATCTTTTCTTAATTCAGTAGTTCTAACCTAATATCAGAATTTCGTGTACTTAAAAATTATCAAAACAATTTAAGTACTCTTTGGATGTAGGGCCAAACACCCCAGCTTAGGTTCAAGTATTCCTATGGTTAAATGGATAAAGATTTCATGAAATATATTTATTTTATGATTACATGAGATATGAGTATAATAAGTACATTTCTCATTCTTAAAAGTAAATCTTTTTATGTTGCTACCATTTCAAAAATTCGAGAAATATTAGAAAAAGTAAAAGTATCCCTGGTTCCCTATGTAAGTTTTTCTTCAAAGTGAAAACTTTAAAAATAATGTGTATTGAAAATGTAAGGAAAAAATCGGCGAAAATCTCCATTATAAAAACTTAATAAAAAATATCTATTATTAATTTAAACGTGCGAAAAGGGCATGTATATATTTAACTTACTCTTGAATAACGAATCTTCTTTAATTAGAATTACGATTTTCAAAAGAATTTAAATAAATTGTGTGTGCTGTCCTATTTTTAGGACGATGAGGAAATATGGGTTAGATACATCGTTTTACAGCAAAAATAGAAAATATAATGTAACTTTAAACCTACTCGTAAGAATAAGCTGAAATTTTGCATAGGCTTATAAATTAGCCTTCTGCATCGATTAATGTTAAAATTTTTAAGTACTTAATAATTAAAATATTTTAATCATTAAATTTGGTAAAATATTCCATGCATTCAAAATTATTGTAAAATGAAGTGCAAAAAATGTAGAATATACTATTGTAATAAAAAAATTCTACGTTTATAACTATATTATTTCTCAAGATATGAATAAAAATTCAAAATTTAATTTTAACAATGGAATCTCAAAATTTCATTTGCTTAGAATTTCGAAAATATACTGCACGAATTATGAAATTTGATATCCTGCCATTAATTTTGATGGAATTTTGAAATCTATCATCAAAAATGTGTGTTGAAATTTTAAATTTCAAAGTTAGTGCTATTATAAATGTGTAGACGACCCCTTGTGAGTCATGTAACCTTTAACAAGACTTTTTCCTAATAATTATGATTCCTTTTGTTTAATATACGATGAACTACGCCAAAATAATGCTTGGTGACTCCTTGTGACTCTTTTTTTCGCGATTGTACATGAATTTTACTGCAAATAACAGGATGTTAGCCCCTTTTGGTTGCCAGTTTGTTCACCCAGAATATTGCTTTTGCTGGCCGTTCAACTTCTAATTCAGAAAGCATTGTTATTTGATATTTTCGCTTTGTTATTTAAGAAGCCTAAAAGATACGAATTTAATGGAAATAAAAATTAATACGAGACTGAGTTTCATTTTTCTAGGCAGACTTTCGACATAAAATTTTTTTATAAGCACATATACGCACGCGCACGCACCCACACAGTGATTCGAAGCGTTATTGAAGTGTAAAAAATCCAATAAATTAAATAGAATATATATAGTTTTCTTCAAAAAGTAGTTGAAGTCTAGTTCACAAAAAAATGTATTATTCAAAGAGATGATGAAATGTGAGTTAGATTATTGCTGCCTAGTGCTATCAATAAATTTGTTACTCTTTTCATATCTGATTAATATTTAAAATTCTCCCACCATATAAGAAAGAATAAGCAATAAACCAAATAAAATTATAAAATTTAAATAGAATCCTACTTACAATATCCATAAAGTTACAACACCAACTGCAAGAAGCGTGCACATTGGAGCAGGAGAACAAACACAGTGTACTGTATTAAAATTTATGGTCTGTACTGCATTCATCACTAATATCAGGAAATCCGGATTAACCATGTGCATTTAACTTCTTTTATGTCTGGAAGAACACATTAAGGCAAACATTGACATTAGGGTAGAGTGAAAAAATAAAAATCGGGAAAATACGGCTCATATATCTGGAAAAGTTACCTATTTTTAAAGCAAAATCTCAGCTAAATCAAATTAAATTTTTGGTTGCCGAAATGACTTTAATATTTATTTTTTTCGCCTAATTTGCCACATAACTTGTAAAAACATAATCATAAATGAAACTGATTTCAAGCCATGTGTCCTTGAAAGTAAACTATCATAGAAATAAAAGTTTTTACAAATCAAAGGACGGTCCGAATAATCATAATTGGAAATATTGACATTAAAACAAGCAAAATGCTTTGAAAAGATTGTAGTACAAAACAATGGCTGCAGAAGGAAGTCGAAACGTTTAGTTGCTAGACGGAAGAGAAGAAATAACTAATCGAGTTTCTTCTTCTGTTAGGGGACAGATTTTAAATTCTTACTAGCTGCATGGCCCGGCGTTGCACGGGCAATCTTGAATAATGGGATATTCCCGGACGGAGAGAAGTGAGATCACGTGAGAGCTTGGGATCCATATTTTTTCATATGCCCGGCTCCGTTTTTTCACAACAAATATTGTCACTTACTTTCCCCAACAAATGTAAATATTCTTTCAAATCTAGTCTTTTTATTACTAATTTTCATATGCCCGCCTCCTATTTATTTTCTTACATATATTGTCGCTAACGTAAACGTTATGTTCCCCCCAAAACGTAAAAAATCGTTTGAATCCTATATTGTTTAATTAAAATTTTTAAATCCAACATTTTAATTACCTTATAGTTAATAACACAGCGTTTCTAGGAATCCTCATTTTTTCATATGCCCGCCTCTGTTTCTACAAATATTGTCACTAAGCTTCCCCCCAAAAAGTAAATCTGTTTTGAATCCAATCTTGTTGGATTAAAACTTTGAGTTCTAGCCTTTTTACTACCTGAAAGCAGTTTGGTTTGAATGAAAACGCGAGAATTCTTATGCTTATAACTTAAAACAGATGATCATGATATTTGTTTTGCAAAAGAAAAAATAAAACGAAATAAAAAACAGAAACGATAAACGATTTAATAGTACTCCAAACTGATAAATTAAACACATTGAAACACATATTTTCGTCTTGCCCGTATTTGAATAATAATGAAAAAAACGGATAAAAATGAATAAATGTTTTCCCCCAACAAACGTAAATGTTGCGAAACACCGTACGTCAAAAAAGAAAGAAAAATGCAGGAAAACGATTTTTGTCCCATTGTTAATAAATCCAAACACAGAAGCTCGCTCAAAAAGAAATACTAACTTCCGTTAAATAAATAAAAAAAAATGCAACACCGGATGTGAAAACTAATAATAGGGGAAAAAAGAATCCGCCGTGAATGGATTCACCATGCTACCAATAGATGGCAGCACGTCAATTTAATCATTTTGAAGTTTTTAATTAATATCTTTTTAACTATTTTCAATTTAGGAATTTAAATAGTCGAAATGGATTCCTTGGATTATTTTCCCTCTTTCGGTACTTACGGCTAGTTTTAGGATTCAGTGGTTCGTGAGAAGATAGAAGGACATGCATACATACATACGTCTGTTGACGTTCGAACTTTAATAGGATAGATGATGAAAGTTTCTATAATGGCCTACCTCGAATGATGCGGCATTCCTTGAGGTCACGTGACACGTCTTGTCTGACCAATCGGCTATTCCTTTGTTCTTCTGCTTTCTTTGGCTCTTCTCTCCTGGCTACGTTGTGCCATGTCTGACAATCGGCTATTTCTTTGTTCTTCTGTTTCTTCGGCTTTTCTCTCCCGGCCGCGTCGTGCCATGTCTGACAATCCTCTGTTTCGTTGTTCTTCGATTTCTTCCGCTCTTCTCTTCTGGCCACGTTCTGCCATTACTGTCAATAGGCTATTATTTTGTTCTTCTGTCCTGGCCACTTTTTGCCATAGTTGAAAATCGGCGGTTTCTTTCGTCGTCAGTTCCAGCAAATCTTCTTTCACGTTTCATAATTGCCTGCTGTCTACAGGCGGCATCCCCTGCAAATCCTCTTTTCCTTTTAGGCATCGGAAATAGAGGGAATTGAACAAAGCAAAAATAGTAACTTCCAAATATCTTGCACGGGTTATCTCGAATAATGCATCATTCCATGGCGGAGAGAAGATGCGAGGTCATGTGACACAAACGCATAGATAAACCAGCGTCGCTGGGGATAAATATTTTTTCATGTCTCGAGTCCAGTTCATAAACACACGAAGCAAGCTAAATTACATACATACGTGACCCGCGTTTCAAGGGCTATGTCGAATAATGCGTCGTTACCTGGCGGAGAGAAGAAAAGGGGTAATGAGGCACATACCCAATATTCTCTCCTAAATAAATAAGGAGTAAAGAACAGTTCTAGCCATCATCGCTTTCCCACTTGCGGTAAAGACACCGTCCTTAAGATGTAAGGAGACCCAAAGAGCCCGTATTGTTTTGTTGCAGGACTCTCCGGAACGATTTCTTGCCACGATGGTCGATCCGTCGAATTTAGTTTCTTCTCCATAATTGGTTTAATAGCAGGATCTTCTAGCTGCGCCTTTTGGATCTCACATGATGACCAGGGATCTACAGATGTCGTTGTTAAAACTTTCACGGAAATGTCGGTCTCCATTCCGAACTTTTTCTCTGCATTCGTGCAATATTTGCAGCTTTCTTTACAGGGTCTTCTGGATACGTCATCTGCATTCCCGTGAGAGGTTCCTTTGCGATGCTGGATTTCGAAATCATACTCCTGAAGTCTTTGGATCCAGCGAGCTATCTGGCCTTCACGTTCCTTAAAATTCAAAAGCCATCTTAACTCTTCAACCGGCTGGAGCGTAGAAAGTCGCTCTCTGATGGCTATTCTAAAACCGGCTCCGTAGCAGAAAGTCGCTCTTCGATAATTGCTCTAAAACCGGCTCCGGCGTAGAAAGTTGCTTTCTGTTTATTACCCGAAAACCGGCTACGGCGCAGGAAATCGCTAGTGCTTTTCCCCTCGCTCATAATAAGCGAAGCGAGTCAGCTGCTTGTCAAGGTCGTTTTGTGGTTTTCACTGGCAATTAGTATTTGGGTGCTCCCTTTTGGGGGGGGATAAGCTTTGGAGGGAGAGGAATAACGTTATTCCTGAAGACAAAGTTATCAGGATAGCTTTGTGAAAGTGAACAATAAACTTTATCATTGATTTAAATATTTGGATGTTTCACTGCAATTTTAATATCGAGCAAAAAACTAATGGAATTGTTAAAACTGGTGTAAATTTTCCTGAAAATAGGAAACTCTGTCATGTTTACAGCGATCATTAACAATTATTTGTTACTGGTTCACATGACAGGGTTTGAATGTTCTAAACTTGCTTGATGAAATATGAAAAAAGTGCACATAAGCTTTTAAAAGTGCTTTTATTAAAGTGCAATAAAAACTACAGACTGATATTTTTCTATTTGCAAGTTTTTTTTCTTTAACTTTTCTTTTTTTCTAAATGATAAAAGCGCGGCAAATATTAATATAAATAAAAGTCATTGTATGTATCTTCCATATCTCCTTCAAAACCACTTGACAAACTTTCAACTTATTATTTGAGACAAGAGGAAGATTACTGTCAACTTTTCAAAGAGCAAAAGTTACATAAACATGCGAATAATTAATAATTGACCGAAATTTTGCCATTCTCCCGCATTAACTTCTCAGCAATATATCCCCCACGAGATATATTTTAAACCATTTTAAAGTTCAAAATTTCTACCTCTCAGTGATACCAACTTGGTTCCTGTGGCAATTTTCCTTGAAATTTTATTAATTTTTCAAAAGTTAATTAAAAAATAATTGAATATAGATGCAGACAATTTTGAAATAAGCAAATTTATAGAAATTTCGTTTCTAGGCAACGGTGTAACTTCGAAATACTTAACCTTTATTTTTTACGCACAAAAAATTTTTAAAAATGCTAATTTTTGTCGTTTTTCGAAGATATCTTTCCAAAATATAAAGTCACAAAAAATATTTTTACAGAATTTTAAAGTTAAAAAATTAGCTTTCCAGTGACACAAATTTCATTTCTGTTTCATTTATTTTTTTCACTTTTTAATAAATTTGTCGAGATTAATAATTACACACAATTTGAAATAATATTTTTTTTATTGTTAAATAACAAGAATACATACGAAGAACTGTTCCCAGAACTTATTAACTGAATTCTAAAAGAACACTAAAAGAAAAGTTTTAAAGAAGACAATTCACAGAGTTGATTAAAACATTTTTATCAGGAACAACTATTGATTTAGTTTATTTTCATTCATTTTAATTATGAAAAATTTTCTATTTACTTTTTTTCCCCGAAGCGTCTATTAAAACCTATATTATCTCTTACCATTTGTGAAAAAATGAAGTACTTTTATAGCAAATATTAATGCCTTATGGAGAAAATTAGCTATCGGCAATTTTTAAAAATCGTCTGGTCTAATTGATATGGACGAGTTTTCTGGTTTCTTTACTAACATTAAAAACATTGACTTTACCTGCTTGTATGTTCGACTTCCACTTTGAAGATTCAATTGACTTAGCATTACACCGGAAATACGTAGTACAGGCAATTAAATGTAAGCAAACAAAGCAAAAAACTCGTCCATTCTCATTTTAATTAAAAAAGTTTAAGACGATAAAAGAATTTTGTGCATTACAGTATTTTATAATAAAAAGTATTTTTCACCTTTAAATATTAGACTTGAAAGCATTTTAATCCCGAGCAACGCTAGGTATATCGACTAGTATCTTAACATAAATAAAAGTCATTGTGGTTATTTAAGTGGGTATGTGTGTATATATGTATAATCCTCTCCTCTTA
Organism: Araneus ventricosus; assembly: GCA_013235015.1. Classification (NCBI taxonomy): domain Eukaryota; kingdom Metazoa; phylum Arthropoda; class Arachnida; order Araneae; family Araneidae; genus Araneus; species Araneus ventricosus. Next base: position 237,921 of record BGPR01001519.1, read on the forward strand.
AGCCACTAGATCGATTACAGCCACATTTTGCACACTTATCATTTAAAACAAGAGGAACATTATTGTCACCTTTTCCATGTCCAAAAGTTTCAGATAATTAGAAATTTACAGAAACCGTTTTTCCGCAGTAACTTCGGAGCAATTTGTTTAAAAAAAATAATTTTATGCCATCTGAAACTTTTAATTTTCACTGATACTAATTTTTATAAATGTGTAATTTTTCCTTCATCCCTTACTATTTTTTTAAATCAGATAAAAACTTGATTACATGTAGAGGATATTGAAATTAAAACAAATTTATAGAAACTTCATTGCTAGGCAACGGTGGGACTTTGAACTAATCCACCTTTATTTCAGTTTATCTTTGTAAATATTTAATATAAGATCATAGCATCAAAGCACACAAGTTAATTAAAGCTTTAGTTAATTAAAAATTAAGCAAGATTTTGTGTTTTTCAGCGTTATCTATCGAAAATATTATCTCACAATAACAATTTTGATGCTGTATTAAAGTTCGAAAAAAAACATTTCCAGTGATTCAAATTTCATTTCCGTTCAATTTGTTGCTCTTACTTAAATTTTTTAAAAAAATTAAATTGTATATAAATTTTACAATTTATAACAATACTTTTTATTGTTAAAGAACAAGAATACATACTAAGAGCTGCTGCTAGAACACATTAACAGATTTCTGGTAGTACACTAAAGAAAAGTTTAAGAGCAGACGATTAATAATTTATATCAGGAACAACTACTGATCTGGATTATTTTAATACTTTTTAAAAGTGAAAAAATAACTATTTAATTAATTGTCCCTAAATATTTGTCAAAATATTTCTCATACTTCAATAATTATAAATAAAATTTGAAAACCAGCAACTATAAAACTTTTCAGACAACAAAAGAATCTTGGGTATTTTAATTTTCTATACAAAAATAGTTTTTCATTAAAATTATTACACATAAAATTTTTTATCCCGAGAAACACTGGGTTTAGTAGCTAGTTTCTTTATAAAAGTAAATTTAATTCGCGCCCACTCTTCGCATATAGAATTTTTTCATACTTTTATTATTAACCAAAAGTAAAATTGAAGTAAATTTTTATGTCAAGAAACAACATTGAGTACTGAAATAGAGCCTATTTCAGTATTATTAGAAGAGTGTTCCATTATTTAATTTCCACTCTTCTAGCCATGTGGTAAACATGTGTTCCTGATCCATTGAAAGAAAAATACAATCGTTTGTGAAAAAGTTCTTAGAACTCAAACTGTGAGGGAATGTTGCAAAGCTACACAAGGGCCCGCACGTTTAAATGAGCCCGTATAATATTGTTCAAGTCACCTCTCTTTACTATTGTTGTTCCCCTCTATTGTTAAGGCGTTTGCTTTGTTACATTGTACAATTCAAACAGATAAATGACAGCAGTTGCAAGAAAGATGACACATAACCTCTTCAAAAGAAATAGAAAATTCGGACATTTTAGCTCTAAGTGCGCGGTGATTAATCAATGAAATAAATTGAATAATTTGAAATGAGTAACAAACTTCTCTTCTTAAGTCTTTTATTTTCTAATTTTGCAACAAAAGAGTAAGAAGAAAAAAAATTATTACGCTTTGACTGGAAACCTTGTCCTATTTTTCTGAAATTGATTGAAAAGGAAGGAATATTTTCCTTTGAGGAAGAAAAATTTGTTCGCGTATAAATCCATGAGAAAAGAAAACTGATTTTCCCATTGAAATCAATTGAAAATTATAATAATAATCAATCGAAAATTATTTTTGTGAATTGCATCACCAAAAGTGGGTTGGAAAAAAAATTCTTAAAGAGGTGTCTTCAAAGCGAAACCATCGCCACTGCAAGGGATAAACAAAAAAATTGTGGAACAAAAATTTGTGATTAAAAAAATTTATATGTTCCGAATAAATGTTTTATTTTTTTAAAAATGTACGTAAGTATTTGCTCAGCAAGCAAAATCATATATGATCGTTGTAAACGATTTGAAGCTTTTTTGAAATTCAGGGAAAATCCTTAATATTTTTCTTCATATATTATTTCATCAATTAAAATTTTGTGTTTCGATTGCTATGAATACTAAATGGACTGGGTCTCGAGTAACACCAGGTTTATCAACTAGTTTTACTGAAATTCGCATCAAGTCTATAAATAAAATAAGAAACTGATATTGGAAATATTTAAACGTTAAAACAGAAAATATTAATTTTGATCAAAAACAAGTTACGCATGCACGCAGAATTTTTAGCATATTTTCTTATTTTAGTGTTAAATTTAGTTTAAAAATCTTATTATCTCGCATCTTCCTTGATTATTGCAGCAGAATTTTTTTCAAACGCAATATATGTTTTTTTATCTACCATTGACAAAAGACTATATTTTCTCAATATCTTAAAAGCTTAAAAATGAAATGAAAAACACGAATCTTCTTGAAGCAGAAAAATATACAAACTTTTTATTTAATTATTGGAGACAACAAATTCATTTTACATTCTCTAACTGAATGCAGAATTTGTATTATTATCGTATTATTAAGTGATTAAATTTTAAAGAAATATTGTTACAGTCATGGAAAGTTGCTTCCCAGCAATGCAGGTCTTATGGTTGGGAAGAGGGTTTTACAAGGTGAAGCATGGAGTGACCTCAGCGACTCTCGTGGCACGCATGACCTTGGCGACAAACTTGGCGACTTGGCGACAAATTTGGCGACCTTGGCGACAAATAGATTATTCTCGAAAATGCAACCCTTTTCTCGATATTTCTATTAGGGGCCGAGATCTAGGATTTTCATGAAAATTCTATGTGACGTCACGGCCTAACGGGGAGAGTATATAAGACCGCGTTTGGACCACAAGAGCGTCTTTGAACGACTGGTTACTGTGAAGCGTAAACGTCTTCGGAGTTCTATCTGCTGTGTGAGCTAATCAGCTGGTGAGCTGAGCTGTTATTGTCGTGACTAGTTATTTGCTGACTGTTTGTGCTGTTAGATATCAAAGCGCTGAACTGTCATTACCTGTAAATTGTTGTCTATTTACATTGGTAATCTGTGCAAGGACCATTGTTTCCTGTACCTGTGCTACGTGTTTTCCTGTATATTTGTAAATAAACCTTCATTCTCCATTATCCTGCGTGTTGGACTGTTTACACCATACACCCACGGTAAGATTTTGTGCAACACTGGTGTCAGAAGTGGGATATTTGTGTATGGTGAAAACGAGATCTCAGACAAGGATGGCTGATAACGCTGATCTACTTGCTCTGCTGGCCGAGATGAAGAAATCTATGGAGAAAGGACAAGAAGAAATGAAGGATAGAATGGAGAAAGGACAAGAAGAAATGAGAAAAGGACAAGAAGAAATGAAGAATCAGATCCAATCACACGTCGAAAGTAAAGTCGGAGAAATTAAAGATCATGTCAACAGTTGCATAGAGAAAATAGAAGAAGATGTCCAAAGCGTGAAAAGAGAGATTGGAGAGGTAAAGGGCGAGGTTGAAAGGAAGATCGAGGAAGTGGAAGACAAAGTACAAGGCAAGATAGAGGAAGTGGAAGACAAAGTACAAGGAAAGATAGAGGAAGTCAAAGAAAAAGTTCAAGTGAAGATCGGCGACCTAGAGAAGAGGCTCAGTGAACTCGAGGACAGACCAATCAATTTCTCGGCAAACCCAGACCTCACGTATTCCAGACCAACGGTCAAATCCCTGACATTCGACGGACAAACGTCTTGGACTGTTTTCAAAACTCAGTTTGACGTTGTGAGCTCTGCGAACGGATGGAATAATCGTGTGAAAGCCAGTCAACTTGTGGCCTCTCTCCGAGGATCAGCGGCGGAAGTTCTTCAGGGAATACCTTCTGATAAGTTGACGGACCTTATGACCATCGAGAACGCTCTAGAAGCCCGATTCGGAGACAGTCACCTTACCCAGTTTTATAGGACTGAATTGAAGACGAGACGGCAGAAGCCAGGAGAAAGCCTTCAGGTATTAGCCGCCGATGTGGAGCGACTAATGAGCCTGGCCTACGCCGAGTGCCCTCAGGATGTCCGAGACAGCCTAGCAGCCCAGTACTTTGTCGACGCTATAAGAGATGAAGATACGCAGCACGCAACAAGGTTGATGGATGCCAAAGACTTGAAATCAGCCTTGGCATATAGCATGAAGTATGAGGCTGCGAAAACTGTTTCCAAAACATCCCGAAATGTAAGATCGATAGAGATAGAGGATGGTACTCTGAAAGAAAAAGATGAAAAATTCGACTGTTTATTGAAAACTTTGGAAAAATTATTAAACAGTCATGTTTCTGGGAAGAAGAACACTCCTCGACGAAATCCGAACGTGACTTGCTGGAAGTGTAACAAAAAGGGGCACGTACAGAGGGAGTGCCAGACAATTTATCCCATCCAGGAAAACTAATGTATGGCCGTCTTACGGGGCGAAGGCTGCCTTTTCTCAATAAAGCCCCTGAAGAAGGACTAAAAGTTTCCGCACTTTGCGGAGGAAGAAACGGACTCTACTTGGAAGGATCTATTTGCGGTATCCCTTGTTTGATGTTAGTGGACACCGGCGCCAATGTCACTCTCGTAAGGACAGACTTGGCCCAGAAATTGAAGGGGAATTTTATTTACACGGCTCCTAACATTTCTTTAAAGACCGCTACTGGTGAAAAGGCGGAGATACACGGGAAGCTGGATGCAGCAATTGAATGCGGATCCAGAAAATTCCAACACAAAATCTACGTAGCTGACATCACCGATCCCTGTATTCTCGGCCTGGATTTTCTACAAAAATTTAACTTCATGGTGGACCTGGAGAAGAACGAGATTCGGACAGGAGGAGAGGAAATTCCTTTGTTTTCAGCCAGTGCAGAGGATTCGAAGTTATGCTCTGTATTGGCTAAAGAGAAAACTATTATACCAGCAAGATCGGAATGTCTTATCCAGGGAGTCCCAGAAGCTTCTGGGAAATTCAGATACGCCGTAACGGACTTTCCTAGCCAAATTTCCCAGAAAGGTGTCCTTGTGGCGGCCACACTCGTTGATTTAAAAAAGGAAGCCATCCCGGTTCGAGTTCTGAATTTGGACCATAAACCCAAGACCATCGACAAAGGAGCTGTTATTGCGACGTGTGAGCCAGTGGTGGATATCGTTGCTCGTCCTCAAGGACTTTCCGAATCACTACGTCTCCCGTCAATCTTGGAGAATCTTGAAGGGCTTAATGAAGAACAACGAACAGCAGTGAAAGAATTGCTACAAGAATTTCAGAACTTGTTTTCTACTAGTGACTCTGATGTCGGCCGCTGCAATATGACTCAGCACAGAATTAATACAGGTAATCATCCACCAATCAAGCAATATCCAAGACGTTTGCCTCTTGCAAAGAAAGAGGAAGCGGAGCGTTTAGTTAAAGAGATGGTGGATAACGGAATAATAGAAGAATCGTCAGGACCTTGGGCTTCGCCTATTGTGCTTGTTAAGAAGAAAGATGGGTCGACACGTTTCTGTGTTGACTACAGGAAGTTAAACGAGATTACGATAAAGGATAGTTATCCTCTACCACGGATAGACGACACTCTGGATGCTTTGAACGGAAGCCAATGGTTCTCGACATTAGACTTGAAAAGTGGATACTGGCAAGTCGAGATCCAACCTGAAGATAAAGAAAAGACAGCCTTCACCACCGGACAAGGACTCTGGCAATTTAAAGTAATGCCTTTCGGACTTTGTAACGCCCCTGCCACATTCGAACGATTAATGGAGACAGTATTGCGTGGACTTACGTCTGAAGCCTGTTTAGTTTATCTTGATGACATTATTATAGTAGGACGAACATTTCAAGAACATCTTAATAATATTCGTAAAGTATTCCAGAGACTGCAGAAAGCTAACCTCAAGCTAAGTCCAAAGAAATGCAGATTCTTCCGAAAGGAAGTTTCTTATCTTGGACACATAATTTCAGCAGACGGAGTTAAAACCGACCCAGAAAAGACTAAGGCAGTAGTTGATTGGCCTCGTCCAGAGACAGTACACGATCTCCGAAGTTTCCTTGGACTTTGCACCTATTACCGTCGTTTTGTAAGGAATTTCTCTGCAATAGCAAGACCCCTACATAAACTAACTGAAGCTAGAACAAACTTTAATTGGACTGAAGAATGCGAGAAATCTTTCAATAGTCTAAAACAGGCTTTGATAACGTCCCCTGTCTTGACCTATCCCCGGACTGACAAGGAATTTATCTTGGATACGGATGCTAGCAATGAGGGAATAGGAGCCGTGCTCTCTCAGAAGATTGGAAACGAAGAATGTGTCATCGCTTACTTCAGCAAGAGCTTGGGTAAGCCAGAAAGAAATTATTGTGTCACGCGTAAAGAATTACTAGCCATCGTGAAATCTATAGAGCATTTCCATCACTACCTCTATGGACGTAAATTTCTTCTCCGGACTGATCATGCATCCCTTAGATGGCTTTTGAATTTTAGGGAACCGGAAGGCCAGATAGCTCGCTGGATCCAAAGACTGCAAGAATATGACTTCGAAATCCAGCATCGCAAGGGAACCTCTCACGGAAATGCAGATGCGCTCTCTCGAAGACCCTGTAAAGAGAATTGCAAACATTGCACGAATGCAGAGAAGAAGTTCGGAATGGAAACGGACATTTCCGTGAAAGTTATAACAACTGAGGATGCCTGGTCTTCAAGTGAGGTTCAAAAGGCACAGCTAGAAGACCCTGCTATTAGGCCAATTCTGGAGAGGAAATTAAATTCGGAAGATCGACCATCCTGGCAAGAAATCGCTCCGGAAAGCCCTACAACAAAACGATATTGGGCTCTTTGGGACTCCTTACACCTTAAGGATGGTGTTTTATATCGTAAGTGGGAGAGTGACGATGGAAGTTCTTGTCGCTGGCAACTAATTCTCCCGAAAAGCAGAATTCAAGAAGTTCTGCGAGAGACTCATGACAGCGCAAGTGGAGGCCATTTTGGAGTTATGAAAACTTTGAGCAAAACCCGAGAGCGATTCTATTGGGATAGACTTCGCGCCGACGTCGAAAAATGGTGCAGAGAATGCCACGCTTGCGGAGCCCGAAAAGACCCAAAACAAGAACTAAAGGCCGTTTCAGCGCTATAATGTAGGCGTACCTCGGAAAAGAATGGCTTTGGATATTTTAGGACCTCTTCCTGTAACGACAAAGGGCAATCGGTATGTACTGGTATTGATGGACTATTTTACCAAATGGCCAGAGGCAATCCCCATTCCAGATCAGGAAGCCTCGACTGTGGCTGAAGAACTTGTTCGAGCATGGATTTCGCGGTATGGCGTACCTATGATATTACATTCGGATCAAGGTACAAATTTTAATTCCGCTCTCTTTACTGAGCTCTGCAAACTTTTAGGAATTCTGAAGACTCGAACGACGGCGTTACATCCTGAGTCCGATGGCATGGTCGAGAGGTTTAATCGAACGATTTTAAACCATCTATCTTTATTTGTATCGAAGAATCAGACTGACTGGGATACACATTTACCACTCTTTCTCTTGGCCTATAGGAGCGCAGACCATGAAGCGACCGGATGCACTCCAGCAAGCAGTTTTTTTGGTCGAAGACTGCGATTGCCATGTGACATCCCATTTGACGACCGAGTGATGCCTCCCCGCCGAACACTGAATAATGAGGCACGTCGGAAAGCGTACATGCGTTTACAGAGAGCGAATTAAATTGGCCAGTGAACGGAATGAAGACTGCCACGATTCCGGAGCAACCGGCCATCATTTTAAGGAGGGAGACCTGTTCGATGTATAACCCGAAGGATGGAGAGGTCTGAGCCCGAAATTACAGCAGAACTGGGAAGGGCCTGCTACTTCATCGTCGTCAAGAAACTAATCGATGCCATTCAGATTCAGAGGTCACCTAACGCCGCTTCGCTAAAAGTAATTCACATCAATCAAACTTCTACCGGGCTACTGCTGATCACAGTTCGAAAATGAGACTGCTGACGTCAGTCTTTAAAGAGGGGAGAAAGGCGTCATATGGAAAGTTGCTTCCAGCAATGCAGGTCTTATGGTTGGGAAGAGGGTTTTATAAGGTGAAGCATGGAGTGACCTCAGCGACTCGTGGCACGCATGACCTTATGACAAACTTGGCGACCATTTTATGATCATGACAAATTTGGCGACCTTTATGACAATAGATTATTCCTTGAAATGCAACCTCTTTTCTCGATATTTCTATTAGCCGAGATCTAGGATTTCATGAAATTCTATGTGACGTCACGCCTAACGGGGAGAGTATATAAGACCGCGTTTGGACCACAAGTAAGAGCGTCTTTGAACGACTGGTTACTGTGAAGTGCAACGTCTTCGGAGTTCTATCGCGGAGCTTTAATCAGCTGCGAGCTGAGCTGTTATTGTCGTGACTAGTTATTTGCTGACTGTCGAAGCAGTTAGATATCAAAGCGCCGAACTGTCGTTACTCAAATTGCTGTTGTCTATTTACATTGGTAATCCAAAAAGGTTCATTGTTTCCTGTACCTGTGCTACGTGTTTTCCTGTATATTTGTAAATAAACCTTTCATTCTCCATTATCTGCGTGTTGGACTGTTTACACCATACACCCACGGTGGGAGATTTTGTGCAAATAATATAATACATTTTAATCAGAGGTATATACAAAAATATGTTAGTAAAAGCTTAATAATTAAAAAAATGAAAGAACTGAAGTAAAATTCTTTTGAAAGCAGAAAGAATTATTGTTTTCGAAATGTAATTTAGATGAGCTGATATTTCTCTAAATCATTTATGAAACAAATTTTCATATTTTATTAAAAAATAAGAATCTAGGTACCTACACTCTCTAAAAGCTTCAGAATTGAAGGAATCGTTTTCAAATCGACGAGCAAGTAGCAATACGTAACTGAACGAAGTATATTTC
>BGPR01001520.1:0-32935 GCA_013235015.1 Araneus ventricosus
TGTTATGGCTGTCATTAGAATCGCCGCCATCTTGACACCATTCAAGATGGCGATAATTGGCGACTTTTTGGATGGTTGGCGCAATTTCCCAGTTTGGCGAGAAACCGCACCTTGGTCTTAAGTCTTACCGAGTTTTATAAATGGGTAGTATAAGACACAGAGAAGCAGAATCAGAGGTCTCACTCTGCAATTTGATCAGCGTCCCCACTCGCTAACAAAGAGAACTAACCACTTCGATACACGCGCCATTTCAAACGGAATACCAAGGTCGCCGCCATGTTTGTTGTGTTCGATGTCGATCTTCATAAGAACAGGTAAGTTTAATACATGTTTCCTAACTTAAATCAAAGTAGATTTAAGTTAATCAAAAATTTGTATCATTTAGTTTCACTTTTACAAACACAATAACGAAGTTATTTTTTTTCACGCTGACGTATTCTGGTTAATGCTCTTTGTTAGCCACACATGGTGTACTGTCTATGTGAAGTGCAATGTTAGAAAAGTTGCCATTAGGGTCTATGGGAGTGAGACCTCTGATTCTTCTTCTCTGTGGTATAAGGCGCCTCTATTGTTCCGGCAACCCTTCAGCCAGACTGGCGAGAAAGCTGATCGCCAACGAACTGACAGAATTCAGTACTAGAATGTAGTGGAGGATGTGGCGGCAAACAGGACTTTGAAGATATTTTCTTTTTGTTCGGTTTTTATGTGTTTTGAAGTATCCCATTTTCGAGAAATAAAATAAACTTATTGGAACTAAATATGAAAGTTGTTTTTCCTTTTCTCCGATAATTATAACCAATTCTAGAGAACAGGATAAATATAAAACGAATCCATGACAAGTAGTATACAATAAGCAGCATTGTTTACTTTGACAAGGTTTCTTAGATATCTTCTGAAATGAAAAATTCTTTGAAAGTTTTTTGAAGTGCACAGAATACACAGCATAAGAGGGCTGAAACCATATACATTTCAAAATGTAGAGAGAATACAGATGCATCATATGCTGAGTTTCTAAGAGTTGATAGAATGCTTCGGATATTTCATTTCTCTTTCCTTTTTCATTCAATTATAATGTCTACCATTTTTAAAAAAAATTTTAGCTTATAATTTTAAAGGGAAATAGTGCCCAAAAAATCACCAAATTTTTTATTTTTATTTTATTGGCTTATTTCCTTTGTATTTTCCATCTGCTTACTGTGTCAAGATTTCAAATTTGCATCTTTATGTTTTACAAGATATTCTTGATTTACAGGTTAGCTGATAACCCGGAGTTTACCTGAGACTAAAATTTTCCATATACCCCATCAATCTTTTTTCAACAAATATTGTCACTAACCTTCCCCGAAGAACGTAAATCTCGTTTGAATTACTTCTTGTTAAATTAAAACTTTGAAATATAGCCTTATAACAGTATGGTTTGAATGAAAATGCGAGAAGTTTGGAAAAAGAACACTTATTTTAAACTTTTAAAAAATATACCACGCAGTAACTAATATAACTTTACAACGCACAATTCACGCTATTGCGATTATATTATAGAATTAAAAATATGAAAAAATCGCTTCAACGAACAAAATTTTACCAAAAATATGCAATTATAAAATAAAACCTCAAAAGGCAAAGAGAGAGAGAGTGAATGCAAGAACCATTTTTTCTGATGTTGATGTTTAATGAATTAAAACACGGTAGCATAATATTTCGTCTCGAACGCCGATAATCGTTTGCAGAAGAAAGGCATTTTCAAAAAAGTTAAAAAATTGCTAAAAATAGACACATAGTTACATAGGAAATTCTAATTACTCTTATTGGAATGGAGAAATTTTGGACACTACAATGATGTAATAATTACGGTTGGCCGGTGAGAATATATGCAGAAAATTCGAAAAAATAGGCAAACACTTAACATTAAATAAATATAAATAAACTCGACTTTAAAAAAAAATTTACGCGTTAGCTTCCTCTTTTGCGAATCCATCACAGTGCCAAATATGGTCCTAATAAGGCAAACGGTCTGGGAGTACATATGGAAGAAATAAAAAGAACATGCATACATAGGCATAAAATAAGTTATATATGTATAGAAGACAAAGGAAATATATTTTTAAATAACCAATTTAAATATATTTTTCTCTATGCTAGGTTTTTATTCACCTTTTTCTTTACAAATACCAATGTTTTTTTCCCTTTCCTACTTTTCGAATATTCTTTTGTGTATATGATAAAACTGTGTACATAATAACCACTCAATTATTTGCTTTTTTATATGCAAGATAAAAAATGAGGTACTGCTAAATTTCCTCATTTTTCACTGTACAAAGAGGTAAAAATTTTACATTAAATTTAACTTTAGATGTATCTTGAAATCCATGCACAGTTTTGAGCAATATATTTCAGTAGCTCTTCACATAAATGAGTCAAAATTATTCAAAAATTAGTAGAGAATTTTAAAAATTTGATTTTTTAAAATTAAATTTCAACTAAAAAGGCAAATTATTTTTTTCTTTTCAAGGTGATTTAATTGGATGTTAAATTACGATACTTCTAAAACATTTCAATAGTGCTCTAAATAAAAATATGTTGAGAAGGTAGCGCGTCCCTTAAATTAACTATGATTCGATGCAAGTGTGATAGTCGGACAGGCAGGTCAAAGAATTAGGCACACATTTCCCAGAAACTGGTACAATATCTTTAGTTTCTATTATAATTGCTATATAAAACAGCCCACTTTTTCAGTCTTTATGAGGATATTACCGAGAACAAGAAATTTAATTCTTATTGTCTTTAATATATCAAGTAAGAAATATCAGATATTATGAATAATGAGTTGAAATAATTTCCTCTAAAGCAAGACCAATATCTTAATGCAGTAACCCTTATCTTTAAAATTTGAAGCCTTATAAATTCTGACATAGATTAATGTACGGAGCTTTATCAATTGATCCATATGACAACAGATCTAGTTTAATTTATTAATAATCAAACAATTATTAAACGTTCACATTTTCAAGATAACGTTTGATCATTATTTTAATGTATAAAATTAATATTTTAATACCTTCAGCTGGAAAAATTTAATTTCTCCACGTCTTATTTACAAAGCAGATATCTATAATGATACGAAGGTTATTCGGAAACTAAGTTCCGAAATATAATAATTCCTGCACCCGACAGATGGCACTAATCTGCCTATGTGGTATCGCGTCTGCAATAACTAAAGATTGCGTCATAACAGAAAAGTTCCTATGGTGAAACGCTGACACATGTAAATCTTGCGATAAAGATGATGCTTAAGACTATAGACGGTCCAGGCGACGTGAAATTCGGTCCGTAATTCGCAGTTTGAATGTAAGGAATATGTGACCATGCGAAATCCATAGACAAATCTGTGAGATGTACGGCGATACAGTTATGAGTGAGGGAATAATGATGGTGTCATTTTATAGCACGACAATGCCAGGCCATATTCCCCGTGTGTAACTCAACAGCTCGTCGAGTCCTTCGGTTGGGAGCACATGAAGCATTCACTGTATAGCCCTGACCTTTCGGCAAGTGATTTTCACATATTTTTGCACATAAAACGATTCTTGAGAGGTCAACGTTTAGATCACGTTGAAAAATTGAAAAGATGCTGTAACATCCTTACAGGCGGCCACCTTCTGTAATGCTCGCATACAAAAACTTGTTTCTTGATTCGATAAATTCTTTAATGTGCTAGGTTTTTACGTCGAAAAGTAGTGTAAGGCTTGTAAATTATCTACGGAGACAGATTTATGTACGGATTACACGGAGATAGATGTATCTTTGTCCAAATTTGTCTCCATTTTCTTTTACACAGTAACGAAACTTACTTTCCGAACAACCCTCGTTCAATATACAGAATTTAAAATTATGAAAATGTAGTGCTGTTACAAACAAAGGTTTTACAAATAAACGTAAATTAAATTAATATCTTTGCTTAAAAGACAGAGATGTCGGCAGCGAAAAAGAAAATGAATCAAGCTTCCATCCCAAAATCTTAAATCCTTGGAACACTCTATTTCCAGGTGTGAAACAAATTTAATCACTTTTCAGAACTGAAAGAAGTAAAGAATAAAATGAATTAACCCTCAAGCCAGTCTGTCTAAGTACATTTTCACAACTTAGAAATATTCTAACAATGTATCTTGCTCACCATGAAATCGAGTCAGTCTTCATTCAGATCGTGAATATTTAATTACGAATCAAGGGACGAAACACTTCTTTCATTTCAATACAAGCGGAAATCTTAGAGCCTGCATGAAAAGAATACAAAGATCAGTGAGTTTCATAGGAAGGTTTCTAAAGTATCTACTTAGCATTCGCATTCTTGCAATCCCGTTCTAAATGCTACCAATGTTTGACCATCAGTACCGAGGCATCGTTTATGGATTTTCCAATATGTCCCTTGAAAGCAGGTCCATGCACCATAACAGATAATTAGAAAATATAGTTTTTAATACTTTTAAAGTTTATAGTATTGACTTAGTTCCCTTTTACGATTTCTATTTATGCGTTCTAGTATTCCTGTTTTCTCTTGTTGTTACTTACAGTTAAAGGGCCATTTTTTTCTAGTAGTCTTATAGTAAAATGGCTTTGGGATTGAGACTTAATGTAGAAAAGAAATTCATTTAGCTTATTTGAAGACATTAATTTTTTGTTAATTAATTTTGCTAATTAATATATATTTATTAAGTCAGACTCTTCGTTATGGTTTGAGAAAAGAAACTGGAATATCTAGGTTTTTGTTTCATCGAAGAATTGGCGAGAACTTATGACAAAAAAATGCATTAAAACATTGATGAAAATAGTAGTAAACATACTTACCACTGCCTTACGGAGGGTTAAGTAATGATTTTAATGTTAAATAAGTTTGTCCACATTTAGTATATTACACCGCTTAACTGTATTTATTATTCTAAAGAACACTGTTGATGTTACTAATCTAAATTGGAATAGCTGAACTAGACCGATTTAAAAAATAATAGGGGATTTGAAAGAACCTCATCTATTTTAAAATGCGAATGCACTAGAATATAAGCGAGAGGGCAATCTTCGGCTCAACATTTTCTTAGATATGCGGTTAGCTTAGTATGTCTCTTCTTTAGAAGGCATTTATGTGTCCACCGTGCCAAAAAATACAAGAAAAGTATCATTTGATAACCACTATTACCTTTGAAATTTATGGTTCTTCTAGCGGAAGGGAAGGATTCAGTAAAAAAACTGAATGCCAATGTCGTATTAATGAAAAATATTTATTTAAAAATCAGTATACTTGCAATTATTATTTAAGGTATGGAAAAATCTACAATTGTACCAATGGTGATATTCCGTTGGTGAATATCATATGAGAACATATTGCTGTTTTGGGAATGAGACATATGTCGTTCATTTCGGAAAAAATAATTCGTCATCAATATTTACAAATGAAGAAAGTTTTATTTTCGTTTTATAAAGATTTTTAATAAATAATTTTTGGTTTGGCATTCTAAGGATAATATTTAGTTATAAATATTATGAAAATCGTAAACAACCACAGTCTTGTCTTTTACTATTTTATATCAAAGACTTTCGTTACAACTTTCGTTAGAAGAGATTTAGCGAATTCGCCATTGCAGAAAATTACAGATATCCATTTTTTCCGGTTTTATTTTATCAATTTCAGCTCATTAACTGGAACAAAAATATTCGAATTAACTACTGACCAAATTATTGAAAGTTGGACCAAGTTTACATGATTTATCCAAAAACATATTTTTTAAATTGAAACTTTCAACACCCTATAAACATTCATTATGTATTTTCGGTAATAATACATTGAAAAAAATTTAAAATTAAATGATTACAAATCATAACTTTTTCATTTTTATACTCGTTAAAAATTTTACACTCTAATTTTAAAGCAAATAGGTAAATAAATAAATAATTCTAAAAGTCTAATGTTATCCGATAGAGCCTTAAGACATAAAGTTTTTTTTAAGCTTGAAGACTCATATCTAATCGATGTAACTAGATTTCATAAAGCTACTTGACTGCAACAAAATACGATTAATTATAATTTTCTGCTGTATATTTCATTTACTGTATGAAATTCCAGATATGGAAACAAATTCAATAATCTTTGAGAACTAAAACCATAAAGAAAAAAATCCCTTTTCGGCAAGCTTGAAGGCAAAGGCAGATTCCTTTACGTTAATGTTACAAAAGTCATCAAATATTACATATTGATCAATACAGACATAGCCAATGACTTTATTGTTTCTACACATTGCAGTATTTACTCTGTCATTCTGTTTTCATGTCATTTGATTGTTTGCGATATCAAGGTTTTATCATTCCATTTTTTATTCCAAAAAGTTATGATAGATTTATCGGTCAGTACATTGGTCAATATTTTTATATCTCAACACATAATCATTCAACAGGTAGGAATCATAAAGAAATAAACATCTCAGCAGTGCAAATGTCTCCTAGGTAACATTAAGCCAGCCTGTCTGAAACAGTAGCAAGAAATTGACTCTTGGCACGACTGAAGAAGGACTCTAGATTTAAAAATTAGTTTATTTAATCTAGGTTACAATATAATTGTGCGGACATTACTTTGTCATATGGTAAAACCACATGACATGATACACTTAAACACTACTAAAATGGGCTCATTTAGAGAACTCCCTGGTTACAGAGATAATAGTCACTAAATTCTTAACATATAAGAGAATAAAAATTATTAAACATTGTGAGTGGCAAATTGAATACGTGTTTTTAAAGCATAGGATATGAATGCAGCCAATTTGAACAGCAAATTTAAATCTCCATCGACGGTTAAAACCAAATACTCAGGCAGAAAATCCCAAACAATTTTAAAGTTAAGCAGATATTTTTCAATAGCAAAAAGGATAAAGGGAACTCTTATTTAATTACTCTTATTTTTGGCTACTTTATATTGATTTTATTAAACAAATCATGGTCCCGCCATGTTTAGTTAAATATCAAATTAAAGTATTCTGTCAAAAAAACCTATTATCAAATTAACTATTAAAATTATTTGATTAATTAAAATTAACTAGCTACTTAATTAAAGTTAAAAAAGTAATTGTTACAAAACTCCACTAAAACCTTTTTTATGGCTTATACTATATGCCAGCAATCTTTATCTTATAATTATCTAATAATTATAGTAATTTAAATAAAAGTCACTGTGGCTATGTATGTATGTTCCACATCTCCTCCTAAACCACTGGACTGATTTCAATCAAACTTTTCAAACTTTTTATTTAAGAAAAGAGAAAGGTCACCTTCAACCTTTCAAAGCCTAAAAGATGCTTAAAATTTCACTTAATTAAAAATTAAGCAAGGCGTTTTTCCGCAATGTCTTTCATTTCCATAAATTTGTTTCTCTCATTTTAATATTTTTTTCAAAATTAATTTTAAACTGAATTCGTAACAATATTCTTGTTGATCAAAAATAATACGAAAAACTGCTTCCAGAAGGAAGAATGCTAAAAGAAAATTTTAAGAGTAGACGATTTAACAATTTATATCGGGACCAGCTATTGATTTATTTTCACGCTTTAAATTAATGAATAATTAAATAGTTAATTTAATTGTTTCAAGATTTTCATTAAAACCTTTCATTGACTTTATTAATTGTTAACAAAATTTGAAGTACCTATATAACAAATAATAACGTATGAAGAAAACGGATGTTTTTAAAAATTGTCTGGCTCAATTGATATTCTCATTTTAATTAAAAGCGTTTTAGATCAGAAAAGTAATTTGTGTATTATAATATTTATACAATAGTAATTTTTACATTAAAAATATTAAACATGAAAACATTTTAATCCGGAGCAAAGCCAGGTATATCAATTGACAGTTATAATTAACAAAATTTAACAAAGATATTAACTATAAATTAATTAGTCATAAATTAATTATATATTATACCGTATAAAAAGTGAAGGTGAATGCGGTTGATGGGAACTCATAACTTCTAAATAATTCTTGCTGTCAAAAAACTTTCAATGTAAAAGTAGTTTGTTATGATATGGTGATAATTACCCTAATTGAATTTTTCTTTCTATCTTCAATAGCAACGGAGCTATGGGGAAATGATGATGAGATTGGGGAGGTGTGAATATCGCTTTTCAGCTCATAACTTATAAGCAATTCTAGCAGACAAAAAACTTTTAGTATAAAAGTTGTTCGTTATCATAAGGTGATAATTCGCCTAATTGAAATTTTTTTTCTATGTTTAGTCGTAACAGAGCTATGGGGAAATGATAAGTTGGGGAGGGGATTGAAAATGGCTTTTTAGCTCATAACTTCTAAGAAATTGTGGCTATCAAAAAAGTTTCAATACAAAAGTTGTTTGTTGTGATAAGGCAATAATTCGCCTAATTTGAATTATCTTTCTATCTTGAATCGTAAGGGAATTATGGGAATATGAAATTTTCAGTCCTCCCATTTCCACCCCTTTGAGCTGGTTAGCCCATCTACGAACTCAAGCCGAGATTTTTCACCCTTCTTACAACATATCCGTCGCCAGTTAAAATCTAATCAAAATTACTCTAGTTATCGTGTTTACAAAATAACACGGGCCAAAGCGTTATGCATATACTTCTCTACTACTAATAATAAGGAAAAGAACATTGTGCCCTCTATTCTCATAAGTATTGGAGCTACAAGAATGAAAGAGGGTGGAAGAAACTGCAAATGACGAGAGCTTTCCAGCGAGGGGTAACATGAATAGGTTAAAACGTATTTTAAGTTAGGGGGAGAGAAGGGGAAGAGTGGGAAAATCACTTTTCAGCTCATAACTTCTAAGCAATTGTAGCTATCGAAAAAGTGTAAATGCAAAAATTGTTCGTTTTGATAAGGCAGTAATTCGCCTAATTTGAATTTTCTTTCTATTTTCAATTGCAAAGGAATTATGGGAAAATGAAAATTTCCACCCCCCACCATTTCCACCCCCTTTGAGCTGGATAGCCCATCTATGAACTCGACCGAGATTTTCGCTATCTTTAGAACATATACCACGATGGTTAAATTTACATCAAAATTACTCCAGTTATCGTGTTCACAAGATAACATGGGAAAAAGCGTTATATATATATATATATATATATATATATATATATATAAACTTTTTAACGAAGGGTGGTTTTGGGTTCTAGGGGTCATGATCGGTGAAGATCTGCAGAAATTTTCCGAAAGTCGTGTCATGAGAACCATTGCAATAGGTAGAGTTCCTATAAGGAATCTACCTAAATACACCCAGCGCCGGAAAAAGTGCGGCATTCCCTAAGGTGGGGATAACGAGCGGTATTCCCTAAGATGGGGAAAACACGCTTCAGCATTCGCAGCTTTTTTTTGCGTAGAATGGAGAAGAAAAACGAATAGGTGATTTCAACACCTTTGTTTCAACCAATGTAAACGAAATTTGGAGACAAATCTACAATTAGGGTTTCAAGACTACACACGAAATTACATTTATCTAAGTAATTTTGTTAAGAAGTTATGGCGTTCAAAAGTATGCGATTATACAGACCGACTGACGGTCAACCCTTTAACGGATTTGGCCCAAAATTTTATTCGCACCTATATTTATGATGAAAAAACTGTGCACCAAATTTTATCTTTCTATCTATTTAAGTTTTTGAGTTAAAGAGTTCATATGAACGCGGACAGACAAACAGACAAACTTCCAGTAGACGGATTTCGTCCATAATTGATGTAAACCTACAAATTATTTGTGAAGATCACATACCAAATTTCGTCCTCGTAGTCCTAATAGTTCTCGAGTTATCGTGTTCACAGTTAGGCACACAGGCAGACATAATTCCAAAATTGGGTTCTTCGGACTCAAGGAGGTCTAAAACGTGGAGATTCGTCAAAATCTCGAGTTCGAATTTTTTGACGATTACAGTACTTTCTCTTTGTATACTACGTATACGAGAAAGTAAAAAGAATCAATTTTCAAGAAGTTTTCTAACAGTATTTCCTACTTAGGATGGAATCGAATCAATTTTAATTTGGATCGTAAATATTAAATTAAAAATTGCGGTATGAAAAAGTTCTTTTATTTCAATACGAGGAGAAATCTTCGCATTGGGTCTGTGTGGTCTAAATTGAAGAATTAGTAGGTTTCATGAGAAGTTGTTGAAACTACCTTCGCATTTCCGTTGTTGGTTCATCTTTAATAATACGCAAAATTCAAAGGGATGAACAGAGTTTGAGGGTTTGATTATTTCTATAGAATGTATAGTCGTGAGCATTATCAGCTAATTAAGAAATTGAGTCTGGGGTGTTTTAAAGTTCGTAGTTTCGACTTAATTCCTTTTAAGATTTGTATTCGTCAGCATGAAACTATGCTTTGTATCTACTAATTAAGCAGTGAATTTATGTATGTAAATGGTTATTAGTTAATCATTGCATGTTATTTGAAATTACATTAATACTGATGCCTAACTTTATTAAGCTCAGAAGATGAACGATTTGTAATGATAACTTTAAGTGAAGTTTATGAATATATCTACGTTGGATTTCTTTTTATTCGCATTGCAAACATAATATAATATTGGGAGTGAAATGAAAATTGCACGCACATTCAAAATATATGCTTTGATTTTTGAACAGGCGTATCAAATTCTTTTTTTATTCTGGTTTAATTGCTCAAGTTCCTCATTCATTTTGACATATTAAATTTTAGAAAGAAATTTACTATTTATTAGTATTTTTCTCTAAAATTATCTGTAAATTAGCTATTTTTCTCGCGAGAAATATGCTTACAAATTTCATCTCTTTTCCATCAGTTTACCCTATGAAAGAAAATATCCTGTTATAAAATTTTATATTAATTGTAGTCAACAAAATCTTATTAAATAAATTGTTTTAATCACCCACACACTTCATTTGTTTTTTATTGTCATCAATTAGGTCATTTTAACTTAATCAAAAAATTGAGCTCGCTCTCTTGTGTGTTAAATAAATGAACCATATTGACATATTTAATTTCTATTGCTTTTTATAGCGTTTTGCGTATATAGCACAATTTGAGCCATCCAAAATCCTATTCAGAGTTAATGATGGCACTTTTGCTATTTTGATTTTTCTTACAACAGTATCTTGAAAGAAATCGTCTTGCAAGAAACAGTATCTTATCGTCCATACAGATAACCAGTTTATTCATTCATAAACGGTTAGACCAGAAGCAATTGAGATTTTTTACATCTAAACATTAAATGAAATTTCTCTAGAAATATAATTTACGGAATGTGAGTCACGAATAACATGGAAAAGCTCTATAGCTTAACGCAATGTAAACAAAAAATTTGTTTTAATATTCTAGGTAAAAACGTAACTTAATTTCATACTTAACATGAAAATGAAATACAAAAGAAAAATAAACCAAAGTTTTCACAAAAATGTATAAAATTCTTTTCCATTCTAATAAATTCCTGGTATGAAGAGATGCTGATCACTTTTCAAAACTCATAAAAGTAAAGTGTAAATTAGTTTCTGTCTCAAGGCCGTCAATTGAAACACATTTCTATTAATTAGATGTTTTCTAATAATGAACCAGACTCACAATGAAATAGAACCAGTCTGCATTCGGAACGTGAATATTCAATTATGAATCATGGGGCGAAACAATTTTTCATTTCAATACGAGGGGAAATCTCATTGTATGCATGAAAGGAATCGAAAGATGAGATGATACCTCAGCAAGGTGTCGAAAATGCTTGCTTCCACATTATTAATATAATAGTCCAGATCTCTCGGTAACGCTCTGACGTCACCAACAATAAAACTCGCGCCATAGCACTGCGAGACGTTAAACAGCATTATTTCATTGTTAGAGAACCTAAATTTTAGTAATTTTAATTTTAAAAGAGTAATTGTCCTAAAAGCTCCAAAATAGTGAAATAAAATTTTCTATCGATTGATAGAAAAATTATCTCGCTATGATCAATAGTTCCCGGAAAATTTTAAAATATAATAATCATATATTTCAAATCAATTTCCGTTTTTTAGTAGAAAGTAGTAAATTACGTCAGTTGTATATCATGCATATGATATAGTTTGGACGCCACGAAGCATCTCATTATTTATTGCAATCGTGATGATATAATTTGATGATATTTTTTGGCAACGTTTGACAAGCAGAGAAGTGCTTTCAAACAACAAGAAAAAAATTCCAAACTAGATTTTCTAACTATCTAGATTATATCTACTAGATTTTCTAGATTTTTTTAGGCCAAGAGGTTTTTTGAATAAAGAAATATGTAAATAAAAAATATATATTTCCTGTCATAAAACGTATGTTTATTTTATTTGTTTTCAATCAATGTTAAACATTTCTCTCGCATATATATCTATTTAAAAGCGTCAAATTTGACGGGAAATCTCTCGAATGAAGAGGCAATTTGCACCCGACATACCATGTCGGGTTATTTTTCTAGTTATCAATGTTGTATTTCATTTTCAAATCTTTATCTAATTTCATGATCAAGGTCAATGCACAGTTTTCAGGGTTCCAAATTTTTTATGTGAATGTGTGACCTTTCAAATTATAAGCTAATTAGAAAATTTAGTTTGGAGTAACTTTAAAGTTTGCAGTTTCTAAAATTCAGTTCATGCTGAAATTTTTACTTTTGCAGATTCTTAATATTTTGCTCTTAGTCAGGTAGTGTTTTAGCTATAAACAATGTCTAAAAAATTGGTGAGCAAAACAGGTAAACGAAACATTCGTTCACTTTGAGATTTACGGAAAATTCCATCCTATTCATGAGTTAAATTTGCAAACATTTGAGTTATTTTAAAACATATCGAATATTACAAATAAAATTTTACTTTTTTAGCAACGAAAGCGTGTTTCAGCGTATTTGTGTTTAGAATAGTATGGTGAATAATATTTCATACTATTTGCCTACAAACGATTTATTTTTAAATTTAAATAATGGGAGCAAATAATCCTACCCCAATTTAATTTTGAAGTCAATACTTATAAAAGGACTATTTACGGAATGTTAATTGCTGAAAAGAAAGGGCAAATATTTTTATACTTTCAATTCAAATAACTTTATTTCAGAATTTTACTTTACTGCGACAATACAGATAGAAATGAAAGCTTCCTCCACAAATCTCATTCACTCTGGAGAATACCAGGTATGAAAAATTCAACCATTTTTGAAAACTGAAGAAATAAAGAATAAATATCGATTCCCAAGTAAGATTGTCTCTTTAAACATATTTGCAGTACGAAGGAGTAGTCTAACAACATTACCTACTGAATGTGAAATAGAGTCAGTCATCATACGGACTTTGAATATTCAATTATGAATAGAGGAACGAAGCATTTCAATACGAGCTGAAATCTTATCTCGGGGTCTGCATGGAAAGGAATCAAAAGATTAGAAGGATAGCTGAGAATTTGTTGAAGCGTCCACCACGCCTTACCCGCTTATTTTCATTGCTGTTCGTATTCCTAATTCCTTACCAAAGATCTACTGTTGATGTACAGTTCTCGAAGTTTCAAAATATGTCTATCGAATGCATAGCTATGGAAGATTAAGAACTAATTAGCAACTTGAGTTTGTGTAGATTTAAAGTTTGCAGTTTAATTTTAATTCTTTTAAAAGTTTTGGATTTATAACCTCCTATGTTCTGTTGCTGCCAATTAAGAAGTAGTTTTATGTTAGTTACTACTTATTCTTACATCCCTCATTGTTAGTTCAATGAGCACTTCTGTGGCAATGAAGGAGGTCGTTAATTTATTAATTGATTTTCTAATTATGGTTATTTGAAATGCTCTTTAACAATAAATGCATAACATGAGAAAACATAACTTTATTTCAGCATACTAAAACGCAATAACACACAACAGCACAAGCCCGCAGCTCTGTGCGGCTAATTATTTCCACAACAAGAATAAGACAAGCCTGCAGCTCAGTGCGGTCAATTATTTTCACAACACAAGAATAAGACAAGCCTGTATCTCAGTGCGGTCAATTATTTTCACAACACAAGAATAAGACAAGCCTGTAGCTCAGTGCGGCCAATTTTTTCCACAGCACAAGAATAAGACAAGCCTGTAGCTCAGTGCGGCCAGATCTTCGCCATAGTTCAAAAATGAAACAAATCTGCAGCTCTTTGAGGCTAGATCATCCTTTTCTCGGAATAAAACTGTCGCCATTTTATATCAAAACAATATGAACATGAAAACTCTTGACAGTTAGATTCAAACATGAAATAAAATACACAGTTACAATCAACTGAAGGAATTAATATTAAAAATTTACAAACATTCAAAATACAGTCAAACAGGATTCAAACATGCATAATATTAATTTATATATATTTTATTATAGGCTAAAGAAAATACTGTGATACTGAAATAATAACACCGAGTTAAGACCTTTAATAAAGTGAAAATTTAAAATTTCTAAAAAAATAATCTTATTGACAGGAAAGTGCTTTCCACTTTCTTCAAATAATTTGACACTAAGGTGTATGGTCTTCTTGGACCTCCCAGAGAGTTAATTTTTTGTTGTTGTTTTCTCTCATTGTCTTCTGATTACTCATCACACATAGATGGACTGAATAGATGGACACGAGAGTAAAACGACCAGGCAAGCGATAAGTGGTGACAGTAAGACCTTCCACATTTACGTTTAAAAGTTGTACCAGCCCTTGTGATTCCAGGCGCAAGGTTAAGGAGTGGTGTTCTGTACCAGCTTTTAAAGAAAAGGGAAACATTTTGCAAGCACAGCATTTGTATCTCCCATATGGAAAGGTAAAGGGTCTTTAAAGTTAAGAAAATTCAATTATAATTTTTCATGACTTTTATTTATAGATCGTCTAATTGTTCACTTGCTGTTCAATGTGTTCTTTTAAAATGTGTTTCTTCTAAATGCATTCTGTCTGTAAACATTCTCGTGAAATACTTCTGTTTAATAGATATTTTGTAAATATTGAAAAACACTTTTGTGTTCAAATGTTTTTAGGACCTACAGTATGTTTCAATACGGTGTGAGCTAGTATATCAAATTCGTTGATATATAAGGAGGTGATTATAAAAGATTCTACTTTAAGAACCCAAAGCAGGAAAACTCTAATTGCACTTTTTGTTAAGGGTCAATGTAATTGCAATATAATCATGTAAATATCATGCATAGCGAAATTATATAGGCTTCTACACGTGTTGCAACCCAGTTTTACTTGGAACTTCCCGCCTGGGAATACGCTTCTAAAAGGGCTTATTAATGTTATTTTGGTAAAAAAATCTGAACCGTCAAAGCCTTTCTAGTTTATGATAACTAAAATTTTAAATACAAAAGCTGTAATAAGCTGTGTCACAATGCTGTTTCTGTTTCGGCGTACGGAAAGCGACCAGAAAATTGTCTTTGATATGCATTATATGCATGGGAGACATAAAATAATTTTCAATGCGCAAAATATTTTTAGGCACAATCTGGTTCCAAAATCAGTGAAGCAAAAACTTCAAACTTTCAATAGAAGTATTCTGAAAGGAAATTCATCTTTCTAGATGTTTCGAGTACAAAGGTTCATTTTAAAAGATTATTAAGAAAAATTAAATCTTTCATCAGTTTTGTACTTTAATACCTGGTAGCTTGTGTGCCTCAGCAATAAACTCCGAACCACCGACTTCGTTTTACACGATTATTATGACAAATTAAACCTTCTATCAAATTTATGGTTTAATATATGGAAGCCTGAGCGCCTCAGCAATAAACTCCGATCCACTGGCTTTATTTCACACGATCATTATGACAAATTAAATCTTCGAT
This sequence comes from Araneus ventricosus, assembly GCA_013235015.1. Lineage (NCBI taxonomy): Eukaryota > Metazoa > Arthropoda > Arachnida > Araneae > Araneidae > Araneus > Araneus ventricosus. The sequence goes on from BGPR01001520.1 coordinate 15,828, forward strand.
CAGTTTTGCACTTTAATACCTGGTATCCTAATACCTCAGCAACAAACTTCGAATCACTGATTTTTGAAGATGTAAGGCCATGATTGATCAGGGCAGTTTAACACCACACCACAGTCTCAAGCAGTTCCTATCCAGTTTGATATATATGTTGGTTGACTTTATTGCAAAAAATATAGCATATAGATAAATGGGGAAAAATTACAAACTGACAATTATACATAGAATTGACAACAAAATGAAGTTATATACACAATGTCTTGATTACCAGAGTGTTGAGAAAATGAAAATGATGATTAACAACATTGAAGGAGCTAACATCAGTGCACAGTTTGTTGATTATTGTAGTTGAGATGGATAACCATCGCAAGTTAAGTGTCGAATGCAAGTACTAGGAAGATTACTGTTATAAAAATATGAGAAAAGAAGAATTAATCTTGTTCTATGTGTGGAATGATAGATTGGTTAGAAGTATTGCTCATAAGTAGTTGGGTGATTATTGTAGTCGGATTAAGTTTTCATTATCTATTACGAATTTAATAATATTTATGATTCTTTTTTTGAAGTCGGATTGTAAAGAACTACTTGGTACCAAAAACGTTCCAGTGAAGTACAAGGTTTCCTAATACCCCAAGAGATAGGTCATGCGAAATCTTGCCTATTGACTAAGTATTTAAGTATTTTAGATCATCACCAAATTTGTTGTGAAAAAATATTTTAAACCATTTAATAATCATTAATGAATTTCCTTTGCTATCAGAAAAGGCGCCAACCACATTCGATGACTTCTTAGTGGAAACATAAAAATTTTCAAATGAGGAATATTCGTTCTTTTTCATACATTAACTACTTATTGAGATATTTTTGATTTTAAACAAAGGTTTGTACACAAAAATTGATATTAGTAATAAAAATTAATTATTAGTAAAGTGATATTAGTGATATACATAATACAATACAAGAGTAACGATGTAAGCCACATAAAATAAAAAATTGTACCTTTTTATTCACTTTGCGGATTTTTTATTTAAATAATAAGACTCGATGTTTTAATTCTTGTTATTTTTGGATCGCATCCACAGTTAAACAGCGTCTTACTAAATTTTTTATTTAGGAATGAGTATACCAAACCAAATTAATGCATTATGAGAAATTTAAATTCCATATGATTTGTCCATTAACAGTCAATAAGTTTTTAAAAAAGAAATATGAACTTATATCACTTTAAAAGTTAAGAATTCCCTTCTTATTATATTTGTAAGCCAGTTCACAGAATATTAGTCTTCAAAACCAAATTATATTTCTAAATTAAAAGAAAAAAATGCCTAGCAATTCAAAAAGACTGGAAAAATGTCTACGGTGTGATGATATGCCTTTACATGTAGAAAAGCCACCTGGGGTAAAAACTGCTCCGAGTTTCAATGGGCATTGTGACGTCACAAACGACATAGCCCTCCCTAGCGGAAAACGAAAACTCATCAGGGTGGAAATTTTGATTTGCAGAAAATGTGATTAGAGGTGTGGTGGAGAGGGAAAGGTTGGGGATAGGAAAAAGTAATTTTCACGGCGATAGCTAACACAACTATCTGGATCCGGAAATTAATATGGGCAAATCGAATTTCGAGAGAGGAACACACTCTAATCGAATGATCTTTGCTTCAGCGGAGAGAAAACTTTGTTTTACCTATGCAAATGCTTCGCAGCACTTTCTGGCTATTCGACAAAATAAAAGGAATGCGGTCGAAAAGGATTAAATTATTTTCAACTTTTGCCGGAAATCCTCGCTTGCTGGAATGAAATTAATTTGTGCCTCTTCTTCTAAAATTTATTCAATTAAAACAGAATGAAGTAGTTGGATTAATCCAACGGAAAAAAAGAGTTAAATGAGTTAGGGTTTAATTTAGACTATTGACTTTTCGAGGGAAAAAAGAATGAATGTAGAGATGAGAAGAAGTCTGGAAGATTTTGGAAATATATGAAAGAATACAAACTTCCACAAGAAACTTCAGTTCCAGACCCTTATTTCTTTAAATTTTGAAATGTGATTAATTCAATCAAATACCGTGCTTTCTACTTGCTTTTAATTCCTACTTTTGAAAACTTAACTTAATAAGTTAGTGTAAATTATAAACTGAGAAACTTATCGATTACTTTCTATTCGAATCATGTCTGTTAACTCAAGAACATCCACTTTTAATGATTTTTTTAAAAACTTCTGTGAGACTAAAATTTTTTGCCTAGGTTTTTGTAACTGAGGCTCACACAACTTTTAGATGCTCGTCTTTGATTTAGGGGGAACCATATTTCAAATATATTATTTATAAAGTTTAAGAGACAGGAAAACTTAGCAAAATTTAAAAATTAAATTTTTTGTTCTTGAAAATATCCTCTTAAAGCTTAAATATGCGGAATACTAGCTATAACACTCAAAATGGAAACTTAAAATATCGTGCTAGATTCTTGAAATCGTGAACATATCATTTTAACCTTCGTGGTCGATAGTCATGGATTAAATTATCATATTTTTAATCTTATTAGATAAAATTAAATAATTGTTAGACTTTATCATAAGAAACGTGGAATCAAATATCTTAAGTCTTCTTTCGACTATTAGAGAATCATTATATGATATATCTGTCTTCTCTCCCTACGTTATGAAGTGAATAGTGATTCAGTCCTTTTAGGATTTGTATTTTGCGTACTTTTAGAAATGTTACTACAAAAATTCTCCTCTTCTGAAGGTATTTAATTCTTCAGCACGCGCACCCATTTTTGGAACATTAACACACGTGTGGGGTCATTTTGATTTCAAATTGTTAAGCCCTTACTCCTTATTTTATTGGCTATTTATTTGTACAAAAATAAAATATGGTCAAAGTATAAGAATATTTTTTGAATAAATAACTTGTATTTAAAAAACAAATGCGTTTTTTAATAAGAAAAAGGAATGATAAACTTATTTTCATTTTTTTCTCCTTTTCTGTATTATTTTCTTCTCTGCTGCGCACGTTCTTACGGCTGTCATAGCCATAACGTTAAATTAATACGAAACACTAGTACACCCCCAGTAAAAAGCGAGAAACCCCCTTTCACCGGTTTCTGTTACTTTTATCTTCTTCTAGTTCCCCAATAAATGTACAGGAAGTAATAGGGGCAAGTGTTCAGAAATTCCTAAAATTTCTTAATAAAAGAGAAAGGGTTGGGTCAATAAGACCCTGTGCGTGTGATTACGTGCTGTACTTTGATAGGGTGAACTTCGATATTATTTTTACTATGTGATGGGGTTAAGAAACCCTATAAAATTAGGCCACTGTTGTTTATTACATTCTACCCGTCTTTAATGGTGACTAAATTGGACGGTCTAAGTATTGCTTAGGCCAAATCAATGTTCTCATGGCATTTGCGATATTCTTTTGACATTCAATTCATCTGTCTTCACTTAAGGCATGAAGGTTACAGTATTTTTTTACTTCGTAAGGTGAAACAGTTTCGTTTTTGAAGTTTCCACTACTCAATTTATTCTTAATATATTTCATTTTTCAAACTGATTCAAGCTGGCGTTCGACAACATATCACTTAAATAATAGAAACGGTTTTCATTAAACACATGTTCAGTTTCCGCGAATGAATAATTACATATATTAAGAACAATCGTGTTATATTCAATTGTTATGCGTAAAGATTTCTCTGTCATACAAAAAGCATACGGTGGAAAATTGATGACACAATCACAACGAAGACCCCACCAGTATGAGACACCTGGAGAAAACACGTGGGAATGAGCCTCTGCAGTGCTGTCTGAACTCCCTAAGCACGTTTTTCCATTTATTTCATCCACAATTTTGTCCTGACTTGACTTGAAACCCGTGGAACCTAACCTAACCCGCGTGATTCCTAATAAATCAAAGTGCTTCAAAGCATACAGCATAAAATACATATTAAATAATTTCATCACATCGCAATTACAATAGAACAAACAAAAAAATTTAAAATAAATAAATTTCACAATTTACGATTCAATTTTCCAGCTGTCATTTACTTTTAACATTTACCATGGCCTTTACCATATTTTCTCCTGTATAGCGGACATCAACTTTGAACCCGTTAATTCAATAATTGATGAAATTAAATGCTGCTTTTTCATTTGATTCTCGATTTTCTCATTTTATAATCTTTGCAAACATTTTTCGATTCCGGAATGGAGTCATTTCATTTATTTTTCTAAACCAACTCCTGACCATCTTCCTTCTTTCCAAAGTGCAGTTTTGTGATAAATGCTGTCTTTCGAGTATTTCTTTGTATTTAATCCTTGTTAACCAGTTAAAAATGCGCAATGTTTTATTATGCTTTGGCAAGAATTTTACAATGCAATTTGTGTGGTTATTTATCTTTTTCCAGTAGAAATACCCGGTGTTGTCCGGATGCTCGACATTGGATTACTTCTTTAATTTTCAACATACAAACTTGAAATTTTGTTTTTAAGATATACATTGCAGTATTACACAGTACTCCAAAGCGAAAAAGTCCGAATCATTATTTCTTAACTTCGACTGAGGGAGTAATTTCGCTAGACACGAAGTTTATGGAATAAAATTAACCAATGTCTGATACTTCTTTTACAAATATAAAACCAGGCAACATGATGCATAAAATGTTATAACGTTCACCAGGATCTAAGTCGATGTGGGTTTTGAACAATGCTTTATAATAATTATTTTTCACTAATTATTCGGCAGTTGTTTTGGGCATTTTATCTACACAACAAAATCAGACACTATTTAGGTAATATTAAAATTTACGATAAATTACAAGTATATATTACTTTTACTGCAATATTTTAGCTTGTTGATATACATAAAGATATTTTCGTTTAATTTTCGTCAACTAACGGCATACTAAAGTTTATTGCTAATTGGTGATTTTATTATGAAGTTTTCATTAATATTTTCGAGGTTCTTTAATTTATTAATATATAACAGCTGTTTTTACACAACCCATGATCAAACCGCTAAACAGGCAGATAAGTAGGAGGATGTGGTATGCGAGGTGAGCGACTGCACATATCTCTATATATAACCTCTGCTACTGCCGACGCCAGCTGGGCAGTTTGATCTGAGCTATCGGCACGCAAACATGACTGGCAGTTTTCATGCTGCAGCCAAGTGCAAGTTGCGTAGTGTTATTCGCTTTCTTAAACCAGAAGGTTGGCTTATTAAAAACAATCATTATAGCTATTTACAACGACTGCGAAGAGCAATTATTCTGACTTCTGCAGTTGTCATTATTCATGACAACGACTGCCATCAGAGTGCTGTTGAAACCCATCATCTTCAGGAGCAGTTTCAATGGTAGGTGTCTGATAGCTCGGCGTATAGCCCCGACTAAGTGAAAGGGTGATTTTTGTCTCTTCCCTGAATTGTAGAACTGTATAAGAGGCCAAAACTTCCAGAAAAATGGGCCTTAATGTTGCTTTGAATCTCCTCATCTCACATCACTAGCGGCAACATTCTTCGAACAGGGGAGTGCAAACCTGGTCCACTGATATGAAACTGCCTGGAACTTCACGGGGATTATGCCAAAATGTTACGATGTTTTACATTACTTTTGGTAATAAATTCCTTTTATTCTCGACTCTTGTCTTTTTTTAAGGTCCATAGGAGGTTGAAAAAAACATAAAAAGGCGCAGTTCGGGCCCGCACCGTAGATTTTTCATGAAAACGTCGGGATAAAATAAAAAACAAGTGTTTCGTATTAATATGTAATTTAATTATCAATCTCTTTAATACTGTATTTATACAGAGTTGTAAAGTGGTTACAGAATAGATAAATCACAAACTACCACATAGCATTGCTATATGCGATAAACTTGATTTTATACCGACGTTTTTACAAAACAACTACGGAGCGGACCCGAACTGCGCCTTTCTTATGTTTTATTTAGAGTAGCTTTTGATGGCGCCATCTGTTGATTGTACATAGAACCACATTTTGCGTATGCCCAGTAAAACATTATTTACTACAAATGCTCATATTTCCCGTTTTATTCAAATTTTTGAATTCAAATTTTAATACAGTGTTCCTTTTACGTATTTTCAAATATTCTGTAAGTTTCGTACAATTTGAAAGAAAACTCTGCATGTTGTAATCAAAAAACACGTGGAGTTTTAAATTTTCAATTTAATACTGATTTTTACTTATATTCTGAGAACTATTTTTATTGTATCACTTTGGATCCTAGTAATACTCTTCAAGCTCTTTAAAATGACACCATAATGAACCTCCTAGCTAAACACGTTTCCACACTACACTTATTGATAACCTTACAAAAAGCTAATTCAAAACAATCACGCGCATGCGCCTGCAATGGTACGATTACATCACAGGCAAAAAAAAATACTATGCGACAAACTCTTACAGATATGATATATCCGTTGTGGGGCCAACCATTCTTTTCGCATTATTAGTCTCGTAGTTATTAGCGATTCAAATCTGACGGTATTTTGTCACACAAGAAAGTTCGACCGACTGTCACTTTAATGAGCGGAAAGACGTTTTCACGTCAAAAATGGCCCTCGCATTAAGTGCGAACATCTGATTAAGAAGCTGAATTTTATAAGAAACATAAGAAAGCAGAGAAATTTACAGATTGGCAAATACAAGCTATATACAGACAGATTGAAGTGCAAAGGTGTCTCTAGAAAATATGCGTTAAATGTTTTCCTAAATTATTTTTTTAGAAATGAATTACGATTGAATTTTGTATCTTAACTTCAAATTCGACATATCTTGAGAAAAACAATGAATCAAATTTTTTTCTTTGAATTTTTCATTTTTATTCATTCCAAGAAATTCTATGACTGTGGAAGTAAATTCGATCACTTTTCAAAGCTGAGAAAAGAAGTATTAAAATTAATTCTCAAAGAAGAGTGTCTGCTTAAATATATTGATGTTACGCAGAAGTTTTCTGTCAGCGTTTCCTGTTCACCATGAAATCGAATCAAAATTCATTTGGATCGTGAATATTGAATTACGAATCAAAGGAGACTGTTCTTTCATTTTATTTCGCGCGGGAATCTTATCTCGGAATTTGTATAAAAGACATCGAAAGATGAATGGAATTTGTGGAAAGATACTGAAAGTACTTGTCTCGGAATTTTTATTCTTATAACTCCATTTGAAATTGTTACTGAACTTGATGAAAGAAAGTTGTTTATGAGTTATGATGCAAAAAAGAATGTTTAAAGTTATGTTTATTATGAAATAAGCTAATGGTAAATTTAAAGTTTGTAGTTGCAATGGAACAATTTTGTAGATTTGGATCTATGATTATTTGTCCAATCTTATGTTCTGTTAAAGTTGGTAAAAGTAATGGTTGCGAACCGTGAAGCGGCGAGGTGCTGGGACTGATATTGAATGCGATATTGAAAAAAACATGGGGTGTTAAGAACGAAAATTGGCAAACAAGATTAACGTTGGCTTCATGTATGAATGTTCAAAATATTTCAGTTTCATAATTTCATTAGATTCTCAAGGAAGATTATTTGAATCAAATTTGTATCGCGATTAAGATTCCTTAGCTAAAAAGTTTATAAACGTGATTTATTGACGAATGCCATTGTGATGCTTTATGCCAGAGGTTCCCAACCAGTGGTACGCGTACCCCTAGGGGTACACGAAGGAACATTTGGGGGTAGGCGAACTCAAAATCGGTAATGGCGGACACAAGAAATCATGAGTGATTAACATAAGGGCGAACTAATACTATTGTAAAATGGAATAAAATGTAAAATCAAGAAAAATAAAATCATTTGACTCTTAAGCTTACCTAAGTCCTTAACATTATTGATAAAAGCTTTTTTGCATAGGCGAATGGTTGGAGAAGGGAGGGGGGAGGTACGCCATTAGGGGGTACGCGAAAATAAAAATAGTAATCAAGGGGCACTCGAGGGAAAAAAAGTTTGGGAACCCCAGCTTTAAACAAAAGTCAGGAGCTTCCTAACATGAAATATATACCAAAAACTGACATAAATATTTAGCCTTCCCAAAACCTAAGAATTTATGCACTGTAACTGTAAATTTCTCTGTTATTTTTTCCTTTCTTAAAATACTCGGTTATTTTGTTTCGGAAAGCTACATGAGAGAGAACAAAATTTCGTAACAAATGAATTACGAGTTTAGTACTGTCTTGGGAAAATGTAGTTTATTTAAGATTTCTATAGATTTTCATTTGCATATTTTCTATTTAGAAATTTCATTTTGATTATTTTTAATAGTTGTTTATCAACTTTTCACAAGAATTATATTATTTCTTAATGAGCATCTGAATATTTCCAATGTGAACCTTTGAATAAACAGTCCTCAAAAGCTTTTAGCTAGCCGGATAAGCATTTTCAATGGCTATCTTCATCCCCACGCATACAGCGAAAGAAGACCTCATAAGCAGTGGAATTTGAGGATTCGAATGCTGTTCTTGTTAGTAAAGTTGAAATTAGCTATGCAATTTCTGTAAAACAAAGAAAAATTAATAACAGTATCAAAAGTGATCCACCTTTTCTTGACACGTGAGATAAAAACCTGAAATTTCAGATTATTTTAACCCTTTACGGATCACTACCAATTAAATTTTAAATTCAGTCAAAAAAAGTTGTAGGCAGTCCGTGTAGGCCTAAAGGAGTAGGCAGATAAAATTTCGTAAAGTTTGCCTTTAGCTTTTCGATTCTGTGGGTGTTCCATGAGCGGGAAAATTACGCCACTAGAGCTCTGAAAAGTGGGGCTAAGCGTGCATTGCACTGAAGCAAGAAAATGTTTCGGACACTTCTATTGGTGTTTTTTCGGGTAATTCCCACAATTGTTCATTTGGCCCACTTATAGATGTAAAATCCGGCACTGTCTCTTGCAGCCTCTCTGTAGAATAAATACCTAGTGGGAACTTGGGGCTGCATAGAGGGGCCTAAATAACGCGTCATAGCTAAAGATTATGGATAGGCTTGTGTGGAGCTGTCATCTTTGCTTAACGCACCCAGGGTCCGTCAAAATCAGTTTTTTTACTTTTCAACTAATCAATTTGAAATTTTGCAAGGATGCATAGGAGCACTATATAAGAAAATACACAACATTTCACAGCAATATATTTATTTATTTCTGAGTTATTGGTATGAATGTAATTTTTAATAATAATTAATGGCTTTTATGGTAAATGTTCCAGGCGCTTCAATTTTGGTTAAAATTTCATGACACTTTATATAAGTATAAAGACGTATATGGAGAAGAATTTTTGGCATTCATATAGAAGTAATTTTGTTATTAAACTGTAATATTTTCTTCCATATCAAATATTGGGCACATTTTTTCCAAACTCAATAGTAATGAGTTATAATTTGAATTCATTTTGAAATTCCTTTCTGAAACACAAAAATTAATCCCAAATTTTATTTGAAAAGGGTTAGAGTAACTAATTGAAAAAAATAGAATGATTTCGAGTAATTTTGGAGCGCCTGGAACATTTGTCATAAAGGCTGTTAATTGTTATTAAAAATAATATTTATACCTTAACTCAGAAAGAAATATAGTGCAGTGAAATTTTGTGTGTTGTCTTATATAGTGCTCCTATTAGTGGCTGTAAAATTTCAAATTTATTAGTTGAAAATTTTAAAAAAGGATCATGAAGGTCCTTGGTCGCCTTAAAAAGGAAAGTTAAAAGTGAATGGTTAACCTATTTTTTTCATTTATAGTTGAATTGAACGGTTCGAGAAGCGAATCAAGTTGATGTTCCATGTAATGGAACACTAAACCACAAATGGTTAAAAGAATACTTGGTCCAGAGATATAAAGTTTATCACATGTGTTATAAATCTTATTATTCCAATACATTAGATTCGGATTTAATCGCCTTTCGTTTTATCTGTGGAATCTTCCCAACTCTTCCAATGTGAACTTTTTTCTTTTCTACATAAACGACGAAAACGATACGTCGTAAAGTGTACTGTAAATCCCGAGAATCTCTTTCTTGCGTTGAGCCGTGCATCCATGTTTTAAATAATATTTTTTATATCTCGTTTAAAAATATTCTATTTGAAAACATTCTATATGAAACAAAAAAACATTTCAAGGCATAAAAATGTTTTCAATTTTCATTCTTTTTGAGCGTTCAAATTAATCGATAAGTACTCTACCACGATTGAATTTTGGGAATAACATTTATAAATATAGAGCAATCTAAGGGAAAATGGATAAGAAAAGACTACTTCGTAATCACTTAAAAAAGTAATGGATTATATTCTATTAATAATTAATAATTATATTCTATTGCAGCAGCTCCTTTTCGAGGTAGTGGAGTTATTAACTCCTTAACATTTCTTTTTGCCAGAAACATTGGAAAAATAGACATATTTTTTACTACATAATTATCTCTTCTGTTTTTCGGCGACCCCTTCAACGAAACACCCTGGTGGAAATCATTTCAGTGACATGGACAAGCTACGCCATCTGTTGAAAAAATATTGATAGCGTTGTTACGAGAAATAAAAATACTTGGAAACCGGAAAATGAAAGGAGAAAATGTCGATGCCCGTATGGCGTACCAGTACGCGGCCCGTACGGGCAAACCAGTTAGGGCCAACTTTAAATATCCCCATCTTTGGGCAAACCGGTTAAAGGGTAAAATTGTGCTGACGGCAGTCGATATAAGACTCCCCCTCACGAGAATAGGCATACAAAAGGTAATAAAAAATCTTTTTTTGAGAATGGCTTGCGAAAAAGAAATATAACTACAAATTATTTGCTTTTATACATGCCTCCGGTTAGTTGGAAGTTAACAACGCATTAGGAGGAGAGTGTGGATTCCATTTATTTTACCGAGAGGAGAGTATGGATTTCATTTATTTTACCAGGAGGAGAGTGTGGGTTCCATTTATTTCTATCATCAAGAATAGCAATCGACATTGTAAATTTTTGTTTTATTGCGTATTTACATTTGCAGAAATTTTCTTACGAATTATGTTATCTCCATAGGAATAGTAGGGTAAGGTTGCTTAAATCGTACCTTCTAAGGAAAAATGTATGCAAATTCCAGGTTTTACTGAATAAAAGATAGTCCTTCCGTTGGTGTGGCGTGGAAGTTTGGAGAGGGAGTACCATCTCAGGTATCGTCCTCGTCATCTGACCGTGCTTCAAAATTACGAGGTCCGTCCCAAAATAGGCCTCTGGTTGCTTTAAAACGGGACGTTAATATAACTAAACTAAAATAAATAAATGATTACAGTTTGCATTATTCAAAACTTCTAAAAATATTTCAACTATTTATTACAAGAAAGTTCAAAATACATGTACTATGTCTAATGAAATAAACAAATTTTAGAGTAATAAAATCGGTGTGACTAAGGAAACCGGTTCTTAAAAAGAACAATATTTTCTTTCTATAAATGATATGTTTCTTTAGATGTGCAAGAGATCTTTATGGCGTAACTAGTACGATTTCAGCATCGTTTGTGGTATGACTTATGCAACGCAAGTGTAACATTTTACGTAAGCATCTTGAAAGAATGAATTGAACCAGAGCGTCATTATTGCACAAAAGCAACTATTCAAACATCACAGAATGATACCCTAAGAAATAATAACATCTTATTAATAATATTTATTGCTCTATGTCTTACGAAATATGCAAGCAAACTATAAGAAAACTACCGAAAACTTAATTTTCTTCAAGGCTAGGTTGTAACGCATCGAAGCTCTATTGTAAGTAATGGATTTAACATCGCCGATGCTAGTAGTCATCGCAATGCCGTCAGCGCCTTTGATTCGACGGAAACAAAGTCAGAATAGAATAGGTGCAACTTAGACTATGGTACGTCATGAGCAACCATACCCAACCTTTTATTTGTATATAAGATGAACGATGCCCAGTCTCATTCAGCCTGCTCAAATTGGTGGAGCTAATTTGGATAGTGATTGTGTACAGTATCGAAGATAATTTCATTGTACGACCGTTATCTTAATCTAGAAGACAACTTGGGGAGAATAATAAAAGTTTGTCAGTTAAATGTGCGTTATTCCCATTCTCTGGGCGAATATTGCATTTTTTTATTAAGACGATCCAATCTCTAATTAATGGCTTTAATATGTAAGTAAAGGATTGCATATTAGAGCTATGCTGGTGCAGTTTTAATACTGTGGCAGGGTCACACAAGCCAGATTGGTCTAATGTGATTCACTCGAAAATGCATCTTTCAATCGTTTATTAATGGAATTCAAATTAATTAGTTTGAATTTTAAATTTATATATAAATTTAATTTTTAAACTCATTATATTAACTTATTTTAGTATATATATATATATATATATATATATATACTAAAATAAGTTAATATAATGAGTTTAAAAATTAAATTTACAGTTTAATTTAGTTATAATATTTTCAATATAAATGCGGAACCGTAATTCGGATATAGCTCTTGGCATTATTGTTACGACATTGAATTGGTAAGCAATTAGTTAATTTCTCGTTCTTTTCTTGAAATATTTTGGAGTACTCCTATACTTTTTTTCCCAACAATTGCCTTTCTCAGAAGGTTAGGCGCCTATAAAATTGAATTTAATGCGACATAATCGGTTCCTAAGATAGATTGGCATTTGATTGTTGGAATTCAAATTTTGGGTTGTCTTTTTCATAGTAATAGTTTATAATCTAATTATCTTTATGTATTTCATTATATGTTTATTAATTAGGTAACATTATATTTATATTTAATTTTAATTATTGGTTTAATGGGTATATATACTGAAAGTGTTATTTGAGTTTTAATTGTTTGTAAAATATTTAACTATATATATACAACACTACAACTTACTACAACACTATTTATCCTTATGGACTTAATGTATTGTATTTTGGGAAAAACAATTTGCAAGTTTTAAAAGGTAATGAATCTCATTACTTTTATAAAGTAGAAGCTTCTAATATAGAAAAAAGACATGGTAAATCTAGTATAGTTAGACACAAGAGAGATAATAGAGAACTTAAGATTATTAATGAAGGTTTATTGGTAATGTGTGAGAATTTTGATAAAGACTTTAACATAAAAAAGATTAAACGATATATGTTTGGTTTAAATAAAAAAGAAATAAAAGCTAGTAGAGAATTAATTATGAATAATAAGACAGACTCATATGGATGGGATTTGATTAGAGATATCTTCAAATTTATTTGTAAAAAATTTAATTTATCACATAACACTTCCAATAAGAAAGATATTGAATATTATACCTTCCTTCTTATGAACAAATGTATGACAAATGAAAAATTTTCTGCTATATTAGATAAACATATTAATTGCTTCCCTATAAAAAATATTAAAATTAAACGTGCATTTAAATTAACACACAATTAGGCAGAATGATTTTTAACAATAATAATATTAAGGAAAGCAATACGAGTGATGATTGTAAGTGTTTAAAATATAATAATTTCTAGAATGAAGATCATGGACATGTAATTATTGGAGATTTGAATATTGTTGGAAAAGAAAAACTTAGAGAATTAATGAGTAAAGGTACAAAGCATCGAATGGCTATAGCTAATATTAATGAAATTATTAAAAAGCAAATTAAAAAAGATATTGAGAAATTTACATTAAATATTGCAATTAAATATAGTCTGCCTCCAGAGACATTTAATGAATTTAGACATAAAACATTATTAAATCTTTTTAACTATAATTTTAAATCTAATGATTTTAATAGATATCCTGATATTAAAAAACATATTAAAGAATTGCAAACAAAATTTGTAATAATCTATATAGAGAAAGTGCCCAGTAATTTTGCTATAATTTGTAAATATTTTTACAAAAAAATGCTTAATGATCATATTATTAAAAGTGATATTTATAAAGAGACAAAATTAGGTGAAAGGGAAATTTCTAATAGAATTCAAGCCTTCCATAAAAAATTGGGAATTACTTATATTAAAAAAGATTATCCTCACATCTTTATTACACCAAAATTTCACAAGAGTCCTCTTAAATTTAAAAGTGTTACTAATGGCTGCAATACTTATATTACAAAATCTGGCAAACTCATGCAAAAATACATACAGACAGTGATAGAGAATTTAAATAAGCAAAAAGATACAATTATAGTAAATAATAATTTAGAGATATTAAATGTAATTAAAGATGAAGATATAACTAGTGTACATAATTTTGACTCCCAGGATTTATTTAATAGTATAGATATTGAAGATTTGACTTATACCCTAGTAAATATACATAAAGATTATGATCTTTAAAAATATATTAACATTAATAATTTTAAAAAACTTATTAATCTTGTTCTAAAAGAAAATTATATCTTTTTTGATAATAAGATTTTCCATCAAATTAAGGGATTACCTCAAGGAGGTCCAGCTAGCAATAGTTTAGCAAAATTTATCTTCGCTACTATGAGAAAGATTTGACTAATTATAGCCATAGTATATTATTCCGCTATATAGATGATTTAATATTATTCAATAAAGAAATAAACCTTTAGCCAAATATTGACTTCTATCCTAACTATTTAAAACTTATAAAAACTAATGACAATGAATTAGCTGCAGAATTTTTAGATCTAGATATTAAAATCATAGATAATAAATTAGTAACAGATATCTTTGATAAAAGAAATGCATTTAATTTTCAAATTAATAAATTCCCTTTTTGGAATAGTAATCTTAGCATTTCTGTCTTCAAGAATTTAGTAAAAAATTATATAATTAGAAATAATAATTTAGTAACAGACATTGATAATAGAATTAAGAACATAAAAAAATTTTATTCATTTGCAGTGGATTATGGAGTGACTATAGGTTTTCTAAGAATATATATAGATAATAAATATTTAGATCATTTAGAATAAAACATTCATATTGGTTTATAAGGGAATATTTTTATTTCTATGATAGTGGAATAGTGTTTTCATATATTCCACTCGTAATGTGTAGTTTTATTCATATTTGGCTATTGAGTTATTGGTTTCAGATATATTACAATGATGGCGCCAGGATCTTTCATGTGAAATTTTCCTTTTTAATAGACATTTTTACCATTTTTCAAATATTATCTAGTTAAATAACTGTATTACATTTTTTAAAATGGTTTTGAGAATTTTAATATAGGTATCTTACTATTTCTTGATATCAAAAGTTAATTATATTATTTGGTTAATTTTGCTGTTTCATGGTAAGAATTTTGGTTGTGGCAACATGTGATGTCCATGTGATTGGCGGGTTATATTGATACAGATGAATTCTGGTAAGTAAAAGAGGAGACAATGATTAGTTAATGTTTATTGAAAAGTATGGGTATTTTATTGAATTATATATATATGTATACTGTCTTTAATGTAATATCATAGTGCAATATAATGTTATATTACATATTTTTATCCTGAATTATAGTCGTTTCTATACATTTATGCTTTATTGTTAAGGTTAGTATAAGACTTTTCTTTCTAAATTCTTTCATTTTAGGGTAAATTACCCTGTTTGTTTTTTCAACAACAATAGTAACAGGGATGGTTTGTACAACAAAATTAATTTAACCTGGCTAAAGCTTGTCCACAGCCAAGCTGCTATTTTAATTGTTGAAAACTCCATTTACTTGGTTTGCCTATTTCAATACTTTTAATAACAACAGAGTTTTTTTACTTGTAAACATATAATTGCTTAAACTTGATTTTTTGTTCATGGTATCTTTAGTATTTTCAAATTTTTTAGATTTTATTTAAAATTGATGTATTGTTCAAATAATGACTTTTTAGTATAGGATTTGATTCGTGATATGTTTTGTTTACTTTATTTCTGTATGATTATATACAAGTTATATTTGGATATATATATAGACAGATATATGTAAAAGAGGCAAAACATAATAGAAAAACAATAAAATAAAATAACAAGCATTCATTTCAAATTCGAAAGGATATGAGAAAACGAATTGAAAGTAAATCCGAGTAAAGATAAAAATGCGAATAGTAACAGATGGAAATATATATATATATCACATACACAATGAATGCGCTAAAAGCTGCAATACCAAAAGTGCTGTGGTAAGTAGAGCATAAATCGCAAAATGAAAGAGTATAAAACGTGAAATGAAAAGCGCAATAAAAGCACAATAACGTTTCTTTTGGGGATGAAGTTATTGTGAATTGCTAAATATAAAAAGTTTGACATTTTCTTGCAATCAGTTACGCCGTAAGGCCTAAAACAATGATTTTCATCCCTAATGCCAAAACAACCAAAAAATAGAGAGAGGAGTTTTGAATAATTAAAACAGAAGTACGGTGTGATAACATTAGAGAAAAATAAGAATAAATATTTTATGAACCAGAAGGATGGATGTTGACGTGGCAGTGTTTGCGGAGAGTCACGGTACAGACTGGCTTTGAAGGGTTGTGAACAGGGTATCGAGTAACAGTTTTCGTGCTTAACTTCGGCTGTTGCCAGGGGAGTATAGTATGTTGGGAACAATGAAGATTAAATGGAAGAGCGATAACGATAGAAAACGTAGAGAAATAGTGAAAGAAATCAGTAAAATATGAGAAACCAGTGAAAAATGTTTAAAGATGCGTTTTCGATGTAAAATATCAGACATTATCGATTCGAGTGACCCTACCACGAAGATTATGCTTCGCGTCGACATCTCTCTGATAAGCAATCCTTTACTTACATCTTAAATCCATTAATCAGAGGTTCGTAAAGTGAGGGGGGAATTTTATGTTGAGGTTATTTCTTAAGTGCATGATTTGCTTTCTGGCAGAATTAGTATTATTGGAAATTTTGTTGATTCTTATAAGTTGATTGATAATTGTGTTTTTGTAGATTTTATATGAGATATTACAGTTCCAAAAAATAAATTCATTGACGTTAAGTTTGAATTCGTTTTTTTTTTGTCGTGAATGTCAATTTTTAAACCGTTTTCGTGGTCTAAGCATAAATCAAGAAAGATCGCTGGAGATTGATTGTTGCTGGTTTTAATTAGTTTGAGTTCTTCTGGGTAGATGGTATTGCAAATAGAGCTGAAGTCTTGAAAATTAAAAATTATAATATCGTCAATAAATCGGAAGATAG
>BGPR01001520.1:59788-76911 GCA_013235015.1 Araneus ventricosus
ATTTTTAAATTATTCTTGATTTTAAACTTTTGTGTTACCTGCATTTACAAAAATGTATCAGTAAATAAAATTGTAAGAATATGTTTTCTTTTTGTAATTTTACATAATTTTAAATTTTGATAGTTTATTTTGCATTTTGCATTACGTCCCTATACAGCGACTCTAGGCTAGGGGGTAGTAATAAAACATAATTTTTTAAAGGCATGATATTTTAAATAATTTTATAAAATTAGAAATTGTTGAGTAATTTCTAAATGATTTTTGATTTTGAATTTTGAATGCTTTTTGATTTTTATTTTTAAATGATTTTTTATTTTTATTTTTAAATAATTTTTCATTTTTATTTTTAAATGATTTTTTATTTTTATTTTTAAAAAAATTTTAATCTTTATTTTTAAATTATTCTTGATTTTTATTTTTAAATGAGTTTTGATTTGGATTTTAAAATTATTTTTGATTTTTATTTTTAAATGATTTTTTATTTTTATTTTAAAATTATTCCTGATTTTAAACTTTTGTGTTACCTGCATCTAAAAAAATATATCAATAAATAAAATTGTAAGAATATGTTATCTTTTTGTAATTTTACATAATTTTAAATTTTGATAGTTTATTTTGCATTTTGCATTACGTCCTTATATAGCGACCCTAGGCTAGGAGGTAGGAATAAAACATAATTTTTCAAAGGCATGATATTTTAAATAATATTTCAGTTGATTTCACGACATGTAATATTAGTATATAAAATATTATTGAAGAAAGGCGGCCTGGGCATTAACGGGTTAATAGAATGCGTGGTTTTTTAGGGGTTTTTTTTTTGGATTTTTGTCTGATTTAACTTTTTATGTCTTGGTATTTTTCCCCGATTGAGAATCACTGACATATGCAAAAGAAATACAGAAAAAATGATATTTTATTTTCAATCTTCTGATCTTATCTTAATTTCGATAGATGACAAAGAATCATATTCTGTCAAAGTCTTCCAATTCATGTATTTCCAGTTATTTTTACCTCCTGGCTGATTTACACCATTCGGGTTACTGAGACCGCATTCGGAATACCACCATCCACCCTGTTTTTCAGATACGCAATCTTCTGTATGATTGAAGTTTTTTCTATCTTTTGTTGAAAATTTCGTGTCTATTGAACTTCTGATTCCATTTCCTAAATAAATTAAAAGAACAGAATGTTAATAGTGATAAAAAAAATGTTCTATACGGATCAAATACGTAAAAGACTGGCGTAATAGAATCGTTTATATCAGAAACCCTTAACCTCACATTTTCAAACTTTTGAGAAACAAAGAAAAACATTCTGTTAATGATATTAATACATATTTTGATCTAAGAAATTAACGCGTTGGTTAACATATTCTCGAAGTGCACGTTGCCTGCAATTTAAATATAATATTTATTACTTACTTATAAAAAAGAAATTTAAAAAATTTCGCAGTTAGATGTTTTCTGCAATAAAATATCTGGTGCAAGTTAATTCCGTCGCAGCTAAAAGTCCTCTTGTTGGACCATCTGACCACGGTTTCAAATTACGAGATACGTACGAACAGGGCTCTGGACTACATCTCTGGACTCCGAAATACACGAAATTTCAAATACATATAATTCAAATATTGCAATAGTCATTTCTTAATTAAATATTTTGAATAAAAAGATTTCCCGAAAAATGGCACAATAGCACACAAATAAATATTTTATAGGTTTATGCTGTCTAATACTCAATCTGTAAATATTTGAGACATCCCCATGGTTAGAGCACTAAACATGGCTCCCCGTGAGAGAACCTTCCGAACATGAGTGATATGTTATGAAATATCCATATCAGTAAATTAAAATCACAACTAAGCATACGGCCCAATACAGCCTTAGTGGCAGTAGAAAACACAAAAAGCAACAATAAAGATTCATATATCGACAAATAATGTAATTAATTATTAATTAAATACCAATAATACACTTAAATGAACAAATTAATTCAACTCTTATATATGTGTAAGAATATACATATATAGTCTTAGTTAACAACCAAATTTTAAATTTATAAAAAGTATATAGTAAAACAAAAAAAAACTTGCGCACTAAATAAATTGACACAACACAAAACAATAGTCGGATAGTTAACAATAAAAATTGAGAAACAAAATACAAAAGAAAATTAGTCATATCTATGCACAGTCGAGAAAAAAAACTAAGCTCAGAGCATTATTATGGCATCCTTCATCATATTTACAAACGAATGATGTCACTTTACAGTAATTGAGATCATCTAAAAGAATTTTTGTCTAAAAATGTCATGAGGGGATGCCAATATATTTAAAATTGCACTATCTTCGAAATTTCTAATGGCAACGCCGTTAATTTATGTTATAAATGAATTTCCCAGCTAAAAAAATCTGCAGAAAATCTGAAGGTATTTGGAACATGTTTTCTTCAGATTTTCTGCAGAAAAAAAATGCAGAATATCTGAAGAAAACTATGTTCCAAATACATTCAGATTTTCTGCAGAAAAAAATGTAGAATATCTGAAAGAAATTATGTTCCGAATACCTTCAGATTTTCGGCAGATTTTTCTACAGTCAAGGTTTAATTATTAATTTCAATTAATGTAATTATTAATTTAATTAATCTAATTCGTGATTCAACTTACTTGTACGGTGCCGATTCAGATTGTGACAAAACTTCAAGCTCATCCTGTACGGGATTCAAACCCGAGTTCCTATGGTTTCAGGCAGAAACGCTAACCACAACGCCGTGCCAGAATACACGAGATGGGTATAAATTAATCTATTTAAGTTTTAGCGTCGCCATAGCTCTTGTGAGGTCATCTAGTAGTGTAAAAATCAACCAAGGTCAGTATACGTGTTTCAAAGTTGTAGTAACAGATGAGTTTAGTAATTTTTTTGTTCAATAATTTAGATTCTCTGTTTCAATAAATTCTTTTTCACCTTCTATCTTTCTGGTTTGCCTTCTCTCCATCCAAAGGGCGCAAGCTCCACTTTTCCCTTCTTTTTGTAGGAAAATAGCTAGTCAGAAAGACAGTTGAAAAACTAATTGGAAATTAATTAAATTATGGGGGAAAAGTTTAAAATGGTAAAACCTCAAATATTTATTTTAAAGATTAATTTAGGATTCATTTTTTCAGTGGCATGTCTAAAAAAATTAGCGCCTAAGACAATTTTCGATTGGGAAATTTTTTGAAACTCCTGTCTGCTGTAGAATTAAACAATAATGATAATTGCTTTCTAATTTCGTTTTATATCCTTCGGAAAATAAATCTGCAATATTAGAGAATGTGGTGCAAAATATGTATTTAGAGAAATGCACATATTATAAAATTGCAGTTTAATCTTCACAAAATCAACAGTTATTGGTCAAGTTTAATGATTTTGTGAAAATCTGCTAAATAACTGCAAATTGAATTGAAGACAAAATGCAAAGTCTTAAAATGTCTACAGCATATTTAAAGAAAAAAATAAATAAATAAATTTTTTTGCAGATTTTATGCAGATTAAATTGAAGCAAAAATGCAGATTTTTTTGCTGTCTTACAAATTCTGCAGAATATTTAGAGAAAAATATAATAAGAAAATTTTCTGAGGATTTTCTGCAGATTAAATTGAAGAAAAAAATGCAGATTTTTGCCTTCAAAAAATCTGCAGGAATCTTTAAGAAATTTCAAAAAATATTTCTTTCTGCAGATTTTTTTTAGCTGGTTTCTCATCAAATATTTATCCGGGTTATAAATTTATATTAATATTTATGGGTTATCCATACAGTAGGTTCAGTTAGAAATTTACGTCGTAGCTGCTCTACAATCGCGAGAGTGTGCATGCACGCCAATTAGTTCGAAACAAACGAAACTGAGATATAATTGTTTGTGAAAATAAAACGCGGATGTTTTTTTCTGGATTGCGGTAATATTTAAGAAACTCAATAAACCCTCTGCGTCTTCATACGACTGAAGCCAAGCAACGAGTCAATACAAATTTAGGGTAGAAAATATTCCCTCTTACAACCCAGGCCTCGCCGCCTCTAACTTTCATATCATAACTTCAAATCTTTCCTTTCTGGTTCTCGGAGGTCAGTTCTGCGAAACAACCTGTTATTGCGTGGTCATCAAAACAGGTGAATAGTTCTTTTAAACCGGAATACAAAATATGGTGCCTAGCTATAACAAACAAGCAATAAAATATCAACACCGATGGCAATACTGATAAAATATAGTCCAACGCATCAGTTAACAATAAAGTGTTTTTCCCATTATAACTTGTTTCCTTTTAAAGGGCCAACAGTTCTCACATTTTAGATAACCTAAGTAAAAGATGAAATAAAATAAAAATATTTACAATTTTTTAATGTTTTTATTCTTCCGAATGCGTGCAATCGTCCTTCAACTTACGAATAATTATTTAAAAGTAAGTTTGTTGTTTTATATGAGATTTAATAACACTTATTCACATGAATTTAAAAAAGGCATAAAAATAAATACATGCATTTTTCAGCTGTAAGAATTCAATTTATGCTATTTTAATTAAAATGGTGTTTGGAGAGGGTTTTTCTACCATGTAAATCGAATGCTAAATGCATATAAATCCAGTAACCAATGCCTATTCATAAAAAAATTCAATGCGAAGCAATTTTATAGCGAAGGAACGAATTCTCGGGTTTTATTTTTCCCCTTCACTCGAGAAAGCAGAAAAACAACTTACCCGCTGTGCCACTGTAATTTCCAAAATGCAGCATATAAGCAGCATTTTCATCTTCAATCCAGAATGAAGAATATTTGGCGTAGAAGTGTTCATTGTCAACTGTCGCCATATCAAAAATTGCAAAGTAATTTCTCTGGTTTGTCAAAGCAAATATGTTGTCATTGCCTAAAATAGTATTAAAGAAACATTTTCATCGGTTCTTGGATGTCCAATAATAAATCGTTAAATTGCTGTTTTAAGGAGTGATCTATAATATAAAACAGAAAATCAATCGGTAACAAGAACTCCTTAATGCTGAACGGTAGCGACACGAAATTTGAACACGGCATTTTGGGGTGCATTTCTAGGTCAACTGTGCTATTTTCAACTTTGTAACTTAATTAATTCTTAAGATATTTAATTAAATAATGAAAATTAGGCCAAATTTTGAACTTTTTTGTCAATAACTTCTGAAATATTTATTTTACGAAAATGATTTTTACACCATCTTAAACAGCAAAGCGTTATCTTTTTATTGATACTAATTCCATAGCGTTACAATTTTTCCTGTAATTTTAATTGAAATTTCAAAAGGCATCTTTAAAGCGCGTCAATACAAATGTAATAACGCTCGCACTTTCCATTCTTATCAAATTAAATTTAAACGAATGTTTTTCCTTCATCAAATCCTTCATTCACGTGCTTTTGCAACTGTTAAAGTTTTGATAATAAAATAATATTGCTTTCTTTCTCTGGACATAGACTTTAATATTTCGTAGGATATATATACTTTCTAATATTGTTTCGAAGTAATCCAGTAACGTTCGTTAATGATATGTTATTAGAGATTATGAGATATTTTGTTTAATTTCCACAAATTCTTAATTATCTTAATGAGTGTGTTAAGTCTCTCAAAGTTATTTAGTCTTATTCCTATCGAAGAGAGTAGACCTAGGGAGAAAAAAAGTTGTTTTACCGGTCTGTCACAATAACTCCTCATAAGTGGTGAACGGTGGCCTGATGAAATTTGAACATGACATTCCGATGCGAATTTCTATGTCAATTATGCTTTTTCCAACGGTCAAAAGTAATCATTTTTAAGATATTTAATTAAAAAATGAAATTTAAGACAATTTTTGGCTTTTCTCAGTTTTTCGCCAATAACTTCTCAGTTATATATTGCACGTATATGATTTATATACCATCTTAAGGAGCAGACAATTAATTTTTTAAATGTCATACAATCTTTTCCCCCAATTTTAATAAACATACAAAAATACATTTAAAAAAAAATTTGTAACAATGACTTCTATTATTGTAATTATATTCAAACCGATTTATTGTTTATTGAATCCTTGATTCCCATGTTTTTTACCACTGTTCAAGTTATGATAAAAAATATTGTTTTCTTTGAATATTTACAAAACGGCAAAATTTTTATTCCGCTCTAATTTAAGAAGCATGTAACTCTTCCAATATGCTTCCTCTGCAATCCAATTATGTTAATTACTCTCTCTATGCGATGTTTCATTCAATTTTAGAAATTTTTAAGTGATCCCAATGAGTGTGTAAAATCATTCAAGATTATTGAGTCTGGTTCCTACCAGCGGGAGAGGGACTAAGAAAAAAAAGGAAAAGAACGATATGCGGTGTTTTTTCTGTCAGTCACACAAACACTAAAAAGAAGATAATGTTACTCCAGACATTGGAAATGAAAACAAAGATATGAAAGAAGAGGCAGACGACCGAAAATCAATAAAAGTCTCTGCTGCGAAAAACTGTTTTATTAAGTTTAAAGTGTTATAAGTTATTCGACTTGAAAATATTTTAACCCCGAGCAACGCCGGGTATATCAACGGGTTGCGCCCGTTATTTGATTTATAATATTTATTTGATTTGCAATACTTTCTTTATGGAAGTTAGTATGCTTATCACTACTTGCTGATCCTCAGTAGACGTTAGGTAGTATGCTTTTCATTTCCCATGGGCTATGATTAAATTTTAAGAGGCATTTTCTCATTGAAAATAGTGCCTTACAATTCATCTCATAGCGTGTGGTGGGTAAACGAAGCAAAACCGTTCAAAAACGGTGTTCGTTACATGAATTGTTCTTAGGGGCCTACGGTTTAACATAGACTTTTATTGGAATTATACTAATTCTCTCTTGCTCTCTCATGAGAAGCATGGCTCCCTCTTCTGAATGGTGCTTGAGGAATGCCTTAAATCTTTCTTAAAATCAAAGAAATTAGAAAACTTATATAAATTTCTTATTAAGTTTATTTATATTCAATAAGAATAATGCCTTATATTCAATAAGAATGAGTCTTACTTGGCTTTTATCATGAACACTGCTCTTGACACTGCACTCTTTTTAGGTCTGCAGCATTTTCATTTTTTCTTAACCCTTTTTTTGCGGACAGGTAACTTTTTTAGAACATTGAGATCAGGTGGCGCACTTTATGCGCCATCTCGTTTCTTCCAACTCTACGCTTATTTAATTACACATAACTTTATTTTTTATGGTATAATAAGATTAGAGGTTGAATAGATGCTGATACAAACGTTTGTGTTTGAGTTTGAACTCTATATTCTCGTAAATTGCAATGCCCTCCACGTCAGTCTGAGAATCAGTTTTTTGGTTGCTGTAGTCAGGCACTATTTTATCGAGGTATAATGCATCAGATTCGTCCTCAACTGGTTCTTTCTGGCTTAAATCTTCAAAAACAGCCGAATATTGCTCTGTAGGGATAATTTCCCACCGTTTCGTGATAGCCGGTATGGGTTACGAAGAGAGTTACATGCACTTTCAAGTCCGATCAGACCGAACTGATTGATTTAGTGTCAGTGGAAACTATTGGAACAAGTAGGAGGAATGTTAATACGAGGTTAGACGGGTGGCGAGCTGTCTACCTTCGATAGTTTTGGTTCAGTTTATGATAAATACCCACTGGCGCACTCTATACTCCGTACCTGTCCTCAAAGGGTTAAAAATGTCAGCCAAGCTCGTACCAAAATTCAAAGGACATGAATCAACTATGGATCGTACAAAAAGATTATACATGCAATTGTGAGCAATTCCTTCTAGAAACTGTTGTAAATAAATAAATTTCAAATTTTCTGCTTTAATTTTGCCTTTCATACCGATATCTGTTCTTATTTGATTGCCTTATTATTGTTTCTGTCAATCATTTTGTTCTTCAAATTCGTTTGCTTATCTCTTCTGTTCTGCTCCGTCGCCAACAAATGGTATTGAGAACTCGCTTCATAAATATTACGCACAACGCCGCTCTTTTCCCGAGTATTTTACACCCGAGAGCAAAAATCTTTCCAAAAAATTATACCTTGCGGGCGTTATTCTTCGTTATACCTTATTGTCCGAACTGTTTGTTAACCGACCATGTGTTTTCATAAAATATTTTAATAAGACTCGCAATAAAACAAGTAATTTGAACACAGTGTAATTTGAGTTTTCGGACGTAGGGATAAAACAATAAAAACCTTCCAAATCAGTTTAATATTTTATTTACTATAACGCATAATAATTATATTTATAAATCAATAAACATAAAATGTATAAAACATAAATGTATACTGTCATCTCCCCTTGTCTTATTCTAGGTTAGCTTTAATGTTATGGCCAGAGTGCGTAGACAAAGCCTTTGCACTTATTTTTCGTGGTATACATGAGATTAGCAAGAAATGTCAGCCGAAAATAGAGAAGACAAAAGAGATTGATACATTCATTTAAAAATTGCTGACTGGTGGGAAGCATACTTTTCACGTTACTGAAGAAGGTTAAATTTTAAGTTATGAAATTAAAATTTGCACTTACCTATCCAAAATTCTTCCGTTATATTTCCAAATCCTCTTTTGTAATCATTCCATTCTCGGTAAAAGTCAACTTTGTTTGAGAAACTTCCTCTTCTTTGGATCATCTGAAAGTTTCGATAAATGAACTTTCAATATATTCCTAACTATTTCAAACAAGCAGATGCCTTACTGTCTTAACCCTTTGTTGCTCAGTATTCCAGTGCATGGATCACCCAACTAGACTTGCTTCTCAAACCGTTAAATTCAACTATAAAAGGAAAAAATTAGGTTTACCATTCACTTTTAACTTTCTTTTTTAAGCATAGACGGCCACAACACACAAGCCGTTCCATAATCTTCAGCTGTAAGGAGTTATTTAACCCCTTCGGAACGAGCGCCGCATATGTGCGTTTCAGCTTAACACATCTCAGGGCCGATCGCCGCATATGTGCGTTTCAGCTTGATACATCTCAGGGCCGAGCGCCGCATCCTTGAGTTACGGCGAAAGTGCTGCTGTGGGCCGAGAGCCGCACATATGCGTTTGGTTTTTGGAACAAAATGTTTTCTATCAGATGGCGTCACTATTCCATGTTTCTTTCAGAAGATTGGTCCCTTACTTTAGTATTTCTCTCTCCGAGGTCAGATTGTAGTCGGCCACGTGTCTGTGAATCATTCTATTAGAATTATTTGATTTTTGAGAGTATAAACAGAAACACGTGCTGGCGAGTGTAAATAGAAGCATGTATTAAAGAGCTTTTTAACTCATTTTGGAGTGATTGGTTTATAGTTTCTCCTCTCGCTTGGGTTGGGATTTTATGGGAGATATTCTGTCAAGGGTTTTTATGCCTCTCTGTTTTATTTTTGCAGTTATTGCTAAAAGAACGCGTTAACTTTCCGAGGAGGAAATATGTAAATTTTTAAATGACAAATCTATGGATTTTTCCGACGATAGCGATAAAGCAATAAATTGTTAGAGTTCTTTAGATAGCTATGAATCATCAAATTCTGAATTAGAAGATGATAGTACTAATATATCGATTCCAATTCCGTCATATCAGTGCAGTCCTAAAATAGAAGATTTTTCAGAAGGCTTTGAAGAGTTAATTATTACAATATTCTTGAAGTATTTTATAATATTAAATGTAAATATTTATTTCCTATATTTTCGAATTTTGCATCAATAATCTAGTGTTTATTTAGGCACTTTCAATTATAGGGAAATACACTATATTTTTATTTTTTATTATTAAAAATCAAGCATTTTAATTAAACTTTTTTCATGATTTAGAATATGATATCGTTTACCACATATTTAAAAATGGTTTAATTTCTATGTAAAGGACACTTTTTATGCATTATTATGTATTGCGCACTTTTGACGAAATGTAATGCGTGTTAAGCTTAGCGGAAGAAAATGCTTCGGCCGGTGGGCACAGAATGCGCTTTCCAGCTCCCGGCCGGTGGTCACGTTTCCTTCAGCGACCGGCCGTCCCGAAGGGGTTAAATCCCTGTATTTATCCCCGAAGGAATTTTGTCTAATTTTTTTCTGATACAAAAATGATTAAAAAATGTTAAAATGTTCTATGTTATTTTGTTGGTTATACTTTAAACTATTTATTCTATATTATTTTAAGTTTTTTATACTGAAAGCATACGTATAATCGTTGAATAAAATGGGGTGTTCCACAAATTGAAACACTGCGCCTCTAGCGCTTTTCATATTACCCGGCAGAACGCTATGACGTTACGTTTTCATTTCTCTTTTGGGGGGAATATTGGGGGGGAGGGTTGGATTTTTTGGGAACGACGTTCCCCATAGTGGCTCTCTGGAATTTTGTGGGGATTTTATCAGTAGCTCGTGTCATCTTTACTTAGAGCTCCTAGATTTTTTTTCTTTCAATTTTGAGTTTCGCTACTGTTCATGTTATGTAAATCCGTAGATATTTTTTTGATTATAATTATAGATTAAATGAAGCTAAAAAATAAATGGATTTGTAAATATTTTTGTAGAACTATAAATATTTATCTCATTTACTCATAGAAAATCATATATAACCAAGATTTTTTGAGGGATTGTAGAGTAGCAGGCCTCCGTGTGGTGTAGCCTGGGTCATGTTAAATCTGCTACACAGGCTTAATGCAATGTTTTACATTCATATCCAAAAGCGTTTACTCATTTTCGCGCTTAACTGTCATTCTCGCTTTGTAGCACTTTTCAGAACTCGAGTAGAGAAATGTTCCCGTTCATGGAACAACCACAGAATCATAACTGTAAGTGCAATTTTTACAAAATGTTACCTGCGCATTCCTTTAAACCTAAATAGACTGTCTAAAATTTTTCTCTTAATTTAAACTTTAAAGGGTAGTGCAATTAATAATTTTTTCTACTATTACGAAGATGTAAAATCTAGAAAACATGAAAAATTTGACATTTTATATGAGACTTTCAAAAATATATACGATTTATGATATCAAATTTTGATTGTCATAATCAGAATGTCCACGACATACTTATGAAGTGAAATATAAGGTACTTCTTGACTCAACAATTACGCGCTAATAAATAAGTTCATAGCTAGTGTCAATAGCTAATTACTAATTAACATGTTTTCCAAAGGAGAGTAAAACGGTCTTCAATAGCAGCTATTACGTCCTTTGAGACTTCGCTGGTTGGCACTGTAATGTCTTAGAAATAAAGCTGTGCTTTTAAAATATCACAAGACATTTATTTACAAGACACAAGACGATACAAATTAACATTTAACATAAAAAACAAATTTAAAATTATAAAATATTTCTTGAGTTATCAAAATTAAATTAACCCAAAATTAAATTCACTATCAATCAAAATCAGTCTGTTACATAAAATCACAAGTGCCGACATCCTAAATTTTCAAATATAGCATTTTTGGCAATTTGCAATCATTCTAGCGCGCGACTCCGATAGAAACACGCACTTCTCAATAACATTATCGGCGAAAAAGCGCCCAAATATCTTCACTTCGTTTCCTTTTGGGGAAGAAAGATTTGTTCGGGCGAAATACTTCACTTTCCTCTTTGGCTCCAGTGGGATGGGCTAGCGCGAAATATAGCGGGCAGGACAGTACAACATATTAACTGTTTTAAGCTAGACGCCATGAAGCCGTCGTTTCGTCTTTTGAAAGTCAATTTCTTACAATTTATATATACTTTTATATGGATTATACTGAGATCTTCAATGTGTTTTGTGTTTTTCATACGATTTCTAATATAAGAAGCAGTTATCACGCGTTTTATGTTATTTACTTTTACTTTGAAGTCTACTAGTGCTTTCAAAAAATGATAAATATTAATTCATGGGTCAAATGCGAAATATATATTTTTCTTTATAACATAGCTGAGGGCAGAGAAAAATCATTTTTTCCGCTTTAAACAGAGATAAAAAGAACAAATTTTTATATACAATAATTCAGTCCCTGGATGAAGCCAGCATTATTACCATGAGGTTGGATTTCACGTTACCAATTGCAAATGTTGCTGTATCGACTCCAAATTCTCATTTTTTCGATCAGCATTAAGAATTTTCTTTTTCCCCATTTCTGTATTACTTTTTCGAGAAGTGTACCGGGAATATAATTCACTACTTTATTGTGCGTTTTTAAATATACAATTTCCTACAAATTACCACTTTTCTTATTGCTACTTATTTTTTATATGCCGTACACACTAAAATGAAAAGCGAACCAATTATAAGTAAAAGTCAGCCATTATTTCTCCTAAACAAGGAACACCTTCCGGTGTGCTGATACTTGATAGGCATTACAAATATTTATTCCGTGTCCAGACGTCTACCCAGGCCATCTACTCAAAATATGAACATTATAATCACATTATTTATATCAATGCCTAAAATAAATGTTAACATTAATTATAAATAAGTTTTTAAATAGTTTCGATTGAATGTCTGATGATGTGCTTCAGAAAGTAAAATTATCGTTCCTGAATATACACAGATTAATCTACATGAAAATATAAATCCCTTCAGAATAACCCCTTATGCCTCTTTTGGAACAGAATTTAGTAAATGACCTGTTCTCAGTTTCAGACGAAGTGGGTAAAAGTGGTAATCGTATTATTCGATATTAAGCACAAAATCGCATGTTTTAACAATTTCGCGTTCATTAGTTTCGCAGTGAAACCACATATTGGGCATTTATTTTTCTGCGCCTGGGCGAAACGTAGCGTAATTTTTCTTTCATAAATTCAGAGCCAGATATATAGGACAACTTATATAAAAATTCCTGTTCAATACCATTAGTGTTCACAAATATATAGGCATTGCAAAAGCTAAACTGCTTTTGATCTCTAAGAGAAACAAAATGATGAGGGTTCTTGCACTAATTTATATTTTTTAAAATTGAATCTTCAAAAATAATATTGAATTTTATGAAGGTTGAATATCGTGAATACTCACGTACACTTATAAATTAAATACATAATTTAAATTGTATTTTGGTGATAATTTATTTGGAGGGAAAATAGCCTGTTACCGTTCATTGGTTCCACTGTGAAACCAGAATTTTCTTGAAAATAAAAAATGCTTTTTTTTCCTTTACATATTTATGATCAGCTACATGTCTCACACTCATTTTTGAAATAAATTTCCAAAACGAAACACGTAGTGAACTTGAAAGGGTTAATACTTTAATAATAAAAAAGTATTACCGTCCATCCTCCTCCATCAGTTTCCATATCGCAATACACTTGTAGTGGCTGGCCTTCTAAGATGCGATGTTTGGGCCAAATCGTGTACACTCCACTTTCTCTGTCTCCATTTTCCAGGATTTCTGAGCAGTCGACAGGTTTTTTGTGAAGACGTACAACTTTTGTATGATTGGTTGCATCTGTAAAAAAATGCCAGTTTTTCAGCAAATGTCAGTCATTGGCGTGCCTAAATTTCTTTCTTTTTTTCTTTTTCGAATTGTATAATGGAGATCAATTTCTCTTTTTCTTTTCAAAATGATATTATACAATTTTTTCTCTTTTCTGAGTTGTTTTACAGACTTCGTTTTATTTATTTATTATTATTCATTTTAGGTGCTTTTGAGAGCACTTCTTGTTCCTAGCCCTTATTAGATGTGATTGTATTTCTTAATAAATATCGTTTATTTCTTTTTCTTATTTTTATTTTTTATAAATTTTATTTTTTGTCACGTATTTTTAATTTTTCTAACGAGTGAGTGTGTCTTCCGCCCAAGATGGTATTGTTTGTATTGTCGATTCGTGCCAAGCTTTATAAACTTTGGGTAGGCTGAGTCGGCGTGGGAACTAAAAAAATTGTCAGTTCATTTCAAATGATCATCAGAAAAATTAGTCTTACTAAACTGACTAGAAATAATTCCAGCCTCGACTGCAGATACCGAATGTGCGAATAAAGCATACTGGGCCCACAAAGAATATAATTGCGGTCCAATCAATAACATACAGAAGACTCTCGATTTACCGGGATGGTCGGGAAATGCTTCGTCCCGGATAAGTGGATGTCCCGGATAATCCAGTTTATGCAAATTTTGATGAAAACTTTTGAAAAAATGATAGAAAATGTATAATTATTATACAATAAGACATTAATAGTTTAATTAATACAAAAGAAAAAGAATTAACAAGACATTTTAATGTTATTTAGATTTACAATCCGTACAATTAAAAAGAAAAACAGAGATGTAGTTTACCTCACTGTTTTGTGAAGAATGAAATGATATAAGTCTGTTTTTGTTTTTCATTTACTCTTTGACGAATTATACTCCGCAGATT
This sequence comes from Araneus ventricosus, assembly GCA_013235015.1. Taxonomy (NCBI): domain Eukaryota; kingdom Metazoa; phylum Arthropoda; class Arachnida; order Araneae; family Araneidae; genus Araneus; species Araneus ventricosus. Next base: position 74,093 of record BGPR01001520.1, read on the forward strand.
TCTCAATATCAATACAATAGGAAGGGTTGAGAAGAATGCGGTCTTCCCGCACATTCCAACGGCCGCAATCTGCTCTTCCTTTTTGGGGGATGGGGGACGTCCCGGATAATCCGCAACCTGGATAATCCGATCCCGGTTAATTGAGAATCTACTGTATTAGGAAACTTAAATTTCAAAAAAATTCTCTTGTGTTAAGAATAATACAAACAAACTTTTTAAGATATAAACTGTTATCTTTTAGTTAAAGTTGCGTAATTACAAAAAGACATTTCAGTGTGGTATACAAATTTCATTTCTCCGGAAGACATGGTCTTTTTTTTCTTTATTCTTTTGTTAAATTTTTAAATAGAATAGACAAATATATATAATCAAGATTACCTGAATTTTATAGGTATTAACGAGGCAATTTTGGAAGAAATCGTGTAATCGCATAAAACATTATTTCCTGCGTAGAAGTACAGGGTTAGCTTAAGTGATTCATCGGATTTCAAAGGTATGTTTATTTGCAAGTATGACGTACACACAAATACGAGTGATACATGAAAATATACCTACACTCACCAAGTTTCTGGTACGTAATACAAATGACCAGGTGCAGCTATTCCGTATTTGCTTAGGAATGCACGCTGAACGCTCGTAACCGAAGAACAATTCTCATATTCAAACATGCAAAAGCTCTTCTCCTGCATTGCCGCTATCTTGTACAGTGCCGATGCAGGCCCGCCATTTGGTAAGCAAGCGAGCCACGAGGAGGGCTTTTAAACTTGGGGAGTGTATGTATCTTGTCACATATCACCCGTCTTTGTAGGTCGTATACCTCTCAATACACAGTGTTTTGTAACCCGATGAATCATTTAGGCTAACCCTGTGCTTTTCGATCCATTTATATCCATTCAAGGAAAAGAAATAAGTCTTCTATAAACTAAAAAATTACTTATATGCATCTTAGATCACTGAAGACCAATAAATGAACCCAAATGTATGAAGAAAGGAACATTGTTTCCTTCAGAAAGTTTTTATTTTAAATGTACCCAGTTTAAAAAAAATCGATTTTACTTATTGATATAAAACGCTTTCACATGGTTTTGCATAACCTGCTTTCATTTTTACAAGCAACATGTACAATACGTATACGAGAGACAATTTAACGTTTTTAGATTTAAATTTGTTTGAAAATAATTACGTTTTCACAATGTGCCCCATAAACATTTATTGCCATGAACTCTTTAATCCCGAAGCGACTTTTTCTTCTAAACCCTTTAAAACCGGGCCTTTTTGGGAGGATACGACATGAATTGGACTCTCCTAACCTTGGTGGTCGTTTACCCCACCACCTCACCCCCTGCTGTAACCTTCCCTAAACGCGCACCGAAATGGGCTGTGGTTGGCAAGGAAAATTGGACCCTCCTACTGCGCTTATCTCCTAAGCGATCTCAGAACCTCACCTCCCCTCAAAAGAAGCCAACCGCCTCAGACCGGCCTTCGTCGCTGTTAAGGGGGATTTTTAGACCGCCTGGGACCACCTCGCTCGGTGTGAGAGAATTAAATCTCTATAAAACAAACAAGCAACCAATCATCGCATAGTGAAAAAATAACATACCACAAGCTGAGTAGTTCGCTTTAGCATCTTTAATCAAATCCAAAGCAACATCCAAATATGCTGAAACTTTTTCCTTAGCTCCACATTCGCTTGAATTTGAAGAAATATTTTTGCCACCATTATCTGCAATATAATCATGTAAGAAAAGAATTAGCGTGTGCAGATTTACTTTTTAATGCATTTCACTCCGACCCACCTTATAAAGGGCAGGAAGAAAAATTTCGGAATTTACATGCTACACTCGTCTTGGGAGGAAAATACAAACGCTAAAAGTAAACATAAATATTTAATAAACAAACATACATAATAATAAATAAAAAATAAAGTTAAAGAAAAAAATTAAATTTATAAAAATAAAGATATTATAATAAAAAGAAATAAAAGTTTTTCAAAAGAAGTACACATGTTATCTTCCCCGATAAGGACGAAGAACAAGAAATGAATACAAAGACATCCTCAAAAAAAAAGCAGATACTGATACAATTTGGAAAAGAGAATATATATATATATTCAGATATATATATATTCAGATATATATATATATATAACTTGTTATATATGATCATACAGAAACAAAGTAAACAAGACATATCAAGAAGCAAATCCTATACTATAAAGTCATTAAATGAACAATACAACCAAATTTAAAACAAAATCTAAAGAATTGAAAATACTATAGATACTGTGAACAAAAAATTAAGTTTAAAGATTTATATGTCAACATGTAAAAACTATGTTGTTATTAAAAGTATTGAAAAAGGCAATCCAAGTATATGGAGTTTTCAATATATATATAGTATAAGACTTTTCTTTCTAAATTATTTCATTTTAGGGTAAATTACCCTGTTTGTTTTTTCAACATTAGTAACAGGGATGGTTTGTACAGCAAAATTAATTTAACCTGGCTAAAGCTTGTCCACAGCCAAGCTGCTATTTTAATTGTTGAAAACTCCATTTACTTGGATTGCCTATTTCATTATTTTTAATAACAACAGTGTTCTTTCACTTGTTGACATATAATGTTTAAACTTGATTTTTGTTTATGGTATCTTTAGTAATTTCAATTTATTAGATTTTATTTAAAATTGATGTATTGTTCAAATAATGACTTTTTGATATAGGATTTAATTCTTGTTTACTTTATTTCTGTATGATTATATACTAGTTATATTTGGATTTATATTATATATATATATATATATATATATATATATATTAT
>BGPR01001520.1:79229-102175 GCA_013235015.1 Araneus ventricosus
TCTCCATGAAAAATTAATTTTCTTTCTTCAGAAGATTTAAGCAACTCCTTATTTAGTCGTCATCAATAAATGTGACTGTGTTTGCCTTTCCTCAGCTGTCTATCTTATCTTTGACTCAGAGTAAGCATTTATTATTCCTTCATTAAACTATTTATGAAAGTTCCATTTCTCATAGCAGAATGCGCATTTGTTCTCTATGATTTATGAAAGCATTGAGATTAGCCAAAATTTAATTAGGCTTCTGTTTTTCTGATGTTCGTCCTTCTAAAATCTAACACAAATGAGAATAACTCGCATCCACATACTAATGGCATGCAAGAAGGAGATATGGTATGGTTTATGTTATTGGCAAAAGAGAGAGAGAGGATCGGTTTAGTACAAGCGCGCCAGATACAACATTTAATAAGATCAGAGATAAAATTAGTTTTAAAAGAACATGATTATGTACGTCAATAGTTGAAAGCACAGGCCAGTTGAAACGAATAAAAGCATAGCTAAAATACTAAAATTTTAGATCCAACAACAGAGCCAATGGCTTTAAAAAAAAACTAAAATGTTCAGGGGGGTTGCTTCACACACAAAGTCCTGTAAGTTTAAAATAAATGAGTGAAAATACAGTAGAACCTCGCTAATCCGAACTAATTGGGACCGGTGCCTGTTCGGATTACAAAAAATTCGGATTACCCGAAATTCCGATAAAAATAGAAAAGAAAAATATGTGTGCTAAGAAAAATGTAAGTTATAAGTACTCAGTACTACTATCTCTTGAATTCTTTTATTCAAAAACAATAGAAAGAGAATGTGTCTTTACTTTTCATTAGAATAATGGATGTGCTGCTGTATGAAGTGAGATTATCATACGATGAAATCAAGAAGAGATTCATTCCGTTGTTTTTAGTATGTATATTTAAATCTTTTCAGGTAATCCTTTTAATTATATATAATTTTCGAAAATAAAATCGGTTCGGATTAACCGGAATTTCGGATTAGAGGGGTTCTACTGTATGTAAAACGATGAGAGGTAAAATTAGAAAACTGTTAGAATATGGGCAACAGAATTGACTACACCACAGTTCGTTCATGTGGAGGTTCGTTTACCAAATGTCGCCAGAAGAAGGAGAGTGTCTATTTAGTCCAGTTTCAGAACTAGATCGAAACAGAAAAGACACTTGCTCAGACCTCTATTACGTGGAAACGCTAAATCAAGGGTATTGATTTATGAATCTGAGAGAAAGAGTTGATATTTTTTCAATTAACTGTTATTTTGAGAATCATTAAAAAACTGCAAAATCAAGGATAATCTTTATAAAAAAATGAATTTATTTAGCACTTTCTGTTAAATATGAGCAACTTTTTAGAAATGAAACAGTTTTATAAACTAAACTTTTTTAAAAACAAAACCAGTCTTACAAATCCGTAACGTATGATTAAGTATACGATATACGAATAAATATAGATAAGTAGATATAAGTATACGAATATCATCAACTTACATGTTTATCTAGGAGAGAAAGCTGCCTAAACACGTAGAGATAATGGAATCGTGTCGCATGAATAAACCCAATTTTTAAAGAAGCACTTTTATATGCAAATGCACAGTTTTAGCCTCTCATTATCAAAGGATAAAGCTGCGAAACAGACTGAAACCCTTGAAACATTTCCCATGCAGATACTCTTCTTCCCTCTAAAACCTTATCGTTTTTTCACACAAAATCTGATACCTTCTGAAAGACATATGGCAGCACTTGATTTTCTATTGATTTTTCCAAAAGCGCTTTGTAAAATTTGAGATATTATTAATACAGATTAACTCTTTCTTCAAAAGAATCAGCTTTACATGATAACGGAATTAAGGAAACATAATTTAGAGAATTCAAAGGAGAAAAGCCTTGCATAGACAGATAAGATTTTTTCTTCTTGAGCAGCCTTCTTTTCTTCAGACTTCAAATTACATTTTTCGTACGTGCTCTTACGAAGAACGTGCTCTTCTATGAACTGAAACACTTTTGAATAGGATACACTTTTTTACGCTTCAATACATGAAACTTGAATAATTATTTTTGCGCCATGTATCATCCAATCAGGCCCGGTCTTTAGCAGACAGAACCAGTTTCACCTAATTGCGCACCGTACCAGAATTCAGTCTATCTCTGAGCTCAGTTCTATGATGTAAATAAGGCAGGAAACGCAGGACATTACCAAAGGCCTAAAATTGAATTTAAAGGGAATCTGTATCCTTAGATTCTTAAAAACTTCATGCTACAAATACTGCAAAAATATAAAGCATAGCAAACAAAATACAAAGCACAAAAAACATATTTGTCCTTGCACCATGTTTCATTCAGTAGTGAGAGAATAATGTGTCACATATTGTCAGAGTCTCGAAAGTATTTTTAAGAATTAGAAATTATTGGGATATGTGGAAATAAAGCATGGCTTTCTGAATGAGGTCGACAGCGTTCGTAAAGGTAAATGTTATCCAATATGAATAAAAATATTTTATTTTACTATGAATTATTTGATCAAATCAAGATATAATTGTTCCAAATTGCAGCCCGATCAAATCTGTAGAAATTCTGTATCCATCGATTGTGTCTTAAACTGGTTTAATGTAATAGTAAAATTAAAAAAACTGAACTTTAAAACATTTGTTAAAATATTCTTTCTAGATTGGATAGTTAAGAGATTGGATTCAGGTATCCTTTCTAGATAGCTTACTTAATACTTCTAATCTTAATTTCGAACATTAAGTATTTTGTTCTAGTTGTTGTTGATAATGTGATGAATCATTTTTCATACAATGCAATAATTAACTTTAAATGCCTTGCTGTTTGATTCAATTTGAAAAATTCTTTAAAAGATTTTGTTGACTTTATTTATTTGCCCACGCTGGTACAGCCTGCCCAGAGGGTATAATTCAATATGTATTTCAATATGGAAGCACTGACCGGTACGGCGGGGGGTAGGTTTTGTTGACTGAGCGAAGCGACGTCTTTGTTTGAACTCGACCGTTTAGCATCTCGTCTGCCCGTAAATTTATTTACTAAGCAGTCACGATTAAACGCTTAGTTAGTTTTTCTTCGAATTTCGAATGAAGGTTCCGTGAGGTGATCGAAAACGACGTATATATAAAAATTTCTATTTTTTTATTTCGTTTCAAGATGGTGCCTGTTTTATTGAAGTCATTGTTTTGGCGAGACATTGGCGAGTTTGTCACCATTTAAAAATTTGAATCATTTTGGTAAAGGAGAGACATTTGATTGGAGTTTTTAATACAAATAAAAGTAGACATTATTGCAATTTTGTTAATGCTGATAAAAACTGACATTTATTTGTAATTTTTTAATGCTGATAAAATCAATAATTTAAATGACCGACCGAAGAGAGAATCTCTGTTTTAACTCGACCGTCCGACGTTTCGTCTGTCTATAAATCTGTTTGTTAGGCAGTCACGACGAAACACGTTGTTTAGTTCTCTTCAGATTTGATATAAATGCTCCTTGAAGGCATAAAAAACGACCAAACTGCAAGAAGTTTTCTTTTTTTTTATTCGTTTCAAGATGGTGACCGTTTTAATGGTTTCATTGTTTTGGCGATGCAATAGCGAGTTTGTCGCAATTAAAACATTTGAGTCACTTTGACATAGTGAGGCATTTATTCTAATTTTGTTAATACTGATAAAAGCAGATATTTAATTGTAGTTTTGTTAATACTAATAAAAGCGAAGATATGTGTAAATAATTCGCATTTAAAAATGAGAGATACGATCATATTTCCATGCTGAGAGGTGCTTTATACTTTTAAGTTTCATCTACTCTTTGCTTCTCTTTCTTTCTCAAAGTATGTTTTTTCAACGATTCTAGCCAAACGGTTTATGGTATACAAATTTGAAGACTACCTCCTGTCTAGAGCGTAAAACTTTTACAATTTCTTTCCATTACATTTTTTATGTAATTTTAATTATAAGTTAACGTATTTGTTTTTGTAAACTTTTATCCATAATATAGATTTATATTTCTTATGTATTTTATGCAGATGATTTTCTAAATTTTGGCTCGGCTAAAGTTTCAGTTTCTAGCATTCATTTGTCACATTTCTATTTATAAAATTCCTAATAAAAAGTGTCGATTAAACGCTCTTTTTTCCTCCAGAATGAAACCTTTTATTTTTAATTATGAATCACACACGCAGCACTTTGTTTGTAGTTAGTTTTTGTAGGAAAAGGTGTAAATTATTCAAAAAATATAATCTCATTCACTGAATTTAGTAATGTACTGTAGTTTAGATGCCATTACATTTTGGGATGCAATCAACGTTTGAATGCTTATTTCTCTGTCCCGATGTGAAAACTTGAAGAAGGACGTAACTAGTTTTACTCTTAAGCGGGCCATCACCGCTGTTCCGAACAGGAATTTTTGGAACAAGGGTAGAAAAAACCTATAGTTACTTTCGAAAACCTATAGCATGCCATTCACCGATCTTCCAAAATGGAATTTCGGGATTACGGGAATGAAAAACCTGTAGTCAAGGTCGAAAACCTGTCAAATTTGGAGCAAATGATTCGAAAAGGTGGAATTCAAAGCAACTTAAAAGATACAAAACCCAATCCGCCGATTCCAATTTGAGACCTCGATGCGAGTGTAGCGGCAGAAAAAGGATCTGCCTACACTGGCACCTAGCGACGAGAGAAAAAATGAAACTTGAATTCCCGCGTGTGGGGGGAAGAGGAGATGGGTGGGTAGAATTCTGTGATTTTGAACCTTGTCTCAAAACAAAGTTTGGAATATCCGTGAATGCTTTGCCTAATTTTTTGACTAAAATGGGTGGGAAAAAACCGGTTTTACGGCAAATGGCATATCTTAGATTTCTCGTGAATGCCCAGCTTTAAGCAGTCTATAAAACAAGTCGAACTCAGATTAACACTCCTTGGCAAAATTAATAAATCCACTCATTTTTTGCAATATATCATTAATTAAAGATATTGTGCATATTGCAAATCACATATATTTATTTTGATTCGACTATTCAAATTGCTATGCCAAAATGCTTCGTGGTAGGAAAACTTTAACAGGAATTTTGGCAACGTCCATCGGTCACATAATCTCGAATATGTACGAAAGCGCGCGAAAATCTGAGACCTGAACCAATTGCATTTGTAGCACGCTTAAAAGAGATACAGGTAAAAGATTCTATACATCCATTTATGAGTATAGTATAGCAAGAAGAATCAAGGCCTTAATCGTGAGCAAAGGCGGCCCAACTAGCCATTAAATAAAAAACAAAATTGCTTATTATTACTACATTTGTATTTGTTTATTAAAACAATAATAAATGGTGCTCTAATATCAAATGTTTTTGTTATTTATTGGCAATTATTTTCAATTAGCCTACTTAGGCACCACTTCACAAACAAAAATAGCAGACGATGTTTCATTTAATAAATATATTTAAAAAGTGTGGTACAATTTTTTTCTTTTTTATTTCTAGACGGGTCTTTTTCCGCCACGATTAGGGCCTTGATTCTTCGTGTCATGCTGTTGATACGCGATTTCTTTTATCTCTATCTCTTTTCTCCGTATCTCAAATGCAACTGGCAAACGTCTCAGAATTTCGAGTGCTTTCATACGTGTTCGAGGTCATGTGACCGGTGGGCGTTGTCAAAACAACCTATCTTTTCCTACCACAAAGCATTCGCACAGAAATTAAATAGTCCGATCAAAATAGAAATAGGTGTGTGTTTTAATGTACAAGCTATGTTTTCATCTCAAAAGTAAAAACCTGGGTGCGTCAAATATCTTGGCCAGGAAATGTAGGTGTCCCGTGTTTGCGATGCATAGGAAGAGATATCTCAAGCTAACGGTTTGTCATGGTTAAATTGGCAATAATACAATGAAACTTGACTAATTTGTAGGAAATAAAAAGTTTAGTTTAGTTATATTAACGTTTCTTTTTGTAGAAACACGAGGGCTATTTTTGGGAACTAATGTGAACCGCAGTCGGATGACGAAGACGACGCCTGAGCTCGCATCCTCCCTCTCACAGCTTTTACGCCACACCAGTGGGAGGATGTTTGACCCCCTACGTATGATTTAACATATAGCAGGCTCATATGCGCGGCGGATTTTCAGTGTAAACGGGTTTCGAGCTTGGAACCCTGCGGCCCCAAAACCGAGACTTAACCACAAGAACACCGCGGCCCCGGCTAGTTTGAATGTTTTTAATTCGAATTCGTGGGTTATTCGAAATTTTTCCATGAATGCTTGACTTTTCTATGAACATAGTGCTGAAATATTTTGTGTTATGATTTATTTTGGCTAATTTGAAGTCAAAACAAAGAATTATAAAAAGTTGCTTTTATTTCTGAAAAATTTTCTATAGTTACCTATATCCGTACTTGTGTCCAACGAGTCTATTTTATTTTCCGTGGCGTCAGTCCGATAGCATTTTTTTAAAACTTTTACCGCGCAATTGTTCTATTCGAAGTGCTTTACACTATTTATTTATTAACATCATTATTTTAAAGTTATAAAAATGTCATTCTTATTTAATCTTTTCTTATTAAAATTACTTACTGTTGATTTCTTAAATATGCGTTATTTATAGAAACATAAATATTAAAAATAAAACACTACTCAAATGTTAGCTTAATAATTGTCCTTTTCTCCAACTGCAGTCATTTTTAGACTCAATTTCTATGAATCGCACTTTTATTGAGATCCTATCATCTTGGAATTAACCCAATTATACTCTTCTAAATTTACTTCAGCAAAAAATTACAAAATTTAAATTCATTGACATAAATCCTTTTATACAAATGTGGTTAAGTGGTATAAAATCATTTTTGAAATGAATGTGCACGGTTAATAACATCAGAATAAAATTATTGAGCATTGGAATTAATCGTATAAATCATTGATGGACGAACTACTTCTCCCTTACGAGTTCTTCCATCCCCGCAGCGGATTTTAAAACACTTTAGAAAAGGAGGAACCTAGACGCACACCCATTTACTAAGTTTACTTTGTAACGGCGTCCTTTCTTTTGTTCCACTCCACAGCTTTTACAAGAGGCAAGATTTTAACTCCTTCTTTTCATACTTTGTTTAAAAGACTGTTTTTAATTTCTTCTATGTGGGTGAATGTTTTTCCTTCCAATATATTCCGGGATAGGTTCAGGCCTTAGAGGATATTCATATTAAATTCAGACCTTAAAATCTTTTCCCCTACAGAAAACCTATTCTAGTTTTGAATCTGCATGGATGAATGGCCTCTGATGGAGTCATCCACCGGAGTCTTACTTCTTATCGTTGTCTGTTATTATTTTTGTATTTTTAACTCTTCTTTGTACAGGATGTTTCCTAGATGATGCTGCACTTTCGCACACCAATTAAATTCCTTCTATTATTTTTTGATTTTTCAGATATTCAATCCTTAGAAAAGGAGGAATTCGCAGAAATTTAACTTCTATCAGAAATTCGGGTTTATATCCTTCCGTTCATGAAAAGAATACTTTATTAATTACTTTTAAAATAACATGTGACGGCATTATACTACAGTCATATAACTCTGGTACTGTGAAAAGAGTACAGAAAGAGCTAACTGAGAGTCGAATCGTCAAGCAGGTTAGTTCTTTACGTCAAAAGAAGATAACCGATTTTGTTTCCACTATTTTAGGTGCTATATTCATTCTTAAATACCAATTCAAATCTTTCTTTTAAGGTAGGACTAAACACTAACTTTGTTTCTTATTCCTAATTGTTATTGTCAGCATTTTTAATAAATTTTTTTCAGAAAGTTAAAAGCAGATGCCCAGATTATCCGAAATTTAGGATTTCTTAGGTTCCGCTGTACTTCTAATTAAAAGTAATTTTCTAAAAATTGACAAGTAAACCTATATGTAACATTTTCTTAAATTAGATACATACTTAGTGGAAATAAGGAATAAAACCTCACGAAAAACTGAAAAATATCACATCACCTTTAAACAGAAAGTAAAGACTATGGAAACAGCATCAGCAAATAAATCATATAAATAATCACATAAAATCATATTGAATTGTGACGTTAAAAATAAACCACGAAACGTTTAAGAAAAAGAACTTGAGATAAAAACCTTCTAAATTATACATATATGCAATAAAATGCACAAATCCAAAATTTCCCGAATAGTTTTGGAAAAAGAAAGGAAATGTAACAAAAACGTAACATATGTTTCCTCCCTTTCAACTATGACTGACCTACTCGCGTTTTTCCCTCAGGAAAGAAAAGAAATAAAAGATACAAAAACAATCATGGGAAAAAACCCTCGAAGCCAAAGGTTATAATAAAAAAAATGCTTTCAGGAAATGGATGTAGCGAATATATTTTGACTGACGTTGGAAATGAATTTTATAGGGGAATAAAAAACTTTGAGTTTCCTTCACTTTTTCGCACAACTACTTTATTTGGAAGATGAAGGGATGTCAGCACTTCATTTTTGACTAGAAATAGTTATGATACACTCACCTTCAATTTATCGCTTCAAAATGATTTTTTTTTCAGCAATATGACGTATGAATTACAAAGAAAAAATCTGTGTAAAATACGATTGATTTTTTTTTAATTTTGAAAATGCAGTTTTTCATAAAAAAAAGCATGACATAAAACAGCATGACTCTAAAGCAAATAATTTTTTTTCTCTTGCTGACAGCAATGAATTATACCGTGTTTTATATGGGCGAGTTGGTACATAGGGTAGGGAAATAATTTCCGGGGGTGGAGAATAATGTACAGAAATAATTTTCGTATTTATTCACAAGAAAAATTTTACATTAGAATATTTTTCAAAGGTTTATTTTATTTAATATCAATTATCTTTCATTTTTTAAATTTATTTTCAAATTTTGGGTTCATAAAAATTTTTCCTCTGTGGAAAGATGTTTAACCCTATGACAGATTTCAAGAGTTGGAAGCAAGTCTATTTTCTGTTGCATCCAGCAAGTCTATTTTCTGCTGCATCCAGCTATATTCACAGGCCAATGTGTTTACTTAGTACTTTTATAGCGTTGGATCATATTATACTAATAACTCTTTTCATATAAATAATAAATCGCCTGGATCAACGATATTTGAACAGGCTTGCAAGCGTTGCATCTAAATAGAGATTTTAAAAAATTACACTGTTAGATTGTTAAAGCGCAATTTCAAATGTTTCTGGGAATGTGCTTCTCTACAGTCCCGTCTCGCTTCAAGCCGTGTGTATGAAAATAATACAGCAATGTTATTGCTCATGCTCATCAGAAAGAAATTGGGACTGAGTGAAAATTCATAGCGTCAAGAATTTTCTCTCTCTCTCTTCGAGAAGAGATCTATCATTTCCCCCTGCGTTAGACTTTGAAGCTAAAAGCTCTAAAATGGAAACTGAGCTAGATTGTTGACGGATTAAATATTTTTCTCGAGATGAATACAGTTATATTATATTTCAAAAATATTCTTAAAATCATCTAAAAATCAAAAGAAAGTTCAAATAAGAATTTAATATGCATCTCGAACTTTTTCTTTCGTCAGAAACATCTGTCAGAATCTTATTGGGATAAAATGTTTCTTTAAGATCCCTTAGACATAGAAATTTGTAGAAAAACATATAATTTTTTAATGTTTTTATGATAAACCTTAATGCGAAGAACGACATATTTCATCTTTCCTGTACTGAAAACGATGACAGCTTATGGAAAGAGAGGCGTCAATAGTTTCATATATTCCTTATTTTATCAAACATTTGCCAGAAAATACTTGTATTTACATCCATTTTCAGACAGAAAATGAAGCCTATTCAAAGAAATTTTCAGAGATGACTCTTAACTTCAAAATATTTTGAAGAAAATATTGACAAGTGGAAACGGTTTTTATAGATATTTATGTACATGACATCTTCCTGTTGAACTGCTCTATTCCTTAGAAAATTTCCAATAAAAAATATCCTAAATGCTTATAATTATAAAACAATTATACTCAATCAGTCTACTGTACATTTAGCTGAACCGTAGGTCAGCGGTTGCCAGTTTTTTTATACCTTTTGATTTGTGCTTTTATTTATGACCCACTACTGTCATATCGACCCAACTATCCATCCACGATAGGTATTTTTAACTAATATTTTTAAGGCTTATGTTTGCTTAAGAGTCAAACTACTTGAATTAATAAAATCGGTAATATTTATTTTTGATCTTACATTTATTATATTATTTATGCTAAATTAAGTTCAACGCCAAAAACAAATTAAAACACCACTGAAATACTTAATATCGCATGAGGGAGGCTAAAAAATATTCATTCTCATGATCAGTTTTTTAAGTTGAAAGCAATGTCAATGCGATTCTTGAGATTATTTAATTCATTTGAGTTTTACAAAATTAGGTTTAAATGGAGATGGATATAATTTCATGTGTGAAATAACGTCAAGCTGACTTCATATTTATTCTTAATATGTGCATAAGACAGTAAGTTCTGTGTTCGTAAAATGTATTAAACATCTTCTTCCTTTAATACTGAGTTAGTGAGTTCTTGCACTATGCACAAAATTTCCATTTACCCTCTCCTGGCATTTCCAAACTCCTACAGTGCCATAGAAATTACAGTGGTTAAAAAACATTCTCACGAATAACTTGTCAAGAACACGACTTCGAATCCTAATGCGCTTCATTTGTTATGAGAACAATCTCATTGTAGAGGATAATTATTGAGCACTCATCTACCCAGACTGACACATCATTCCGGCAACTTATGACTCTCCTTTTTTTTCTACTTATTTTTCTCTCATATTGTTTTGTTTTCCATGTTGTTCTTATGTTTGTTCTTGTCCAGTGTATCTTTCTTTTTCCCATTATTATTTGTTTTTGCCCCTGTTATATGTTTTTGTCCTTCCTAACAAATAAAATTCACGTCCATTCATCGAAACCGGAAAAGAGCCAAATGGCTCTAAACGCGGTCAGGCATGAGGTGTAATGTAAAGTAACGTAATACTGAGTTCTTGGTTCTCTTCTTTCACTTCTACTCATAAATCAATAACATTTCATTTTTAAAATCAAATTGTAAGAAAGAATCAGTTGAAAGTTCAATCAACTTTTTTCTTTATCAGAATCGGAAAAATTTTCAAGGGACGAAAGAAAATCGCTCTAAAGATAAATACCTCAAATTAAGCACTCATAAAAAATGAAGCTAGATTTATGAAAATTCAGTAAATATAGTGTTACCAAAATAGTCTGGCGTTTACGGTGAAAATAGTCCAAAAATCAGGATAATGGAGAAAGACGCTTTATCCATTCATGTTATATTCCGGAAAACACGAAGCAGATGCAACACGAAAAGAACAACACTTGAACACATTAGCAACACAAACTGACAGCAAAGTAGTAAATAGTAATAGCAATAGAACTTGCAATACCGCTTGGCGTCAATCAACTTAACAACTCTCACTGTGGACAAAACTCCAAAGATCGATTCCGAAGACGTTCAAACACACTCGCACTTCGTAGCGACCCCAAGAGATTCAAAGGCGTTTAGTACTTCCAGGTATTTATACTCTTTTCTGGCAGGATGTGACGTCACAGGAAAATTCCAAATGCATCTCCAAAACTTTGCTCCTAATAGAGATAGCGAGAAAATCCCAGCATTTTCAGTCGAAAAGTCAATAATTTTGTCGCCAATTGGCCAAATTGGTCACGATGTTTGTCGCAAAGGTCAGATTTCAATGGCTTCCATTTCCTCCCCGGCATCTCATAGAATCTCTGTAAATGTCTCTTTCCAATTATAAGACTAATACTACTGGAAAACGATATTACAGGTTCGTAAAAATAGTTATACGAAAGGAAGATTATAGAAGATAAGAAACATGATAAAAATAAAACTTTCTAAATTAAATACATAAAATCGTGCAAATTTTGAACAGGAAAGAAAACGGATATTTCCAAATGTATAAAAGGAACAAATAAAAAATACATAAAAAGAAAAAATTGGCTGAATTAAAAATATTTGCAAGCAAGAGCAATCTATTTTTATTAGCGAGCAAGCAAAAATATCTTTCATTATATCCTTTATATCTTTAATCTTCCGCAAGTTACAACGCATCTCTAGTTATTACCCTTTGAGCATGTAGCAGATTTTGAAAAAGAAAATTTATTTGCGTTTGATAAAGTTTTTCTCCTTTTTGCTCTTCTCAGGATAAAAATAAAATAAATATCATGAATTCAATAATTACCACAATATGGCTTTTACATGTTGCTCTTTTAATGGTTAGAGCAAACCTAGGGGTAGGATGCGAAGAAGATTCCACCGTTCTGTGACTACCAAATCCATGAAAGGCTGTATACATTTTACTTTCAGTAAATATTTATAATTAGAGAGAATCATAAGTGTATATTGTACCCGCCAGTATTTTGGACAAACAGAATTAAATATCAACGGTGCACTCTCGTATCAAGAAATAAAGAGAGAACATAGAATCTCTCGACGCAATAGACAGAGATGGAAAAAAAGAGAGTATCCTTTTTGATGAAGTTCGAGAAAAAGATTTCATGGGTAAAAAAATGAGAAATGTATAGAAGAGAGAGCGAGAAAGAAAACTGTGTCAAAGATACTCGCCGATGAAACATGCTTTTTTAGCCAATACTCTATATCTTTTAGAGGGAGTGGATAGAAAGAGGATAGGAAAGCTTATAGCTGAGATTTCTGAAGAATTTGATGAAGAATTTTGAGACATTCATTAAATTACGTACGTCACATAATTTACCTACATTTTTTCGTTGTAGAATTACTTTTTTCGAGCCAAAGTTTAGTTTAATATATTTTTCAAATTAATGAATGGATTGTCTAACATTTTTATGAGAATCTTTCAAAGGAATATATCTTTTGAGTGAGAAATTGAAAAGTGGATGGATATTTTAAGAATTATGAGTAGAGAACTATTTTCCAAAGTTCTTCTCGTATTTACTTTGGTTGCAGGAAAGAACGATTGATATCAAAATGGTATAAATATTTGTTTGTACATCTTTGCAGAAAAGTAAATTTGGTGCATTTTATGACAACTTTTCGTAAACCACCATTAGATAAAAAAAACTATATCATTTTATTTATTAAGTCTTATGATAATAATTTTCTTTCAAAACTCTCAAAAGCACTTAACAGAGGCTTATGATAAGTGAAATACGAAAGAAACTGATGATAATTAATTTTATAGAAGAATAGCCCTGCTTGACCTATAACCAGCGACATATAATTACTATTTAAAATCAATTCATGCTGTGCGGCAACTTGACGCGCCAACGATGTTTTTTGTTAAACGAAGTACACACGAAATTTAGGCTCTCCATCTCCGATGCATGACTGTTTTAGATTAAATTAGCCAGTTAAATTTTGATCTATACATGAATGAAAAGCGTCGAGAATAATTTAAGTTAGTTTTCTATACATAGTAGGGAATTTTAGAGTTATTACATGTCATCCTCATTCATTCAATCTTTCATCCATCAGACAATCCTCATTCATTCAATGTTTCATTTATCAGACAATCCCCATTCATTCAATGTTTCATCAATCCGAGAATCCTCATTCAATCAATCTTTCGTCCATCAGACAATCCTCATTCATTCAATGTTTCATCCATCCGAGAATCCTCATTCATTCAATCTTTCATCCATCAGACAATCCTCATTCATTCATTGTTTCATCCATCCGAGAATCCTCATTCGTTCAATCTTTCGTCCATCAGACAATCTTTATTCATTCAATCTTTCATCCATCAGACAATCCTCATTCATTCACATGCTCATTCAAACAGAGAAAGACAACGGGAGTATTTAAATGAAATTATATTTACCTAACTGTCTTATTGTTAGAGCGTTCCGCAATTCACAGTCCGCCTTCATGCACGCACAGCTGATGACTGGTCCGGGCATGGGGGTGACAGATGGACTTGAATGTGATGAAAAGTAGACAAGGCAGCCAAAGGCAAGTTAGAGCTCTCTTTCATGAATAATTTTGATCATATGTTGCTATAGTGCTTACAAGTGGTCACCGTAATCACGGAAACTATTAATTAAAAGAACAGATAAATATGATGTTCTGATAACCACCGGTAATGCTACTAACTTAACAATAACCGTGTACTTTATAACTTCTCGATGAAATTAAAGTTAATTGATTCTGTGAGTTGACAAGAACAAAAATGCATAATTTTTTTTCTTTGTAAATAAACAATGGAAAAAATTTATACTGTGGTCATGCTAACAATTTAAGTATGTGTTATAAAACATATTGTATTTTCAAAATTTTAAATAAATTATACTCAACGTAATTCATGTTTGTCCAAAAATATCTGCACTTTTATTCAAAATATATAACATGTTTTGTATGGAATAACATAAGTTAATCAGATGGAAAAGATTGCACTGACTGAAAGGTTTTCCCTTGTAACTCAACTTTCATATCCCTGGATTAAAAAAAAACCACAGTAGGAAGAAATAAATTGAAAAAAAGCGAATTTACCACAACCAATCTCAAGTCAAAAATGAAGAGCCGACTCTTCAGATCTTTCGAATACAGTAATATCAAGAAAATGGGATGAGAACTCGAAGTTTTTATACACAACTCTAAAATCTATTTTCAACGTCAGTTAAAATATGTTCCCTAAATCCATTTCTTGAGATATTTTATTATATTTTTTGCTTTATTCATTATGATATTTTTGTTGTCCTTTATTTATTATATTACATTTTTTCACTGAAGAGGAAACTAGCTCACGAGTTATAGCAGAACACTTTAGTATGTTATAGAGGAAAGTAGGATGAATCTAAACTATTCACCATTAGAGCTCGTGAAATTTTATTAAAATATCCATTGTTTAACGGAGTACAATATAACATACCTGAAAACTCATAATTTCATTATTTTTTTATTAAAAAAATATTCAAACCACCCGGTTTTACCCCACTAGTGAGGCAAAACTGGGTGCACATGTTAACGAGTGCTGAGGTTATAAAAACAAAATAGAACCGCGACTACTGGACTAAATCTTTATTGTTTGATAGGGTATAGATGCTTAGTGAACATATAATAAGCTGTACTAAATATAATGTTTGTAACTATAATGATTATGACGTAAGGAGAGTCCTTAACTCTATTCAACATAAATGTTATATTATCTGATTCTTATCGGAATTTCTAATTTCAGATCCATTATTAAATGGCCATTTGAAAATGAATTCTTATTTTAATTTTTTAAAAATTGTAATTTCATATGCAAATAAAATTTATATGAGCAAATTCGAAAATTTTGGCTTAAAACTTGTACACTTTGGAAAACTTTCGCAAAGGGGACAAGTTCAACTCGTCTAAGAATTATTAAACGATTATGTAGTATCCAAGCCATGATCGGCTGGTGAAGCTTTTGACCTTTAAGATGGAAGAATTAGAATTATAAGGCGACAGCCTTAAATTCTTTGCTCCGTAATTCATCACTGCAGTTTGATCAAATTGATATACAGGGAAGTCAGTCCTCCATCCTCATTGAACTAGCAATCCAAGACGGTTTGGCCTTACAGTTTTCTTGCTCTATCTGTTTTCGTAATTAATAGTGTAAATGATCCTGACGTGGGATTTCTTTTGATGTGAGGGATGGAGACAATAAGAAGACTAAAAAATTAAGTCCCAACTTTTTATTCAGATTTCTATGGTACACGGACAACGAAGACATAAAATGATGAAAGGCTGTATACATGATGATACGAAATACAATTTGCTTACATGCTCAGTTACATTTGAGCTGTTACTCAAATATCAAACTATACTGATATACCAAAACGATATATTACTGACAAACACTAGCCAGCTACTCTCTAAGACCACTTGGTCCGCGCGAACAGAACTTCCCGTTCTTACATGCTTCTACACTCGTTGACTTCCAAAATTCATCTCCCTGAACATAGTGCATAGTCTTCCATAGTCCATAGTCTGAACATAGTCTTCCGCTCTGAGGCAGAACAAGGTTATCGTAATTCGGAGGTGCAGGATTGCCAAAACTTGGCGTTCCTTATAAAAAGAAGAAGTTTCTCTTCTGGGGAAGTAACTGCTTAATTGTGCTCAAAATATGTCAAAGTCGAGACTCCATCAATCCATCTCATTTGTGTCAGGATTTTGAGTCTTCCGGCGCTTTTCTTTTATTGAGAACCTTTTCGTTTAACTTACTAGCCTATTGCTGCCTTATCAAAAGTAAGTATAGAAGAAGGCAGTGAATGTTTTCCAGTCTAAGGAAATTTTTACGTGTCCAATTTTCGGCCTTGGTTATTATTTTTGCCTAGCTTCATTTTTGGGCACATTGTTTCGGGGAATTTTCTTCACATTTACTCATTAATCATACTTTTCTTGTGAATATTATTTTTTTGTGTTTGCCTTGTTTTTGAAAGTGATGAAAAAGCTCCGATCAGGAATATTTTACGTAACTTTCTGAGATATAAATAATTTTTTTATGGAAAATGATTACGAACTTGATTTTCTATGACCTTATGCTGTCTAAGGTTATATTCATGGGGAGGTCTTTCAAATATTCATTTAGTTATGAAGCATATTAGATATAACTTTTGTATTTATCTTCGTTCTATAGTGAAGACAGTAGCACCTGGATTTTGGAACAAAATCTCTTCTGATGTATCGATTTCATTTAAAAATCGATACAGATCTCCAATTTTACTATAAAGAACACATCTCAAATGTAATTTGACTTTCTTGACTTCTGTACTTTAGAGATGTCGTGTTCTCATACAGGCGAATAGTTAATTACACTTTGACGCAGTTTCTCTAAAGTTTTATACAGGTACCAATACCAATCTGAAATTTGGATGTAGGGATAAAAATTAAATTATCTAACTCGTTTTATTTATGAATTATCGCGTTCACATACACATGGACTTGATTTGAAGGATTTATTCAAATCTGAACTTAGATCTTCAATTTTGTTGTAAAGCCCACAAAACAAATTTCGGTCCTCTAGCTAGCGTGGTTTCTGTGTTTGTGGCTTAGTTTAGATCCGGCGATTATTCAACTCCGAAACTAAAATTCTGCCATAAGCTCACTAGAAAAATTTGACTTTAGTTGAGTTATATTAACGTCCCATTTTGAAGCATCACGAGAACTATTTTGGGGCGGAACTCGTAATTTTGAACCGCGGTCAGATGACGTTGACGATACCTGAGTTGGAACCACTCTCTTCAAATTTCCTCACCACACCAGCGGAAGAACGTTTGGTCCCCTACGTATGATTTAATGTGCAACGGGCCCAATACGGGTTTCGAAATTGCAACCCTCTGGCTTCGGGCCGACAGCTCACCACTAGGCCAAGGCGGCCTCGATTGAGTTCGCGGATACAGACAATATCAAAATATTTTGTTTCAGACAGGAGTTCTAAAGTAGGAATATTCAGCAAAATCTAGAAATAAATTTTTCTTAAGATTAAAATACTTTCTCTTTGCATTCTTTCTATATAAATAAGCAAACATTTTGAATATTTTACCTGCTGCCGAGTATAGCTGAAAGCAAGATTAACAAATAAATAGCAACTCAGAAAATGTTTTGGCGTTCAATCAAAATTTACTAATCATTTATTTCAGTTAATATTAGAATAGCATTACTCACTGTATTAATATTGTAAGTAATGCATTATTTTTGTGGCCCAAAGTGGGACCCCGACACGCAGTTTAAATTTAGTTTACTTATATTAATGTCCCGTTCTGAAGAAACACGAGGGCTATTTTGTGACGGACCAGGTAGCTTTAAATCGTGGTGGTCAAATGGAACGACGGCACTTCAGCCGGAACATTCTCTTCTAACTCTCATACCACACCGACGGAAGGGTGTTTGAATCGCGATATATTTTATTTAACGTGCTCCAGTCCCAGTTAAATGTTGAATCTGGTTACGAACCTGTGACCTTTCGGCTCCGAAGCCGTTACCTTGCCACCAGGACCCTACGTTGTTTCCTTAATATATGAAGGGATCATTTATATGCATTCCGAAGACAGAAGAGACAGAAACAGGAATTTTTTGCAAGGGAATGAAGAGAAAAAAAATGTTTTTCTCTTAATATGTCTGAATTGGTTTCATTCTGTAGCAAAAAATTCCTGTTTCTGTCTATTCTGCTTTTGTTCTTGCGAATATAGATGGCTCCAGGGGACTAGTTTTTACTTTAATAACTCCTCCTTCTTGGAGAAAATTAGAGTGGGTTGGTGTTCACATAAAGGTTTTTTTCTCATCTCTCAATTATGAGCATAGGGTAAGTTTTTTATATATGAAGGCTTATTAATAGAGCTAGATAGCCAATATTTTTAATCATCTTATTAGCGTTTTGATGTTTGTGTTTTTCCTCTTTATTTTGATTATTTGCTTTTAATGTACATCTCGGGCTATGAGAAGCTATGTTCTGCGTAATGCTAGCTTCTTATAGAAAAATTTCCCAAATATTATTTTGAATCCATTTCGAAAAGTTCTTAGCCCTTGAAAAAGTGGACTAGAATGGAGTCCTTGTTTGTTTTTGGTTGTATTCGATTAACTCTGAGTTTATTTATTTTTATTCCTTTATTTATTTTTTTGGCTATATTTGTATGATCTTGATTTATATATATATATATATATATCAAAATTCAAATTTCAACAGAGAGACAAAAGATTGGAAAGTTTTTCAGTGAAAAAAGAACGGATGCTTCATTGAAGTTGAAATCCGTACTAACTATCCATACTAACCACATAATTATTAGAAAAATCTCAACACTTTATGCCAACAGTGTTAGCTAATAAGTTAATAGAACACTGTCTTCACCCCGAGTGTTAGGATATACAAAAAGCGAAATAAAAATGACCAAGAATTAAAAATGTACATACGTAAATTGGGAAGATGCAAACAGCATGCAAGAAGTCACAGAACTGAATGCTTCGCGTCGTATTGGAGACCGGATATTTTCAAAGTATTATATTACGTGAATTCGCGCCTAAGCTTTGAGTTGGAGGAGAGTTTGATCGAACACTCGGGGTGCACACAGAGTTCTATTAGCTTATTAGCTAACACTGTTCGCAGAAAGTGTTGGGATTTTTCTAATTATTATGTGGTTAGTATGGATAGTTAGTACTGATTTCACCTTCCCTGAAGAAGCATCCGTTATTTTTTTACTGAAATACTTTCCAACCTTTTGTCTCTGCATTGAAATTTGAATTTGGATAATTTCCACAACACTCCTAGAATTGCATCATTTATTGCGTTTCTGTTTTATATTATTTTTCTTATTCTCCTCTTTTGTTTATTCTTATATCATTTTTATCCCTATTGAAACTATCGGTATTTTATTGCGATCCGTTTATTGCATTGCTTTGTTACGTTTTGTAGTTTATGATTGTTATTTTGTTATGCAGCTTTTACTACTGATTTGATTGTTTCTTGTATGTATATATATATGTGGTGCCAGGCTGACGGCAGCCCACGTCATTCCCGCCGCGCCTCTAGCGGATCTAAGGAGAACCCGGCAGTTGACGTTCTGACATCCAGACGGGATGTTCGATAAAGACGCCTGCTCCAAAAGACACTTCTAAAGACGTAATGATGTGTAACTCTGCAGCTACAGTTGATTGTGTTCTTGTTTTCTGTACATAGCTAATTTCATTTAATTTTAATTCATAGCTAATCATTTCATGTTATTGTTCATCTAACTGTCATTTGAATTCATCATTAAATCTTTTCATGGAAAGAAGCAGTGTTCAGTTGGCCATCCCTGACACCCCACAATTCAGAAGTGGGATAGAATGCAATATGATAAGTAGAATGCAATACGATTGATAAAACGCATACATTTTTGACGATTGATGTGGACGAATGAACATTAACAAGGATATGACGCAATATAAATGATAGAACGTAATAAATATTGACGATTGTTTTAGACTGTGAAAATTTGGTGAACTGAATAACTTAAACTGTGTGAAAAAAACTTAGTGTGAATAAACAAAAAAAACTGTGAAAGTGGACATTTAGTTGTGGATTTACGAAACCGGATTATATCATTTCTTCTTTAAGGGGTAAGTAGCATTCATTTTGTTAAAATGACTACTTTAAATGATATTCAAGAAATTAGCACTGCATTGAGGAATTGTAAAACAGAAAAAATAAAGATTTTGCATAAATTCCTTTTCGGTTCTCTTGGCGACAGATCAAATCGAAAGAGAATACGAGAATTTATGGGGTTTGATTTTCAAGTCGACAGCGAAGAATTTTAAAAAAAGTTAGAAAGTGTGGATGAGTTATTTTCGCTGAACGAACTCATTACGATATGTAATAATTGAAATATTTCATTTGATGGCTCAAAGCCGGAAGTATCAAAAAGAATTCTTTCTTTCTTGTGTAACCTTGAAGCGTTAGCTGAAACTTCGCGGGCAGATTTCAATGAGTCAGATGTTGACGAAGAAACGGCAAATGATTTCGAAAAAGAAAATAAAAAAAGCGACTCTCTCGAAGGGGAAAGTTCAAATAAAAGAGATTCTTCCATGCAGTGTGAAGCGCAGTGTAATATGCAGTGTTGTGATGTGCAGTGTGATGCAAATAAGATTTATGATATGAAATTTGTCGATAAGTATAGAAGCTCTGTCGTTCAGAATACTGGTATAAATTATTCCGATATCGAAAGTGCCATTTCTAAATTTAATGCAGAATCGCATGAAAATATAGCTAATTGGTTAGATCATTTTGAAAACATTTCCCAATTGTTTAGTCTGTCAGACTTACAAAAGTTTATCTTTGCTAAAAGGAACTGCCGGAACTGCCGCTCTTTTTGTAAGAACGGAACCACAAATTAATTCGTGGCAAAAATTGAAACAAGCGTTGATCGATGAATTTTCTTTTGAGATAAATTCAGCTCACTTGCATGAACTCTTGAGTAAAAGAAAAATGAGGGATTCTGAATCCGCTCCAGAATACTTTTTTAAAAATGAAAGAATTGTGCAGTTCTGGTAAAATTGAAGATGCCGCTTTAATGTATTATGTGATTAAAGGTATAAATGATAGGCAAGAAAACAAAACAATTTTGTACGGATGTAAGAATTTATTTGAATTTAAAGAAAAACTTAAAGTTTATGAAGTAATGAAGAGTGATTACGCGAAAAGTAAAGCCGTTTTCGATAAAACCAAAGCAAGATATGATTCCAATCCTAGATATAATTCTTTTGATAAATTAAAACCGAAACAAGGGCATGATGATAGATTCAACTCTGAAAACGAAAGTGCAAATAAAGTAAAATCAAGTGGTGGGTTTGAAAGAATGAAATATAATAATTTTGAAAGTCGCAAGAGTAAATTTTGTTTTAACTGTGGTGACCCAAATCATATCTCACGATTCTGTGTACATACGGATAAAGGATTTAAATGTTTTGAATGTGGAGCCTTCGGACATAAAGCTTCAGAATGTGATAAAACGAAGTCTAAACCAGAAGTAGCCACCTTGGACGTTAAATTCAAACCAAAGCTTGACAATAAAGTAACAATTGAAGATATAAGCGTTAATTCACTTATCGATACTGGAAGTCAAGCGACGTTGCTTCGTAAATCAGTGTTTGATAAATTAAATATCTGTAAATTGTACCCATTGAATCTCTCTTTAAGTGGATTTAGTAAATGCAAAGTAAACCCATTAGGTTATTTTAAGGGTAACATTAAAATTGATGATTTCAAGTGTAATGCAGATATATATGTTGTAGAAAATAATGTTATGTCTTATGATGTGATTGTTGGTATGAATGTATTGATGAAAGGTGAGACGGTAATTAATGAAGATGGAATTGTGATTAAAGAAAAAAAATTCAGCGTATAGAGGAAGTTGAGTCATTATCCGTCCTACCTATTGATGTAACCCCTAACGAAGTTGAACTAAACATTGGACCTGACGTTCCAAATATTTTTAAAGATAAGGTACAAAAATCAATTTTAAGTTACGTACCGCACAAAACTAAAACAACAAATGTTGAATTGAACATTTTGGTAAAAAGTAATGAACCTATTTCCCATCAGCCTCGTAAATTACCATTTTCAGAGAAAAAAATTGTCCAAACTCAAGTAGCTGAATGGTTAGAACAAGGGATTGTAGAACCGTGTTCTTCAGAATACAGTAGCCCAGTGGTAATCGTCCGAAAGAAAGATGGAACTCCTCGAGTTTGCATTGATTATAGGAGATTAAATAAAGTCGTTGTAAAGGATAGATTTCCCCTCCCATTAATCGAGGATATTTTAAACAGATTGCAAGGGTCACGCGTCTTCAGTACTATCGATCTTAAGAATGCATTCTTCCATGTTGATGTAAACAAAGATAGTAGAAAATATACCTCTTTCGTCACCCATGAAGGCCAATATCAATTTCTTAAAGTCCCTTTTGGATTATGTAATTCTCCAGCCTTGTTTCAAAGGTACATTAACACCATTTTTCGACCTTTAATTAATGATGGTATTGTTCTCCCGTACTTGGATGACATCATCATTTTATCTTCCTCATTTGAAGAAGGAATTGAACGAGTCGAACGTGTTCTAAGCATTGCTAGTGAATATGGACTAGAGATCAACTTTAACAAATCTCATTTTTTGAAGAAGCGCATTGAATTCTTGGGCCATGTCGTTGAAGACGGTAAAATCTTCCCCTCTAATCTAAAAACTAAAGCTGTCCTTAATTTTCCGGAACCAGCTAATCTAAAACAAATTCATAGTTTCTTAGGACTCACCGGATATTTTCGAAAGTTTATCCCTAAATACTCCACTATTTCTAGACCATTAAGTGATCTCTTGAAGAAAGACCGAAGGTTTAAGGTGAAGGTTATTTGGTGAAGAGGAAAGAATCTCATTTAATAAATTAAAATTAATGTTAGCTGAAAAACCTGTATTAAGAATTTATAACCCTA
>BGPR01001520.1:102575-115641 GCA_013235015.1 Araneus ventricosus
AAAAAAAAAAAAAAAACGCCCAGAATGACATGAAAAAGTTTTGAAAACAAAATCAAAACAAAAGATACACATTATTGATTTTCCCGCTTATTTTTATATTAAAACATTGCAACGTGAAAATTATTATACTGCAAGCAAAGTATATGGGATGAATAAATAAGTTAAGATACTGCCGAAAATAATAATCAGTCATTCAATTCAAGGTTATGACGTCACCTCCTCGTCATCCTATCAAATTGCCAGCTGCGTTCCGGAGAAGTGTCGCAGGAGAAAACTCGCTCGATAAAAATAACTTTCATCTGCCCAGGAAAAAATTAATTAAAAAAAACGGGATAAGATATTTTAACCGTTCTTGTTTTAAATCCGACAGAACCGTTCTAGTTATAAGTTGAAAAAAATTGAAAATAATAGTGTTATTAGAAAGTCGGATGTAACAAATTTAAAAACAAAAATAACATTTCGATTGCAAAACTGGTTATTTTTAAAAAATTTCTCAAAATTCAGTAAATTACGTTAAAAATTCAAAACTAACTTCATTAGAACGGAAATCGTGTGCTCTTTCCGATGGTGTATCTATTTTTCTCGTACAGTTATCCGAAACCATGCTATTGAGAAATTAGTGCGAAAAATCACCCAAAACAACACAAAACATTAAATAAAAAATTTTCTAGATTAAATTTTAAAATTTCGGCTTCGAGGTGCATTGAGTCACCTTTACGACTACCTGTGTGCCAAATTTCGTGGCTGCAAGTGTGACAGATTGGTCTGGACATCGCACGCAGGCACACACGCACATACACACACAAACATTGCCTTTTAAAAGTGTATATATATATATATAACACCCCAAATATAAAAAAATAAAATTCTTAGAATTCCAATTTTTTACAGCTGGATGCCTACATACAGGGGCAAAAGAGCTAACTGGGTACATATTTTTAAGTAAAGTTTTACACTTAAAAAATCACTAATTTCAAGATGTCGCATAGGATTGATTTAAAGGAGAAAATCTACTGAACAGTTTGATACATATTATAATGTTAAGAAAGAGGAAAATCATATCTAAGCAAAATGTTCAAACTCGGAACAAATTTGATATTTTGTAAAATAGGTGCCCACATACTTCGATTAATCTAATGTTATTTTGAGCAACATATTTAAGAGAAATAGCTGGAAGCATGGACCATGCTTTGTAGGTTGAAATTCAGAAGAGAAAAATTTGGAAGATCTTTACATTTTTTAATGTTTAGCGGATGACTCTGTTAAAACCACTTTAATTTAGAATTGAATAATTAAGAAAATACTTCCGAAATATTCGAAGCCCATTAACTTATCAACTTAAATTTTTAAAACTTAAAAATACTCCTAGTTTTTCATGTTCAATTTTTTATTTAACTGAATTATTAAGCTTCTAGCGTTTAAAGTGCTGAGATACTATAACTGGAGTTGTTTTCTTGCAATTCTATTTCCAAGAATTTTCATGATTCTCATTCCAAGAATGTTTACCACACTTCTAATCCTATTTTCTGGGAATTAAATTTCCATCTTAGATGAGTTTTCGATTTCTGCTTGGTAGTACTATGTCTTTGTCTGAGTCACATTGCTCTCTGATAGCCATAACAGTTTTCATTTCAGGTGGTTTCTCTACATACCAAGGCTTATTATCATTACGTGGCTTTTTTTGTAGACGATTTGCATTTTATAAGAGAAGGACACGAAATTTCTCACAGTACTGGAATGTTCCTTGAGCTCAGTTGTTGATAAAAAAAATGCTAATTTAATTTTGCTACTGAAAAATAAAATGTATTTTTTTCTTACATATTGCTGATGACAGATATCAGTCCTCTAAATATCTTGGCACAAGGTTGATAAATTTTTAAAATGAGTTTTATGACACACGTTGTGTAATAATAATAATATGACATAATAAACATAATGGTTTAATATGAAAAACAGGATTTTCTTTATGAAAGCGTTTGATAATTGTAGATTTTTTGGAAAAAATAGCAAAATTCGGCCAATTTTTAAGCTCAGTATTAGATATTTCTGTTTCATTTTTAAAGACGTGAGTGATTCAGTGGAAGAAATGTGGGTTATCACTATTACAAGCTATTAGCCAGCTTAAAGTCTATTGCATTATATTCCAGAGATTTTACAATCAGTTGTAAGCTGAATTTTTTTCTACGAAACAACAACTCTCAAACATAACTTTCCGCGTGCTTTTTTGCGAAGAAACACAAATTATACTGCAAGTTCTTCTCGATACAATTGGTTTTACATCATTTTGTGTGAAGAATTTCGGCTATCTTGGTATAAAGGCTTGTTTCCGAACTTTTCCCGACAAAATTGGAGACAGAATAATTATAAATTACTCCAGATTGAAGGTAGTAAATAATTATCACTAATCATATCCGATATTCTATAAAATAGAAGTCATTTTTGCTGAAAAGCGGTACTTTGGGGTAATTAGGATAGTCACCAAAATTCATTCTAAGGAAATATGCAGAAGTTTCTCATCATTTGAAACATATTCACTTCAAATGAATTCATATCTGTGATCAGAAGACAAAAAATGCTCCAAATTATACCAAGGACTTAGGGCATACCGGGGTAATTAAAAACGTTCTTGTAAATGAGGCTGGTTAATTAATGAAATATTTTCGAAAAACACCCATTGCTGAATAAACTTCGTTGAATAAGATTATGCACTCACAGAAGATATAGATCTCTTCTCCATCTCATATGATTATATTAAATAAAAAAACCGTCTTCAAAATTCGTTCCCAATTACCTCAGCTGACAGTGATTTTTTCTTTCAATGTTAAAAATTGCTTCTAATTATCAATAATACGTAAGTATTTAACAGGTAACTGTTTGAGAGGCGGTGAGATCGAGACTGTCCTACATTCTTTAGGTTTTCTTACAATTTGATCTTGTTATCTCACTTCATAAATTATTTCAATGGATATTTGAATATTTCTTACATATTTTTTTAAAAAAAGTACAATAGGATTGAAAATTATTTAGAATGACTTGTCTGATCATGGAATTCTTTTTCATTTGTAGCGAAAGAAAATAATTCGCGAAGTTAATGTTTGTTGCAAAATAAATCTTTAAGATTCAATAAATATATTCAAACCAAAATAAGTCAACAAAAAGGCAATATAATTATCAATTATTACAGTAGATAAAAGGTAGGACACATTTATCCCGACGTGCATCTGGGGTTTGTCAGTTTGTAGATGGCAGCACTCAAATACATGAATCAGTCACATTTGGTCTAATTTTATCAGTTGCATTTGGTACTTATATTTTTATGTTTATATATATAAGTTATTATAATAGAATTTTATAAAAATTACTATTAACGAGCATTCTAAAATTAACACTTGTGTAAAGATAATAATTTTTATACTTCATAGCACAGTAAAATAAAATTATATAAAATAGAATTAAATTTTCAAATGTACACATGTATTTTAAAAAATGCAGTACCTGAATTTATTTTGAGCGGAATATCTGAAATAATCGTATTACTTTTTTTAGGCATACGATACTTCACAGATCATGCAAAATCAGTTTGGTAGCTTTTCACTCTTTCTTGTGCGACAGAAATAGCAGCGTCTTTTCGGAATGTCCGAGGGCACCTCTTCAATTTACCGCTGCCTTATACTTTTCAAAATCTACTCGTTTTTTCTAAGGCAAAGACCTTTGTGTTTAAAATATAGTTTCATTTCGGTTACTGAATATATTTAAGGGAAGGTCCGGGCAGGTTTTCGGCTCCAGATAATTAATGACAGACGGAGTTTTTCTAGATGCACTTTTCTCTGAACTTAGTGTCTATTTGCCGGGTTTTGTGTCTAATTTTTTGCCGGAACTAAATAATTAAAAACACATGTACTAACAACAAATGCGTGTTGCTTTCCTTCTAATAAACGAAGCTGGAGGCTAGGATTTTACTGTTACAATGCGGGTTGTCTGCTTTGTTCTGAAATTTTCAAAGAGATCTATAGAAAGGAGGAAATATGGAAGAATTTGTCACATTTGAGTGCTGATTGTAGGAAATATTTTTATTGCAATCAAAGAGGTATACATTATTACAAGGAATTCACCGAAAAAAGACTAAGAGACTGATTTTATTTTCCGGATGTAACCGAGAAATATCAAACGACGACTAGAGTCTTGGAAGTTTTCGAGAAATGTGCAAGACCGTTGAGATAGGACATACCCCTTGTGAAAAAACTAAAAGCAGGAAAATTCTTTATATGTAAAATATTTTACTGTCGGATAATAAAATAGTAGCTATGAAAGTATTTAAAGAAAATTTTCTTATGAGCTTGTGCCCTTCAAAAGGGTAAAGGAAATATTAATGATGTTATTTTCCTTCATCTTTGTTGATGACGTGGTATTTAATCAGTCGAGCATTTTTACAGCACATTACAACATTTCCAAGTACGTTCAAATTAGTGACACTGAAGTTTATATTTCCACATTATCTAATCCAACATATACAGAAAAATTAAAGGAGGGAACTTTCGCTTTCTCAATAGATAATTTATATATGATGATATTTCGATATGGCTTATTAACTACGCCTTAAAGAGTGAAATTAGAGATTCACACTACAGAATATTTAAACAAATTATCCTCAATTAATGTTAATTATTTTTGTATTGAGCTGATTTTTGATGCTGCAACATTTGCAAATTGCGCACGTCACAGAGCCATATCATAAACTGGGAGGCGGATTTACATAAGTGTTCTACATCTTATCGAACGTTGCATTATTTATTTTTGGGTGACTTTTCGACATTTTTCTCAAATACCTTCAAATGTCATTTGTACAGAAGTTCTGGTACATAGAGCAGAAGTTCGGTTATCAGCGTGACAGAGTTATCAATTTAAGATTTTTGTGGAAACACAAGTTTGTTTATACATAATTTCAAAAAAATATTCTGCATGCTTCTTTAACAAAATTGGCTTTATAGTTCGAAATACGAATATATGATTTAATTAAGATGTTAATTAAGCTGTATATATATATATATATATAAATGTTATTAAAAGTATTGAAAAAAGGCAATCCAAAAATATGGAGTTTTCAACAATTAATATAGAGCTTGGCTGTGGGCAAGGTTAAGCCAGGTTAAATTATTTATTATATTATTTTTTAGTTGCCTCATCAGCTCTAGTGGAGTATATGAAAAAGTAAAAGAGGATTTCTAAGGTAAACAATGATATTGAAAATATTTACGTATCAAAGATATCCATCAAACGAATGAATTTGTTTTTTAAACTTTCTTGTGCGTCTAGCTTTTTGAGACAGCTCGATTCACGCACACAACTTTTCTTCCATTTACACACAGAATAAGAAAGTAAAAGCCTGGTCTGAGCAGACAACCACATCACTTGATTACGACAAATATCTCGAAGGAGCTTAATAACAGACGAGTTGATTTCCTGCCCAACGGTTTCAAACATTTTCTTGAGGTCGACATTAGCAAAGCAACCTCGGATCCAGAAATAAAAAGGAGAATACGGGTTCTCTAGGCACAAAAGTAAGAATGATAAAAAACGTCCCTCTGATGGAGATTGAAGAAAAATCTTGAAGTCAGCAGAGCCTCCCCCCAAAAAAGTTGAATGAAGAAAAGAGATCGTGATACGAAGAGAGTCCTTTCCTGAGAGTAGGAGACCAAAATCGAAAATACAGTGTCGAGCTATTCGCGGATGAAACGAGCTTAAATATGAATAAAATGGAAGTTTTTCCAGCCAATATAGATGTTATTGAGAGGGCCGGTGAAAGAAAGATTCCAGTGCTTATACCATGGATTCCTGACAGATTTATAGAAGAGCATTGTGCCATCCTTTAAACTGTATGTACAACAGAAATTACTTTTTACTCTCCTATATAACATTTAGTTGGTTTTTCCTATCGAGGATTAGCAGCTGTTGTTAAAAAATTATAAGTACTTGACTGCTTATTTTACTATTCTGCATATGAAATATACAAGAAGAACGTATTGTAATTGTCAAAAAATTATATTTTTTTTGTTATTCATGCAATAAAATCAAAGACGAAAGAGAATTTGTCTGTGTATGTGTTGCTGGCGCTTTACAGAACAGACGGTTGGACCAAGAATTTTAATCAATTAAAAATTAAGCGAAATGCTAGCCTTTTTCGTCGGTATGTTCAAGAAAAAAAGATTTTGTACCATATTAAACTTAAAAAATATATTTTTAATCAATTCAAGATATTTGTATTACACATTTTTCCATAATTTTGAAAAATTTTTAAATAAACTTTTTTATGTATAGGTTGAAAAAAATAGTTTTGATTGTGACTATGAAATTCAAGCAGTTTCATTGCTTCACTAAATATTTAATCGCGTGTTTTTCTTCCTTTTTTTTGAAATCTAAGGAATGAGGATTCTATTTATGTTTTCATATTCTTTGTAAATGCCGCAATGTATTTTTGCTTTCTCATTTTATTTCATTTAATTTTTAATGAAATCTAATATTATTGATATTCGGAAATAAATCTAGCTTTGAAAGTCCTCACATACTATACTACATAAACTGCGCCACGTCGAGGGCCGGATTAAGTCCTGTATGGGCCCTTAACCAATGTAAGTCTCTTCCATAATGCCCCCGTTTTCCTCACTCCAACTTCCAAAACTATATAAATTTGCATTTATCTTAATTGAATCCCTATATAAGAAATTTTAAAAAGCAAATTTTAACGAATTGAAATAGCGAAACATTTATCTTAAGATAACTTTAAACGATTCCAGTATGCCGCGTATAAATGAATGTAAAATTGAAATTTAAAAGTAATTTCATACAATTTTTGTAATTACAATCTAAATACTTTTTAGCTATAGGATCACATATTTTTTTACCATTTTATAAAACAAGATACTATAGAACTTGCAAAAAGTAATTAATTCGGCATGTTAAAATAACGCTCCAAATTTAAACAGTATTTTATTTTAATTTTAATAAGTTCGAGTGCATGGACTTGAAAATGAAATGAAAGCATAAAATTTTAAATTACACTGAAGGTACAGCAAAAAAAAATCGAGGCATCGGGACCCACCAAGGTTTGCTGGACCCCTAGGCCGTTTCCGACTTTGCCTATTTAATAATTCGACTCTTGCCACACCAATTTAATGTTGGAATCACAAGCGCATTTTACATGAGGAATAGAAAAGTAAAGTTACAACACTATAACGTGCAATTATATATTAGAGATTGCAGACTGTGGCGTTTTTCACATGATTGCGGCATTTAACTTTCTTCTATTAGGAAGGTGTATGTACAAAAAGAGCAGAAGAGGCGTTAGGCTACGTGAATTCGTGCTTAAAATTCTGTCTCAATTTGGTGTTTAAATATGGTTCTTTAAAAGAACTATGAATATCAAATGCATAACAGATTTAATTGAAACTAAGCACAACCAATATTCTCGCTGGCGTCCAAAGGTGGTTAGTATTTAATATTTTAATCCATATTCTAATAGAGTTAGGAGCATATTTTTATAATTTAATCGGATATGGCAAAATTTCTTGATAAATGAAGATGATTCCGATGACAGGCCATTGGAAAGAAGCTATCTCTGTTACCCAACAAAGGCAGTTTAAAAATTGTTCTTGTATGTTTAGGCACCATTTTTCGAAAGGTGTAAGTAATGTTTACCTTCTTTCGAGTCAGAGAGTAAGTTTTATTCCCTTATTCTTTCTTCCGCCTATTTGAATGAAAGGCAAAATTGTAGTATTTTGATAATAGCTCTTTCTTCTCTTTAAGTCTGGGTTGTTTCGGGCCACGAGGTATTCAATTTTCAGACTTAACAGCCGATTCATTTACAAAAAAAATCCTAATTTTTGAATCCTTGCAGGCGGGTGATCCTTGGAAACGTCCACTGCAGGATTATTTTTATTTAGTCTTTTTGTAGCTTTGTTCATTTGAATAGTTGATTATTTTATTGAATTATTGTCATTGTTTTCTTGGAAGTTGCTGCGTTTTGCGAGCAACAGAGAATTTGTGTGTATTTTCTATTTTTTCTTAATTGTAAAAAGTTTTAGTTTTAATTTTTAATAGATATTAGTGATTTAAAAATAAGACCTTAAACTATTAAAAAGTTTTGCAGAATATTCTCTCTCCTCTTCTTATGCTTCTAGCTTTTTGAGGTAGCTCGATTCGGAGCCACAACTTTTCTGCATCTTACACGCTAAAAGTTTAACAAATATTGTAATCCTTGCTTCGGAATCTTTGTGGAGGCAACCACATCAGACGATTTCAACAAGAAGTACCGAAAGAGCGTAATAACCGGCGGATTGATTTATTGGCCAAGGGTTTCAAATATTTGCTTTAACTCGACTTGAGCGATGCAACCCCGGATCTAGAAATCAAGAGATAGGATCTCTCGGCACAAAGGGAAGGAAGGGAGAAAAAGTGTGTCCTTTTGATGGAGACGGAGGAAAAGATTTCGAGAAAAGCAGGTAGAGAAAATAAAAAAGCCTGGGATATGAAGAGAGACTCTTTCTTGAGAGTCGGAGGTCAAAATCGAAAATGCTGTTTCAAAGCTACTTTAGGATGAAACTAGCTTAAATAGAAGCGAAATTGGATCTTTTTTTGCCCAATACTTTTTGCAGTTCACAAGCTGAGAGGATGAAGAAAGTATAAGAGCTTATAACTTGGATTTCTGAAAGATTTCAAAAAGAACTTGGTGACATCCATTAAAATGTCTACGTAACATAATTCACTTTTTACTCTCTTCTGTAATATTTAGTTTGTTTTCACAAATTAAACATTAATAGCTATTGTTTCAAAATTATAAATAGTCCATTTCATTTTTTATTTACTTGTATACGAAATATACAAAGAAAAAGTATTGTAATAGTCAAAAAAATTCGACCTCGGGATTTTGAAGAATCTACACATTTCAGATCGCTCTGAATTTGAAAAAAAAAACATTTTTGGAAAGATGTCTGCCTGTCGGCCTGTAAACACGATAATCCAAAAACGAAATGAGTTATAAATATGAAGTTTGGAATGTAGTCTTTACACCAAAATCGCAGAATAATGAAATTTGTCAACACGAAGTCTCTCTGTTCTTCCATCCATGTCCATGTGAGTACGATAACTGAAAGACCCAAGCGGCTAGATGGGGGAAATTTATCATGTAGTTTCATCAATAAAATTTTAGAGCTTTATTAACATTTGGATCGAATTCGTTAAATCTGATCGTCTGTCAGTCTATATATATTCTCGTGTAAGTGAACGTGACAACTCGAAAAACAAGGACTTAGACGAAGAAAATTTAAGTATGTGGTAAAAAAATTTTGATCTGAATCAAATTTAGACTCGATTGGGGGACACAGTATACTTACTCCATTTTCCCCAGTACTAGCTGATCTCGCTCAGAGTATCTGCGCTCTTTATACGCACACCATGCATTTTCGGCCAAATTGGCGGATTCTGGCTTCTGACGATTCAGTTCGCTAAAAATACAGCGCGCCTCAACTATCATGCAGAAAGAAGTTGAGCTAAGCTGGACAACAAACAAGACAACAAACGGCACCAATTGGTGTCCGTATAACGGAAAAGTACCCAATATATAATGTTTACAATGGTAAGTTCTATGATGTTCACTTCAATTTGTGAATTAATACGATTTACCCTTCGTAGACTTAATCTATTTTGACGTTCTCTATTTCGCCTAAGTTAATCTACTTCATTTCTAACTCACCTCTTTAGAATTATTTCATCCAAAGTTTCATTATATTGCTAGAAATATTGTGAGCTCTACGTCTTAAACTCATTTTTTTTTCGATGAAAAGTTGATTTACACCGGAACGAATATGGTGGTAGGGTCAGGCTATGCCTAACAAAGAGGAGGCTACCGGTTTAATTTTGTAAACAAAGCAAAAGAGAAATTAAACTCTTTTTTGTGCCCCGTATCTTAGCGTTTTATATATATAGGTACAGGGCTGTCTTATCCATTGGGTTAATTGGGCTGTAGCCCAGGGGCGCATTGATCCAAAGACACCTGCAAATTTACAATACTGATTTTGTTTTAATTTTCAACCAAAAATTATGTAATTATAATTTTAAATATAAAAAAAAACTTCCAATTAGCCAAATTGTAGGACGTTAATAAGAGAACAAGTTACTTTTCTTTTCGCACCTTATTTATTTTATTAGGTAGGTAGTTTCTTTCGTCCGTAGACGTCAAAATTCCTAGCTACGATTCTCATGGGGCGCCAAATATTTGTAGCCCAGGGCGATCCAATTTGTTAAGACGGCCCTGTATAGGTACTATGAAGTACAAAAATCGCTTCATTGCGTTAGTATGCAAGAAAGTCGAGGGGAGAACGCCCCC
This sequence comes from Araneus ventricosus, assembly GCA_013235015.1. Lineage (NCBI taxonomy): Eukaryota > Metazoa > Arthropoda > Arachnida > Araneae > Araneidae > Araneus > Araneus ventricosus. Next base: position 112,954 of record BGPR01001520.1, read on the forward strand.
ACAGGTTTCACTACAATTCTTCGAAGGAATTAAGCTTCTGAGTGAAAAAATTAATTTTGCATGGATGATTTAAGCGATACGTGATGGTTAAATACTTTTCTAAATTAGTTACATGTGTGAAATATCTCAGAAAATTGTCGTTCTTCATTTCAATTTTGTAGATGTAAGACTAATACTTGACAGAAAATCATTAAGAAATACGATAGAGAAAAATTTTCTTTATCTCTTCTCGCTTCGTTATAGCAATGCGTGTCTCTCCAATCGACTTAGTGTCACTTATCGGTTCGTTGTAAACTCACATTTCGCTGCGTTGTAAAGTCATGCTTTCTTCAGGTCCTCTCATTTCACTTTTATCGTTTTCCCTATTGGAAGTTTTATGCCGCTAAAAATTTACGTCTATGGTTGCCGCACTTTCGGGTTGATATGAAAGAGAAAATTCTGTTCTGAATAGAAGATTTATAGAAAACTGGAAAATTTTAAAAAGTGGAAAAAACGAGGAAACGAGGCTAGAGGTAAATTTTAAGTCACAATTTCACATAGATATTTTCTGAGAGAGACAAAGGAAAAATTATGTTATCCTGGAAGTCGATATTCCACCCAAATAAGGCGGGAAATCAATGGAGAAAATTTTATATATTTTTTCACGTTGTAGCTATTCATTATTTTCACTTTCGAGAGATGAATAGAGTTGTTAAGTTAATAGGAATTTTGAAAATGACGTATTCCGAAAAAAAATGACGTAAATGAAATATTCCAATATTAAACCGTAATTTTTTCAAAATAGTATTAAAATGCTGTTGATAATATAAGGATTTATTTATGGTTCATTTTTTTGTTATTCAATGAAACATGCATTGTGTTTCAGTTTAATATACAGCCGTTTTTATTCATTTAGTTTCAAGAGAAAATTATGCACATTAATCTTCTTCATATAAAGTAATCAAGCCATCATTTCAAACCCTCATTCATTCACCATTGGGGGCTGCAGTCATTCAATAACTCTCATGCATTCGTAGCTGTTTCATTCAACATACCTTACATGATGATTATAATTTAGACATAATGGTTTCTAAAATGTCTTGTACGTACTTTCTTTAATTATTCTGTTTATATATGTTTCTTTTTTTTAATGCAAAGGTGTATTTCTCAATTTTTTCACAAAAATATGCTAATTTTTAGCGTTCCTGCAAATTTTAATTTCATATTATGGTTTCTACATCTGCATGTAATAGTTAATTAATAGCGATTGAAATTGGTTTAAATAAAAATCTGAACAAAATAGATCAGTTAATTGATTAGTTATCATTGCTTTGAGAAATTCAAACTTCTGTTGTTCATAGAACATAAATATTTCTAAATCACACATAAAGTGAATTTTCTGTGTAATAAAATAATTTCATACATATATATATATATATGCACATTCATCATGCGAATAAATGTTCGAATCTAGATGTTACAACTCAGTATACAGGGTGGTTATAATCCTGAACCCATTTCAAAAATTAATATAAAAAATCTAATGATGTTACAACTACGGTTTATTTTTTAAATGAGAGCACATTTTAAAAAGTTTTTCAGATAGGTAACGCGCCGTTACGGCTGTGTAGGTGGTCGTAAATTATTGGACATCTCCCATTTTAGATATCCAATATCTGCGAAACTACTAAAGCTGAAGAAAAATAAAAGATGTATTTGTAAGGAATTTTACTCTCTTTAATTTCTTAAATCAATTGTAATTCGAAAAATGAATAGTTTCGAGATATTCCAGAAAATCATAAAAAGGAAATCAGAAAACGCGCATCGACTTCTGCTGATCGGTAGGCATTGCGTATGGAAATCTGTCACTGTAGCAAATTTAGAACGCCGTAATGGTCTATTATCACTATCTGAAAAAAACTTTTTTATTTGCACTCTCATTTTATAAAAAAGCAATTGTAAGTTTATTAGTTTTTTTATTAATTTTTTAAATGGGTCCATTAATTTATGACCACGCTATATAATGCTATCGTGGCTGCATCAGTTTGTGTAGAAATAGAAAAAAAATAAAAGGTGATTTCTGTGTATGGCAGGCTAAGAGAATGGAAATATTTATACATTGAACTTAGCCATAAAATGAAATTGCTGTGCTATCAGTAAAATCTTCCAGACTTTTATTTCTGTTTGCGACCATGCATTCTATTTGCAGCATTTTGAGATAGATGGAAACTCAAATACAACTTTTATGCTACTTACACACAGCAACAGAATCTTAAAGGCACACAAGAAAATTCTAGTTTTGCTTTGGAGTCTTTTCACAGATTACATCACATGACGTCAACAAAGAGTCTCGAAGGAGCCTAATAACGGACAGATTGATTTCTTAGCTGGTGGTTTCAAATATTTGCTTTAACTCGACTTTAGCGATGCATCCCAGGTTCAAGAAATGTAGATCCCGCCACAAAATTCAAGGAAGGAAAATGTTTTTGATAGAAATTCGAAAAAGGATATCTTGGAAAGAAAATAGAGGAAAAAAACTGAAAGAAGAAGGAGATTGAGATACGTTGAGAGACTCTTCCATAGAGTTAGAGGCCAAAATCCAAAATGTTATATCAGGCACACTCGCGGATAAAACTACCTTAAATAGAAAAGGAATGTAATATTTTAAGCCAATAATACATGTGGTTTATGCCTAGAGGGATGAGAAGA
>BGPR01001520.1:115741-246806 GCA_013235015.1 Araneus ventricosus
CTGTTTGCGACCATGCATTCTATTTGCAGCATTTTGAGATAGATGGATACTCAAATACAACTTTTATGCTACTTACACACAGCATCAGAATCTTAAAGGCACACAAGAAAATTCTAGTTTTGCTTCGGAGTCTTTTCACGGATTGCATCACATGATGTCAACAAAGAGTCTCGAAGGAGCCTAATAACAGACAGATTGATTTCTTGGCCGGTGGTTTCAAATATTTGCTTTAACTCGAATTTAGCGATGCATCCCAGGTTGAAGAATTGTAAATCCCGCCACAAAAGTCAAGGAAGGAAAATGATTTTGATGGAAATTCAAAAAAGGATATCTTTAAAAGAAAATAGATGAAAAAAAAACTGAAAGAAGGAGATTGAGATACGTTGAGAGACTCTTCCTCAGAGTTGGAGGCCAAAATCGAAAATGTTATATCGGACACACTCGCGGATGAAACTAGCTTAAATAGAAAAGGAATCTAATATTTTAAGCCAATAACACATGCGGTTTAGGCCTAGAGGGATGAGAAGAAAATACGAGTGCTTCTAACTTGGATTTCAAGCAGAGTATTGTGGTGTTCCTTAAACTGTATGCGTCACAGAATTTTCCTACTATTTATCATAAAATTAACTTTTTTAAGAACCAAATTTTAATTTCAATCGTTTTAAAATTATGAACTGTTCGTGTATTCTATTTTATTGGAACACTTCAAAGGAATTGAGCTTTCGAATAAAAAGCTGAAATATGTGCGGATATTTGAAGAGTGACGTGCAAGGGGAATATTTGCAGGAGTCAGTTTGATGTTTTAAAATATCTCAGCAAATCCCTGTCGGAAAGCGCATGTTTGATGCCAGAATTGTATAAATATTTGCTTGTAGACATTCTGCTATAAAATAAAAGCAAAACTGGAGCATTCCAGGACAACTTTTCGCAAGATACCTTAGTTTTCAGCAGATCAAAGACGAAATATATCGTTCCATTTCTTCGGAGGTATGGAAATAAAAACTGTTCTCACCCCAAAAATGCCTTTGACATGTTTATCTCTAAGTGTCTTCCTTACGGGATCCTAGGATGTTACTAAAGCTCAAAGTTTCTGCCCAGTTTCGGAAAACATTTTAGGTCATTCTAAGGTTTCGAAACGTAGTTAATTTTTGCGTTGAAATTTTAATATAGGATTTGCAAATACGGAAATTTCCTTAAGGGATTATTTTTTAATTATGATTATATCCGAGAACTTTTGCTCCGAGTAATAAAATTAAAATCTACACAATCATCCCCTATTCTGGATTACTTTAAATTAATAAAATCCTGAACTAATCTAGGCAAAACCAGCTTTACAATCCCATCTTTATTATTTTCACAAAAAATTCTAAATTTAGATCTTTCAAAAAATGTCAACAATCGCTATCTAACTCTGCACATAATAGTATAGCTTTAACAGGAGCTCGTACTATTTTTTAACGGAATTATAATCATGTCTTTTCCAAATAATAAAATTCATTTGATAGAAAAAAGAGCTATTATACACTATACGGCCAAAAGTATCCGGGCAATTTCAGATTTGGACATTTTTCAGAATTTCCCCGGTAAAGATTAACTGACTGCCTTTAAACTTCGACCATGTGAAGAATAGACTGTGACTCACATTTTATATTCAAAATTCGGTCCTGAGGGCAATTACAGGACCGTCTACAAGCTGATGAAGACAAAAACTTTTTTAGCCCACCCCGCTTTATAGAATACTGGTAACAAGATGAAACTTTCAGAAATGGTTATGATTAATGTGCATAATATTTTCAGAATTTTTCGTAAATTCAGTACAAATAATTAGGAATATATAAAGGTTTTATTAACAAAATCCCAAATTTTACTGCCTGTTTTTTGCTTATAACATGCAGAGATTTCTGTTATCTTATACGAAACTTACAGAAAAGTGACAATATATTAGAGAAGCATTTTGTAAAATGTGGAAAAATATTTTGAATATTATAGGAAATATAAGCATTTTTAGTAAATAATATTTTACTGTGCATGAGCGAAACATAGCGTGATTTTTCTTTCACAACTTTAAAGCCAGATATAAAGGGCAACTTATATAAACAAATTCATTTCAATATCATTAGTATTCAGAAAAATATCGGTATTACAATGAGCATAATTGTAGCTCCTATCGAAGAGAAGCTAAAAGATGAGGGGTTGTACACAAATTGATATTTTTAAAAATTATAGCTTTGAATAGTTATATTGAATTGTATAGTGTTTAGAAATTTGCGAAACACCATGAACACTTGTAATATTTGTAACGAATAAAATATATATATTTGTAGAATTATTAAAACATTTTAAAAAAATAAATTAATTAGATAAAAAATCGTTTGACCACGAAAGAAATATGTTTAAAAATATCGTTTGACCGTAAAATTATCACAGTATGTAACTTGTTAATAATCATGTTAATAATATAATTAAAGTAATAAAATGTGTGGCATTTATAATGCCTAATTAGCTGGAATTTGAGTTATGCACGTAATTGAGAAGTGCTCATGGGTATTCAGCAAATTCTAACTACTATACAATTCAATATAACTATTCAAAGATATAAGTTTTAAAAATAACAATTTGTGTACAAACCTCATCTTTTAGCTTCCCTTCGATAGGAGCTAAAATTCTGCTCATTTTAATGCCGATATATTTCTGAATACTAATGATATTGAATTGAATTTTTCATATAAGTTGTCCTATATATATATGGCTTTGAATTTGCGAAACAAAAAGTACGCTATGTTTCGCGTATGCTTAGTAAAACATTATTTACTAAAAATGCTTATATTTCCTATAATATTCAAAATATTTTTCCACATTTTACAAAACGCTTCATTAACAAATTGCAATTTTTTCTGTTTGTTTCGTATAATATAACAAAAAACTTTGCATGTTATACGGGAAAATTTGGGATTTTTTAAGACCTTTAAATCTTCCTAAATATTTGTGTTGAGTTTGCGAAAATTCCTGTAAATATTATGCACATTAAACATAACCATTTCTGAAAGTTTCAATTTGTATCAGTATTCTGTGATGCGGGGTGGGACAAAAAAGGTTTTGTTCATCAGCTTGTAGACGGTCTCCTAATTTCCCTCAGGACCGAATCTTCAATGCAAAATGTGAGTTACAGTCTATACTTCACATGGTCGAAGTTTTAAGGACAGTCGGTTAATTTTTTCCGGAGAAATTCTTAAAAATGTCAAAATCTGAAAGTGTCCGGATACTTTTGGCCATATAGTGTATTATCGTGCTGTATTTTTCTATAAATATTGTTTGAGAAAAGTAATTGTTAAAACGAATTAAAGTAATCCTATAAAACATTTTGCAATCAATCATACTCTGATTTTTTTCACAGTAACAAGAATACTTAAAGCAATGCAATGAATAGGTTTCACTTCAATTTTGCAAATACTTTATAATATGTTAATGTAAATTTTCAAGATATTTCACTAAGTTAGCTTCCAGACATAGTTGATCTAGAATTTCTTTTCTCTTTCTTTTTTTTATCGTTGATTTCCATATCTGGGTAACCCCTGAGTATCCCGTCGTGTTTCACGTCCAGGTAGTTATAAACGAAAGAGTGAAACATAATATTTATAAAAGAGGCCAAAGCATAACTGCTCATTGAAATTTTAAAGGAATTATTCGTAACTCAATTCACTCTTGTTCTTTTAGTTTTCATTGCAATGCATATGTCGTTTTTCATGGTGTATCACGCTCTTATTGAATGAAAAAGATTGCACTAACTTTTATAAAAAAATTTCTTACCAGTTCTATTTCATAAAATGGAATGGAAAATATCGATAGGGAGAAGTAAGCTGAAAACGAGTCTATCGTAGCTCTTCTGAGTCAAAAGTGAAAAGTTGACGTCTTCTCATTTTGTAAATAAAGTAGCATTACGAAAATGATGGGAACTGGACCTTTTATAAAAGACTCCAAAATTTATTTCCAAAAATTCCAGCCAAAAAATGTTAGCTATGTCAATTTCCTGAAAATGTTTTTGTTATATGGTTTTGTTATTTTATTCATGTTGAGGTTATTTATTGTTTTTGTTTCTCGCATTTCTATTCATACCTGAGGGGGAAATGTAAAATACATAAGTAACATAGGAAAGGAAGGTTTTTTTATTTTTATTTTCTTTTTCTTGGTCCGATCTAGAAATGAAATTTTGATTTTGTGTACTTTATCGCTTATATCTAAAATACAAATAATTATTAATTATCTTTCTTTATAAAAATAGATATATTTTATTTATTAATGAAACAAACCCTATTTGCTTTATATCGTAAGTTATGTGACTTATTAATGGAAGATTTTCCACTGTCTCTCTTTGTTATTTGTTTTAATATTGTTAGAAAACATTCAATTAGGTTGAGAAATTTTCTTTTATTTACTTTATGATAACTTTATTTTTTTTTATTCGAGCAATATTTTTTAAAACTTGAGTATTTTTCTTGATCTTTCTATCTTGAGTAATCCTTTTAAGGAGCATTTGTGTTATACATATCGATAAGTCATATATAAAGAATTATAAGCAAAAATAAATTATGTTTCAAGGAATTGAAGATTATAAAGCTGATTTTGTCGGCTAGTTGAAATCTTCAGTACTTTTCCTTTGCAGCTTTTCTGAAATGTTTTGAATATTGAGAGTTAGAAATTTCCATCTTTCACGAATCGGGTCTTAACAAAAAATAAATTTTACATGTTTCCTACACAGTGATATGCTTGTTTATAAAGAGGATAACTTTCCGAATAAAAATGGAGGAAGAGGCTCAGTGGCTTAAAAAAAGAAGGGAATGCTTTTTCTGTCTGAAATTTGCGACTGAATGCATAATGTTTTCATAGCTCTGGTAAGTGGGTAAGAGGTCTCTTAATTAGTTCTATAAAATATATTTTTCAAGAATTGAAATACACTTTGAAGAGCGACTTTTAATTTTTATTAGTGTAAAATTTCAGTTGCTAAATATTCTACATTTCTGTTGAAGTGAATACGAGACACTTGATATTATGATGGACTGAGCTCCAACTTGAGATCATTGAATGCTTTGCCATTTTTCAACTCTGCAGGAATTGTTGAAATGTACTTTAATTCATCTTCATAAGTGATTTTATCATGCGCACTGAGACACTGATAAGGATTTTGAGGTGAAATTTTTGTAGTGCACTTATTTTTCAGGCTAAGTTTCATTCGAATGATTATCAAAAATTGGCGATTGAAGTTTGAGATTAGCAAATTATTTGTTTTACTTTTGAATTATGTCATCGAATTCTCGGTGTAGAGAGGAAGTAATTGGTTTGAAAATCAGGGATCCTGTTTGTACATTTTTTAAATGTGTCCAGGAAAAACAGTAAGTGTAACAAAAGTAGATCTCATAGATATCCAATTGAAAATTAAGAAATTGAAATAAAATTAATTAAATAAAATTAATGTAAGCTGTTAAATAAATCTTATGAATTAACATGTCTTCTTTGGCACTTCTATTATCCTCTGAAGTAAACAAGCCTGAAAATAAAGGCAGCTTAATTGGTTAAATCTCCATTTCTAGGCAGGTTGTTATGGAATGTAGTTTTCATAAATTTATGACTATCTGTGTTTCGGACTTTGTAATTTTACAATAAAATATCCTTATTTCATTACATCCCTTCGTTACTCTCACCTGTGTTTTAAATCTCTGCAAGTTGAGACACATTCATTTTTCGCCCAAAGTCAATACTATACAGCATTTGGTATATCAAAAGTATTTTACCGGATTTTTCTGGATAATCCGAATTTCCCGGAAACCGAACAGAGATCAGCCCCAATTAATTTGAATTCCCGAGGTTGTATTTCTAGTTATCACCCTTTGAACAGAGAAAATTAGATTATGTATCCCTAGGCTTTTCTGCGTTTTGCTCTTCTCAGAATATGACATTTAAATGTTTTTTATTGGATATTGTTGGAAAACAGAGAAACAACAGAGTACGCATAAAGACGAGAGAGTCCATTTTTCTTCTAATAAGATGCATTTAATCGAGTTGGTTTTATCATCTTGATAAACATTGAAAGAAACATAACTAAATTATTATTACATACAAAAACATTATGTTCTAGTAGCAACATGATGAGCACAAGTGATTACATGGTCGAATCGACTGCATATCCGATCCGCCTCGATCACTTCCACGATCCGCCCATTCACCTATATACACAGAGAATCCGCAGGCCTTTTATATGCGCCACCATCATACAGAAAATGACGTCATGGAAATGTCCACCTTGCGGCACAGGAATACTCAGAGATTTCATTTCCCTTACGGCACGACCGATTATCTCCAACAGATATAAATAACCAATGCAAAACCGAGTTGCCGGATAAGAATTTCCCACCTTTATTTGACCACCAAATCTATGAAAGGTTGTATACATTTTATATTTTAGTAAATGTTTATAAAAAGACAGAGTTATAAGTACAGGAGAACTTCGATTAACTGTTAGTTTCTGTTATCCATAATCGCCTAAAAAGTAAAATGTAAAGAAGCTTTTTATAATAACAATGCATTTCTGCACATTACTACTTTTATATCGACCATTTTGTAAAATTCAACATGTATGCATACAACACAATAACATGTATGCATTATTCACTTTTAAAAGATTTTATTTTCATTTTGGACCCAAGCCATCAGGGAAATCATGTTACTGTACATATGTATTAAGAGATTTATGTTGTCCGTCCGGCCCTGGTCTGGACATCGAAGTTTTATTTTACATTCTGTAGTCATCATTACTTTAGGATAACAGAAATGGACCTTAATCTAATTAGGACTTAAAATTTGACAGATGCAACTTCGAATCTAACTTTATATCATATTATGATGTTGCGCCATGATTATTCAGATGGAACACATTGTACGATGTGACGTTTAGAGACCTAGGGTAGAGTAAATCAACAGCTAGGCTAGTATATCACTATAATGAATTTTATCTTGAAAGTACTCGGAGGGTCTTGGTAAATTATGGATTACAAAATAAGGTAATGATTTATATACAGAATAGTCAGATATCATAGACGTGAGTGTAATTACAGGATGGTGTTGAGACAGCCTCTGCAGGTAGAAATGACAGTCACTCAGAGCAACGGCTCTACTTAAAATCTATTGGAAAATTCAACAAGTCCTCCATGAGCATCCTCCATAAAAATTCGTACAGTTCAGATACGAGAGCTATGCTCTCATGAAAAAGTTAAACAGAAGCGTACAGCTTCTTAAAGATGCTTCTCGTTCGCACGGGACCCAGTTACTTTGAAAACCGATCCGAAAATCCAACACTGGAATAACGATCCTATGATCGGAATCCGATCAAACGGTGACAGCCGATCGAAAACCAACTTCCCTTTTTTTCTCCCCCGCCGCAGCTTAAATCCTCGTTTCCACAGGAACGAGGTCCGCCCAACTCGTGAGGGTTGGCTAAGAATTCGGTGACGTCCGCCAGTGGGGTGACTTCCTTCCACCAGGCGATTGATTTATGTCCAATGACAGTCTCGACTATTAACGGTCTGGGCTATGGATAGTCTCGTCTGAGTTGAATTGAGAAAGGACATCCATCACTCCTTCTTAATTCGGAGTTTTGAAAAGGTTTTGTGTGCCAAGTGTCATTAGTTCCATAGACGTACATCGATCAGGCATGGAGTGAAAAAAAGGTCTTTGTGTGAATACTCCTTTGTTGATCTTTTCGACAGTCCAGGTGGCTACGTTGGAGAGGCCGATTTGAACAGCTGTCCTGGAATCTTCACAACGACTTCTATTCATCCTTAGTCTTCAGCGGGAAACGTCCCAAAAGACAGATACTTGAATAAAGCAAGAAACACATTGAAGATAAACGGATAAACCCAAATTTATGTGGAACGTAATAATTAAAATCACTTGCTGATTCAGAGAGTTAGAGAGGATCGCGGTATAGTCCGACCTAATGGAAAGTTCCTAGTCAAAACAATGTATGAAAAGGAGAGAGGGCTGTAAAATGAGAAAAGTTCAACTAAACGAAGGATTTATCACGTATAGTTGAAATAGCTTCTCGTGAGTAAAACTAGCTAGCAAAGAAATGTGAAGATAGGAAAGCAGTTGATTGATTAGTACCATCAGCTATTGCATGGAAGACGGTGCAATTAAGCTTATAAGCTATTAGATCAGAAGCAGTTTTATATCAAAATTGTCTATAAAAGAAATCATGTACGTTATCAAGAAGGTCTCAATCGATTTTTTTCTTTAAATTTCCGTCCGTTCGCAGTCTATTGAGATAACTTGATAAGTAGTCTCAACTTTTCTGCTTTTGGCATCAGCATCAGTAACTGAAAGTTTTAAAAAATTCTATAGAATATTTGTAGAAATAACCACATAACACAACATTAACAGAGATCATGGGGAGCCTAATAACCGGTAGATTGCTTTCCTACCAAAACGGTTTCAAATATTTGCTAAAAGTTGATTTCAGCAGTTCAGTCTCGAATCAAGAAATGAACACAAAAGACAGAGATAGGAAAAAAGAGAGTATCCTTTTGATAGAGATCGAGAAAATTTTTAAAGAAAAAAGGAGAAACAGAAAAAAGAGAGATAGAGCTAAAGAGATAAGGAGAAAGCTTTTTCGAAGCTGCTAGCGGATGAGTCTAGCTTATATAGAAAAAAATATAATTTTTTAGCCAATACTCTATATAGTTTAGGGAGATGGGATAAAAAAAGAGGGCAAGAGAGCTTATAGCTGGTATTTTTGAATGATTTCAGGAAGAATTTTATTGACATTCATTAAATTACGTGTCTTGCAGAGCTGGTCAGCGGGCATTCTGTGGCATAGTGAATGAGATTTCCTTGCTCGACGCATCCGCATTTGTCCTCTGATCGTAAAGTGGGAAAGGCACCATGTTCTGTCTTAAAGAGAATTTCATCCCGATGATATGATGTAAGATTGTTATGAATTTTTGGAATGATTTTGTAAATATTTCATACTGTACTTTATGACTGCTCGATGAAGTCAAGGACAACAGGAAACATACATAATAATTTTTTCACTTTGTAAATAGAGTCTATAAAATGTTATACGGTTGTCATACGAATAAATTAAGCATTTGTAATAAATGAAATTGTATTTTCGAAATTTTAATTAAATCGCCTTTGTTCAGGGAGAAGTCACTATGTCCAAAAAAAAACTTTTGACTGACTTCTGTGGTCAATTAAAATTTGTAATTAATTATTTAGTTATACAAACATGATGTCTAAACATCAGTAAGTCAACGGTTGGAGGAAGAAAGCTTTAAAATAATGTTTACTATTAATCATAACGACTGAAAAATGACTTCTTGAAAGTTTAAACCGACCACATCTTGAAACTATAGTTTTGGACTTCGTGACTTCTGTCTGAACGTCAATGAAATTATACTCAACATATTATAGTTTTTTCCTTAAATAACTGCAGTTTTTTCTGTATATATATCATGTTTTGTAATAACATGGGTTTATTGGATGGAGAAGATTACACCGACTTTTCTAAAGGTTTTCCCTTGTAACTCGTGTTTCATATCCTTGTGTGAAAAAGAACTCAGTATGAAGAGATAAATTGAAAGCGAATTTACACAACCAATCTCAAGTCAAAAATGAGATAAATGATAAAAATGATAATAAAAAATGAATCTTTCGAATACAGTAGTATTAAGAAAATATGATGAGAATTCGAAACTTTTATCAACGACTCTAAAATCTATTTTCAACATCAGTCAAAATATGTTCGCTACATCCATTTTCTGAGAGTATTTTTTTATTACATATTTTCTTTACTGAATTCGAGATTTTATTGTACGTTATTTATTTCATTTCTTTTCTCCTCTGAAGAGGAAAAATGAGGTCATGAGTTATAGACGAAAAGGGAACCCTCTACATATATGTTCTATATTTTCTTCCCTTTCTTTCCACAATCTGGATAAGCAATTTTGGTTATATATATATATATATATATATAATATTGTCTATCTCTAAAATACAAATATTTTCACTTTATATATATATATTAATGGAACAATCCGTTATTGCTTTATCTCATAAATTTTGTGACTTATTTATAGAAGACTTTTTTTTTAGATAATGTCTTTGTTTATTTTAATGTTGTCGGGAGATGTTCGACTAGTCATAAGATTTTATTTTCTTTATTTTCTTTGAAAGTTTTAAGCTTCCGGAACTATTCCCGACAAGCTTGCAAACATCTTTCGAGACAATGTCATTTAAGGAAAACTTTTATTGTAAATGGGAATGAGTTTCGTTTAAAAACATTTTGAATAAAAATAAAGTAATTCTAAAAAAAATAAATTATTATTCTAAGATGAAGATCGAATACTTTATGTTATCTAATTGTCGAGTATATGAGCAAATTTCTACATGTTTTTCATTCAGTTCGTGAATCTAAAGGAGAAAAAAATGCATGTCTTCACTAAAGAAAAATATGCATATTCATATGCGAAGATATCTTCTTTAAAAAAATGAGGAAGAAGTTCAATGGTTTTAACTGAGTAATAACAGGAAATGCTTTTTGGTAGAAATTTACAAGTGAAGTCGTATTCCTCATAGCTCTGGATACTGGGTGTGTGAAGTATCTATTAAGTGAAGAATTAAAATACATGATAGCTCATCAGCACACAAGAGAAAAAGATGTTAAATATATTTTTAAAGTTTTTAAATATACATGAATCGAACAGTTTCTGACTTTTACCTTTTAATAATTTACAATCTTCTGATACAAATTTTTCTACACTTAAGTCGAAGTGAGCAAGAATATTTGATATCTATCCTTGTACATTAAGATAAAGTGTTTTTAAACATATCATGATAAACCCAACACCAATGTGTGATCTTTTACATCCAATACTCTTCAATTTTGTAGCACATCAGTAATTGCTAAGAGTTAGTTTTCTTCCTCCATATGCATAACAGTACACTATGTTAAGTAAGATATTGCCCTTCAGGCTTTTCTGAATTATAAATTACTAAATAGAAAACTAATTTACAGGAAATAATACATTAATACTGAAGTCAATGGTTTAATTAAATGTGAAGATTTGATTATACTATCGTATCATCACAGGAAATTTTTTTTCTTCTCTTGTACTAAGAGTTTTGCAACAGTAATAATAAAACACTATCTGGATATTACCGTTACAAAAGTATTTTGTGAATTGTAACTGATTGCATTTTATGTACATTTTTACATTTCTTTCTTTTGTTTCCGTAAGCTACCCACACAGTTGTGATTTGAAATTTAACACTTTAACTATACAGCATTTCATAATATTTCAATCTTATTAATTTTAAGAATTTGAATAATATTCTTGAAGCCAAATATTAACTATAAGATAAGTTCTTAAATAATAAAATTATTGTGTGAACTCACCTTTTTCTGAAAAGTTTCTTTTCATATGTTACCTGAAAAGTGGAAGTGTTTCTTTCAGTGCCTGCATTATGCAGATGGAAACCATGAGTGTCTATTCTTTAACTGATTATTCGACCAATGTCCAATCGTCCGGGAATGAGATATTTTCTGAGTGATAGTACAGGGTGATAATAAATTATTTGACCCATCTCAAAAATTAATAAATAAACACTCTGTAATATAGCAACTTCGTTGCTTTTTAATTCAGAGATTAGCTCAAAAAATATTTTTTTTGAAGTTAGGAAACGCGACATTACGGCGCGCTAAATCTTCTGTAGGGGTAGATTCCCAAAGAAAGTGTCAAAATGGCTGCCGGGTAGCAGAAGGCACGTCTCTTGTTCCATGAAGGCAAATCAAATGTAACAGTTCAAAGATGTTTCCGCGTCGAGCATCGAAATTGTCGGTCTCCAAGTAAGAACTCCATTAAGCGTTAGTATGAGCAATTAAGGAGTGAAATTCTCCCTCACTGATGCACATTTCCTATTCCCTTTAATTTCTCATACCAACGCTTGGTGAAGCTTTTGCTTGGAGACCAACAATTTCGATACTGTATGCGGAAACTTCTTTGAACTTTCACCATTGATTTGCCTTCATGGAACTAGAGACGTGTCTTTTGCTGCACAGTAGCCGTTTTGACACTTCCATTGCGAATCTCCCCTGCAGTAGATTTAGTTCGCCATAAGTGCGCGGTACCTATCTGAAATTTTTTTTAGCTACTCTCTCATTTAAAAAACGAATTTGCTACATTATAGAGTTTTTAATTAATTTTTGAAATGGATCCAGAATTTATGACCAACCTGTATTTCTCCTCCTTTCAAGAAAATGAGACCATGATGAAGTACACGTGCTCCTCCACAACCAAAAATGCATCGAAGGGATCACGCTACTGCTCTTCTTTTGTGGCAGATAAGGCTTTGATCGTCTAATTATTTCGTCAGTTTTCTTTACCAGCTACTAAGCGTCAGTGCTTCTAATATATAAATGCAGATGGTTTCTTCTTTAAATCACTTTCAACCTGAATGAACTACCAACCATCAAATTCCAAACTGTTTAATGCAGCTGCAGAATAAATCGGAAAGAAATTCCATCATTTACAAAATGAAGTTGGTAAGTAGTTTGTCGTGTTTCTATCAATTGGACATGCTACACGGATGGGGATACCAGTATCCTATGGTCCGAAGGAAAAACTTCTCCACAAAATAGTACTTCTAAATGTTTTTCTAAGTAGAGAAGCATCACCTTGTGGTGTGAACAATTTCCAGTCCGTGGGAATTTCAACGACGTTAACTATGTTCTCCAAACCCACCGAGATTTACATCTGATTCTGTAGCTGCCTAATATAATTTTTTAAACAATGCGTGATTTTTATATAAAACTGAGAATATCTTACGTTAATTGTAGTAATTATAATCGTTATAAGAGATAGCTGCTCTCAATGGAGAAAATTTCATAATATTTGATCTTCCTGGCTCTACTTCGAAAGCAGAAACTATATAACCAAAAGGTCAATTATTTTTGTACGAACCCTCAAAGTCATATTTTCTTTTTAAAGAATTTCTTATGTTTGTTTCTAATATTCTTTGAAATTTTCAAATTCTGTTTCATTGTCTTGTCGAATGGTACTTTGAATTTTGAGAAAATGCAATAAAAGAAAAACAAAAGATTTAAGCCTTTTTTTGGTTTTTAATGCTGAAATTCCTTGGAAATCTGATAAGAGGTGGCAAAATTCCGTTTATCAAGCGGATTTTTATCCCTTTTAACCCTTTATAATGTCGTTGGAATTTACTATCAATTTTTAAATACATTTTTTAAAGTTGGCGTAAGTTCTCGCCAAATTTTTCGATGAAACAAAACTTGGGTGTTCCAATTTCTTATCTCAAACTATGACGAAGTATCTGAACTTTGTATTAATTATTAATTACTAAAATTAATTGACAAAAAATAACGACATCCAATAAGCGAAATGAATTTATTTTCTTAAATTAATATCAATACCTAAGTTATTTTATTATACCACTACTGGAAAAAAATGGCCTTATGTAGGGTTAACGACAGAATTTCTTTTATTTTGATTTAAAAAGATATTTATTTTGATACTAACGCTAAGCTGAAACATTAATTTTCGAATTGCTTTTCTCTAGCAGGGTGGGCGAAATGTTGTTAGAAAATGAGCACATGGGAGTTACATCTTAACAGCTTTCAAAACTCCAGAAAAAAGAATTTAAGTCACAACATTCTGCCTAAATAATAACAATTTTCTTCGCCAAATGTAAACACCCTTTCGCAATATTTCTTAGGTAAGAAAAACAGAGTCTTACAAAAAAATAATCTTTTAATAGATTAATGAAGGAATAAAGGAATTTGAGCGCTCTTTTCTTTACCCACCTGCATTTGTCTGGAAAAATCAAAAGAAAGGGTGTTGGTAGGGAGGGTCATAACATATCATCAAGAAAACTGAAAAATTTCTTTTGTAGCATGTTGATTTTATAAATCAAACCACACTTGTTATAATCAGATAATATTCTTTCATATACCAAGCAATATTTTGTATTTCTTTGTGAAAACTTTACCATTCTTTTTCATTATTTCAATTGTTCCTCAGTGTCATACTATTTTCACAAAATATATTTCACTACACAAACCGAAAAAAACGAAAACTATTTATTTTACCTGGAATGTTTTCAGAAAGTTCCTGTTTTTATTTTCAAATTCATTATTAAAATTATTATTATAAAAATAAATATTTTTTCTTAATTCTGTTCAAAATAAATTATGTATTATCTGATGCTAATTGGAATATAATATTTGACGATTCATTATTAAATGTCCGTTTAAAAAGGGCTTCTTATTTTAATTCCCAAGAAAATTGAATTTCATATGCACAATAAAAATATATGAAAAATATGAAACTAATTTTGGTTTAAAACACATACGCTCAGACAAATTGTCAAAGGTTATAATGTCAGCTTATCTACGTGTCATTAAAAGATCATTTAATATACTGACCATGATAGGCTGGTGACGCTTTTGACCTTTATGATGGAAGAACTAGAATTACACGTTTGGAGCCTCAAATGCTTCGCTCCATAATTTATCTCAAGAGTTAGGCAAATTGATATACGGGGAATTCTGTCCTTTTCCCTTAACGGACCTGCAATCCAAAACGGACTGGACTTACACTTTTCTTGATTTAACTATTTTCGCAATTAATAGCTATCTCAGAAGCCAGTTTCCATTCTGGGAAAGTAACTGTATTCTTTTATTTTTTATATAAAAATCAATGGCTGTACACATATAATGTTCGGTTGATAATAAAGCTTCTTTTTAATTTGAAGGCTGTCCCGGAAAGTAGTTTTTTGCAATGTGAAGAAGAAAGGGGTATGTTTTTTGAATGATTCATAATTTATTTACTTGCGTTTAACAAATATAACACTAAATACAATTGTAAATATTTGCTTTCTTTTTGAAACTTCACGTAATTTTAGATTTTCATAGTTTTTTTAAAAAAATTAGCAGGGCTTAGACTAAATAGGGACGCTAGGCTTAGGAGAATAATAGAACATAAATTTTTCAGGTGGGATTTTTATTAGTATTTTTCCTGCTGATTTCAGGACATTTAATATTAGATTACAAAATATTATTGAAAAAATGCGACTTGGGCATTAATGGGTTAATACTCTCACATACAGATAAACTTGATTTGACGGATTTTATCCAAATCTTTTCATAGATCTACAGTTTTGATGCAAATCCAGGCAAATCAAATTTCAGTCCTCTGGCTGGTTCAGTTTTTGAGTTGTTGCGTTCACATATATACAGATAGACAAACATAATTCTAATTTTTTTCTGAATTAGGGAGCTTTAAAACGGGGACATTCGAGGAAGACTGGAAATCGATTCTTTTTAAGATTACGATTCAATCTCTTTAACATTTTGTAAAATATTTTTTCGGACATATGATTCAACGTTGATAAATGTAACGTTACAGTATGACCATGCTGCCATCTGTTCACGGTAAGAATAACTTCCCCTTAAAATATTGAACAATGCAAATAAATATAAAACCCATAATACAAATCCAGTGAATTTTCATACATAATATAATGTTTTATATTATTTATGAAAATTCAGTATCTCGAAAATACCGATACATACAATACAATACTTTGTTACGGTATTCGGTGTTCCTCGGTGTTCATAATATTGTATATTATTGTGCAAATATTTTATAATATTTCTGTGCTACTGGGGTTGTGAACTATCTTACGACTTTCTATACGAGTAAGTAAAAACATAAAACACAATTTTTTTACCTGCTGCCAGTTTTAAGTGCAACCAAGAGTAAAAAAGAAAAAATTGTGTTCCAAGAAAGTTTTTCTGTGATAAATCAACATTAAAATGTCAATTTTAGGAAATATCAGGAAAAGCATTACTCACTGAATTAATATTATTTTCGATATCTCTTTCGTGATCCAAAGTGAAGCCGTGATACACAATTTAAGTTATGTTTAGGTATATTAACGTCCCTTTTGAAGTAACACGAGGAACTATGACGGACTTTATAATTTTAAGGCGTAGTCAAATGACGGGAGGCAACT
Source organism: Araneus ventricosus (assembly GCA_013235015.1). Classification (NCBI taxonomy): domain Eukaryota; kingdom Metazoa; phylum Arthropoda; class Arachnida; order Araneae; family Araneidae; genus Araneus; species Araneus ventricosus. The sequence goes on from BGPR01001520.1 coordinate 131,825, forward strand.
GAGCTGACATTCCCTCTCTAAACAGCCTCACCATACCATCAAGAGGACATTTGGCCCTCGACGTTAGAATAAACGTGCACCAAGCCCAAGTACACGGCGAAACATAGGCTGGATTGGAATTCGTGGCTTTAACCCACCGGCTCCGAAGCCGTTACCACCAGATCAATTAAGAAGCATCATCTAGAAGCTTCCAGAAATTATTTCTTGAAAATACTGCTGGGAGAGTTAGAACGGAAATTCTTGTATAGTTTGAGGGTGAATAATTGTTTTTAATAAATATTTGTTTTTTTCTGGTTTGTATCTTAGAAAATTTTATAATAATCCTAAAAATAAAGACTCTCTCAATTATAAATACAGTAAAATTATTTTTTAATTTTAGCTATGAAACCAAAGCATAAATCTTGTTAAATAACAAAAGAACACCTCAAATATTAAAACCAAATAAATTCTTTTTACAATTTCTAAATTTTTACAAGCGGATGCCTACTTACAGCGACGAGAGTGTTAAATGAGTACCTGTTACTGCATATTTATAATTTGATTTTCGCATTTAAAAGTGAGAAGTTTCATATCCGGATTTAAATGGGAGCATTAATAGTATACTTTGATATTCTATAATGGTATAAAAGATTAAAGTTATAGCTTGACAAAATGTTTACCCTCATTACAAATTTGAGATTTTGTAAAATCTGTATCCTATTACCTCATCTTACCTAAAGTTATTTTTAATAATCTATTTGCACAGAATATTGTCTGAAGCACAGACCAGTATATGTGTTCTCTGTACATGTAGGCTCACAATAAGAAAACGTTAGACGATCTTTAGATTTATTAATTTTTTGCATTTATTTCCGATAGAAACCAGAACTTAATTTAGAATCGCCTCCTTTTAGAAAATATTCTGCACGCATCTTAAATATTCGACACACATTAACTTATCAACTTAGTCCCACTGGCGGACACCACGAATATGTAGATTAGAAGCCACCGGATAAGTAAGCAGGGTCTCGCTTCCCTTATGGGTACAATAATGGCTTGCTCTCTGCCGGTGATAGTGTCAGGGAGAGTGGGGACTATGGTCGGTGATGACCATAAGGACTCCGCCTCAGTACTCGATCTATTGCAGCGACCGTCGCATATACATCGCACGGAGAATGCTCCATTCTGAGGTGATTTAGATTTGAATTAACTTATCAGCTTAAAATTTCTAAAAGTTACAGAAAAATTTAATTTTCTATGATAAAGAAATTATTGAACTGAATTACTAAACTTCAAAGGTTAAAAGGACTGATATTTTAATTATACAATAAAGAGATTACAGAAGAACAAGAAGAAGTAAACAATATCAATAACAATATACCATGTAATAATATTTTTAATGCAATAACTGGATGCTGCTGCGTTGCTCGCAAAAGGTATGTTGTTATTGGTATTGTTTACTTCTGCTGGTTCTCCTGCAGTTTCTTTATTGCATAATTAAAATATCTTTCTCTTGTATTTTATTGTAAGTTGCTGCAATTTTGCGCCATTCTGTTTAATGCAAAGTTGAATTTTTAATATCTCTTGTTAAATTATTTCACTTGTACTTACTTTAAAGGACTGAGATACTAGAACTGAAAAGGTTTTCCGACAACTCTAATTCAAAAAGTTTCCAAGATCTTCCAGAGTTTTTGACTCCTGTGTTGAACTTTTTTTAAAAAAAATAAAGATTACAAAATCAACCTGCCATCATTTTATTATTCTTTTTATTCTGATTATTCCAAGTACTTCTTTCAATTTTTAAAAATAAAGGTTGCAAAATAAATCTGTCATCATTTTATTATTCCTTTTATTCTGATTATTCCAAGTACTTCTTTCAATTATTAAAAATAAAGATTGCAAAATCAACCTGTCGTCATTTTATTATTCTTTTTATTCTGATTATTCCGAGTACTTCTTTCAATTATAATCGAATAAATTTTAGGAGAAGCGATAGAAATGAATTTAATTCCAGCAAGTTAGGATTTCCCATAAAAGTTAAAAGAAAGTTAATCTTTTTCGTTTTCTTAGCCACAACCCTCCTCTTTTCGTATTTTAAAAATTCCTGCGAAGCATCTGAACTGCCAAAATAAAGATTTCTCCTTGCTGAAGCAACGATCATTGGATTAGAAAAGGTTTCTCTTTCGAAATTTCCTTTGTCCATATTAATTTCCGGATCCAGACACTTCTGCTAGCATATGGGAGTAAAAATGTTCTTTTTCTCATCTCCTTTCTTTTTTTCCTTCACCACACCTGTAATCATATTTTCCGGGCATTAAAATTTCCGCCCAGATAACTTTTCGGTGTTACAATGCTCTCTGATAGTCACAGCAGTTTTTTCACATATAAAGACATATTATCACTCCGTAGCTGCTTTTGCAGGTGATTTGTGTTTTAATGGGGAAAGAGATGAAATTTCTTCTAGCTTTGAAAACAAATGATTTTTTAAATTCATTTGTTGATAAAAGGCAATATTATGGACAATAAAGTGTAAAATCTTTCATTTGTTATAATAAATGAAAGTTCTCTGAATGTGGTTGTGAAATGATATGAGATAAGCCAAATTTACTAAAATTGATGATATTTTTTACTATTTCATTCAGGCAATATATCAGTAAATACTCGCGTAGTGGCCGGCAAGTCCTAAAATTACTGAGTCTTATATGAAATCTTCATAATTCATGAATGATATGGATATGAGAAACAGGTCAGATAATAAGAAGTTTACCATTTTTTTTATTTTTATGTTATATTATTAGTTTTGTATTACCCTTTTACGTTCACAAAACTTTCTTGAAAAAACATTGTAGCAAATAATTTACGATCGAAATGAAGAATAATGTTTGGGACTTTTTAAGTTTTTGCCTATGATTTATCTACCGACATTTGGTTTGTCCTGTTTTAATGGCAAATAATTTTATATATGTAAAATTGAGTTTTATGTAAATTGCTACGCAATAATTCTAATGTCCGATCTCAACGTCCGAAATGTAGAAGACAAGATTGATAAAAATTATAAAATGAATTTTTTGAAACTCAGAATGGTATAATATTGATAAGTGATTAATATAAATGACTTAATATGGAAAACATAATTTTATTTAAGAAATAATTTGATAATTGTAGATTTCAGAAAAAACTGTCTATCAGTATCCAATTTTGATGCTCAGCGTCAATTAGAAGTTTTCCACCTAATTTGTTAAGACTTGGAGGATTGATTTAGTGGAAGAATTGTGGGTTATCGCTAATAGAGACTGTTGGCAAGCTTGAAGTCTCTCGCATTATATTCCAGGGATTTTACAGTTTTAAGCTGAATTTTCGACCTCAGAAAGACCAAATTAGGTTTTCCATGTTTACATAACCTATCAAAGGTAATAAAAGCTTTTGCGTCGAAACGAAAATTGTGCTATGATTCAGTTCCATGCATTTTTTATGTGGTTTTTGTTGTGTGAGGAATATTAGTTACCTTGATCCTAAGAAATTTATCATACAGAAGGCCTTCAAGGAAGGATACCAACTATGTGTGTTCTTTACGTTAGCTTCAGAGAAGGACCCAATCAAAATATGTTACAGAGCACGTATATTAGACTAGCAACTTAAGAATCCCTGTGTTTTTCAAGAAATTCTCCGAAAGATGAAATTCTTCGCTTTCCCGTATTCTAATCCAAATAGTACAAGGAGACAGTTATCATCAGCAAGAGAAGCATTTTTTAGCTTTACTCAATAATGGTTAAGATTAAAGTCGTTTATGAGACAGCAATAATTTGCATATTTTCAAAAGACCTTCCTTCCTATATATTGAAGAGAAAATATAATTAATAACACGGGTGGTATTTGTAATAATAAAAAATATATTTTTAAAAATATATTTGGACCAAGCACAAGATATTTTACGATATCTCTAAGATGTTGTTACGATAATCTGAATGCCAGACAATATCGTCTGAATTTTTTTCAGGATCTTGTGCTGATAAGGGAAATAGAATGGCAACACTAGATTTGCTTTTCGTAAGCATTGCTTAGCAACGAGGAGGAAAAGATGTATTAAAAAGAATTAGATATTAATGAATTTGGGTGTGATCACAGAGAAGGAGAATTGATGTTGTTATATATAGTTGTGTAAACATTTATGTTAAAAAATGGCTGTTCTTTATGGAAATCATCAATAAATGTGTTGTTTTAGAAGAGAGGCGTCATTTTTTAAAATCTTATGTTGGAAATACAATACAAAGCTTTAACGTTGAAGCAATACGAATTAATGACGAATCTAATACTTTTGTACTTTTAATTCATTCTTAAAGGAACGTCTAGGAAATGATTTTAAAGGCAGGAATAAAGTTTAGCTTAACTCTAGAATTTTCTTGAAATCAGACTTGTCTTCAACAAGAGAAAAACAAATAAAATTTTCCTTTACAATTTCGCAATCTTTATTCACTCTGTTCAAGGTGTGATAAATGTTCTTAATAAACATTGGAGAAAAAGAGGTAAATTGTATGATCATAAAATTTACTAAAAAAGTTGAGCTATATAAAACATAAGAAAATATACTCCTCAGGAACTCTCTGTTCCTTCTTCTCCATGAAAACGATTGAGATTATGAGTGGTATAAAAATAGATTTTGTGCAATAGTATGTTTCGAAGTTATTGAAGAAAAACTTCAAACTTTCGATTATTTTTTATTAAAAATCGAATTCATATTTTTTACCCCTTCTTTGCAAACCTTTTCCTAGTGAGCATCTACTAAGCAAGAAGTATCTAGGTGTCAAATTTGTAGCTCTAGGTTCAGTGGTCTAGATTGTACAGCGTTTTGAACGATTTTGGCATCATGCGTGTCGTATTTTCTAATTTGCAAAAAGTATCTAGCCCTAAAACATTATCATGATAGAAGGATAATTTTCAAGGGCAAATTCTCTCGTAGGCACGTGCTTGAAGAGAATGTACAACGGATTTAGACTCAATGGGCAATCAACGAAAATTCATGAATCAATGGCATGGAAAATCTTGGAAAAGATATTTCACTTCAAACTGCTCTGATTTCAGGGGCAGCTAATATCGTACGATAAAGCGGAACGAACTACAAATTGTGAACCGAGTTTGGTTTATTAGTTTTGTTTGGTTATAGCAACGTCACGCTTTTAAAGCAACGCGAGGGCAATTTTGGGACGGTCCGCGTAATTTTGCACCGCGGTTTTACGTTGAATAGGGTGATTATAAAGAAACATTCTCGATATATCGTCATAGTTCAGGTAGAAGTCACTAAGTCCAAAAAAAGCCTTCTGACGGACAACTGCAGTTAATATGAATTTCCGATTAATTATTTCGTGACAGAGACCTGTTATTGAAACCTCAGTAAATCGACAACAGAAGCTAGAAATCTGTAAAATAATTTTTACTATTTATCATAATGACTTAAATCTATTGATAAACTGGCCACATCTCGAAACATAGTTATGGATTTAGTGACTTTCGCCTGAACGACGGCGATATGACCCTCCAGCGAGCTTAGTGTTATAGGGAACGCAATAAAATTTTAAATACAGGTATTATACAGTTTGCGCACAAGAATGACGTGAAAAACAATAGTTAAGCTCTCACAGTTACGGTCATAGTTAAAAAAATTCTGAATTTTCGAACAGCAACATCTGCTTTTTCCCACCGAAACGTGAATCCTCACATTAAAAATCTCAAAATGGAGTTGGAACGGTAATTTTAGGACAAAAATTGGTGGCGCTAGGCAGAGACGAAAAAAGCTTTTATATCTGTTATTTACTATTGATTATTTTCGCTTTTTTCCTCGTATCTGCTTAACTCTGTCATTTGTCGCTCCAACTCCATTTTAAGTTTTTTACTGTGTGGATAACGTTTCCGTGAAAAAAGTAGGTGTTTCCATTTGAAAATTTTGAAATGTTTTCACTGTAACCGTAACTGTGAGAACTAGACTTTTGTTTTGAACATGATTCTTGAGTGCATACCGTATAATACCCGAATTCAAAATTTTATTCCGTTCCTTATAACGGTATGCTAGCTAAGGGGGTCATTATTTATACCATTATTGTTGTTTTCACTTTTTTTGTCTCTGCCTAGCGCACTCGTGTTTTGCCCAAAAAATACCGTTCTAACTCCATTTTAATTTTTTTACTGTGGAATAACATTTCCATGAAAAAAAGTAGGTGTTGCCATTTGAAATGTTTTCGCTGTAACTTTAACTGTGAGAGTTGGAATTTAATTTTTGTACATTATTCTTGAGCGCGTACCGTATAATATCTGCATTAGAAATTTTATTCTGTTTCCTATAACGGTATGTTCTCTGGGGGGAGGGTCATATATTGGCAAAAATTTTTTATAATCACCTTGTACATTATATCTGGCATATTCTTCTTTTCTTTAGTTAATTCTCTGAAAAAAGGGTCCCTGTAGCGCCCACTTCCAATTTTGCGTTTCCCATCTACTGTAAAAATGGCCTGTTTTTGGATCTCTTATCTATCTTTAAATTTGTAAATGACCTTTTAGGATACCCTATGTGTAAGAAAAGACAATGTAAAAAACTTTTACTTGAAATAAAAGCAGTAGAAAACACAAATTCAAAATTGTGTTTCTGTTAAAGAAGGAATAGAAAGGAAAAAATAAAAGTCAAACATATGTATATATTTTTATATTCGTATATTACATTGAAAATTCAGTTTTATCCTGAGAGAGAAAAGGGTTATGAGATATGAAAGACAGTCGAATATATAAAGTAAAGAATATTGTATGAATAGGCTTCCAGGAAAAAGTTATAGCAAATAGTTTTTGACTTACGCTGGAAATGAATTTTAGAGGTGGATATAAAATTTTTAAGAATCCATTACATTTTCGTAATATTCTTTTATTTAGAAGATGAAAGGACTTCTATTCTCCATTTTTGAATGGAAACAGTTACGGTAGAATCGCTTTCAATTTATCTCTTCATATTCAGTATTTTTTATTCAGGGATATGAAATAAAAGATAAAAAATCTGTTTAAAGCTGACGGGATTTTCTTTTATCTCATAAGGCCATGATGTTTTGTAAGAAAATCTGGCAGAATTTCTGAACAAGGCTGCAATTCTTTATTATAAGAAGTTAATCTATTTGAGGGTAATTTCTTGCAAATTTTTTTCACAGAATATATCTTAATACAAATTCTGAGTAACAGGTATATTTTTCTTTTTGTTTACATGAAAGAGGGTGCAATTTAGCAATTCTTTTTAATCTTTTCATATGGAATGAGCGCATTATAAAGGTAAACATTGTATTTTTATATCAATATTTCCTGTTGTATCATTATTTAAAATAATTTTAAATAATAGAATATTCTTAAAAATATCTAAATATTCTTTGATATTCTTCTTCTGGCTATCAAAGAAAAGTTCTGCTCGGTTCAGAATAGGAAAGTGGACATAGTAGCATGCATCTCCAAATTAAAAATATTCATTTCGCCAATGAATTCGATGAACTGTTGCTTTGACGTTTATTAGCCAGTAATATGGTTCAGAATATTTTCGAAACACAGAACGAAAATATGTGCTAAGAATTTCGTATCTTTATATTTCACTCTTTGCCAACCTAAAGATACGAATGCCTTTGTAATCATCCAAGTAATGCCATCCTATGTTATACAGTTACTTCTTTGGAAAAAAGATTCCTCATTGTGTTTTGATTATTTATCCTGTTTCAGAAGTTCATTGGAAATAAGTGTTTCTCAATTCAATTGAAGAACGTTTGTCCCAATGTATAGAATAAGTATACGCAATCTTTTGATATTTTAAATGAAGGATATTCTTATATCACTGTGCGAAGTGAACAAGCCACCACATCAAAATTGTTCTTCTGTAGATATGAGCTGTGATGCAAGTCGATGATTTTCTATCGTCAGGGTGTTAATTAAGTTATTTAAAAAATCAAACCAATAATCTATCTTTGAAATTTTAATGACTATTTCTTACAGGATCAGTAAAACCTTCTTAGATATTTGGTTCTTTGTTCAATTAGTTGTCAAATTTCATAACTTACTAGTGAATGTATTGATCTTCTTTTTGATAAACATTCCCAATACCAAGAATTTCTCACAACAATTTAGAAAAAATGATAGGAAACTTTTAGAATATGAGAATCTTGAAATTGAACGAATTAATGGCCTTAGCTTTTTACATTATATTTCAGCAATGAGCTATTTTTTAAATATTATTTTGGACCGGAATAAACACAAATGTCGGCATTCCGAGAACCCTATTTTTCAAACAGAATGAAAATGACACAATGAGGTTGATATAAGGAAAACACTTTTTAACTTCAATAATTCCACTTTTATAACTAAAAGAAGTAAATTATATACATTTTTGCAAGAGCCTAAGAAGAAAATATCGTTGTCATTTCTGACTTTTTTTGTAAAACAAAAGGAAAATCAAAATTTGAAAGAAAAATTAAGAACTAAAACGTTCATAATTTGATAGTATATAATTAGAAAACAACAATGTCGAGAAAGACAAAGATTAGATTAACGTTTTGAAATTGAACAGCTAATATTTAAGATTTTTGAAAGAATTCTACTTCCCAATCTACAAGTTTCCACATCATCTGCTGTTAATGAGATAATTTATAGTTTTTCCGGTGTTTTTGACAGCTATTCTTCAGAATCACAGATGTAATTAGTTGTTATATCACTAAAATTATTAACAAGATTGAAAAAATCTGCCTTTTGCATTCTACATGATCGATATAAGAATTTTGTACAAAAATTTATTGCGTTTTATACATTATTTGAAAAATAATGCTCGTGCTTCTTTAGAAAACTGCCTTTATAGTTCAATATACGAATATATAATTTAAATGTTAATAGAACTGAATATATAATATTTTAGTAGCCGCCTCATCAGCTACAGTAAAGTATATGGGAAAATAAAGGTGATTTCTATGGAAATCTACGAGGAGGTAAATATTTACGTATCCAACATATCAATCAAATGAATATTCTGTATTATAAAAACTTCAAAAGAATTTGCTCTTCAAACTTTCTTGTTCTTCTAGTCTTTTGAGATAACTTGATTCACAAACACAACTTCTCTTCCTTTCACACATAGAATCAAAAAATAGAAGCCTGCTGAGGCCTTTCGCAGACAACTACATCACATGATGCCAACAAATATCTCGAAGAAGCTTAATAACCGGAGGACTGATTTCCTGCCAACCGTTTCAAATATTTGCTTTAACTACGACTTTAGCTATGCAACGCAAGATCAAGAAATAAAACGCAGCATACAAGTTCTCTCGGCACCATAGTAGGAAGGATAAAAAGTATCCTTTTGATGGAGATTGAAGAAAGGTCTACAAGTAAGAATTTTTTTAAAGAAAAAAGTTGAAATGAAGAAAGGAGATTCTGATATGAAGAGAGACCTTTACTGAGAATTGGAGTGCAAAATCGAAAATACTGTATAGGAGCTACTCGTGGATGGAACGAGCTTACATAGAAATGAAATCACATTTTTATAAGCCAGTATTGCACATTTTCGAGGAGAAGGAAAGATTGCAGAGCTCGGACTCATGATAGTTTTCAAGAAGGTAATTTTGACATCCACTAACAATAATATACAGAAACAGATTATTAATTTACTGTGTAAAATATACTTTTTTTGAACTGAAAATTGATAATAATTATTATAAAATTATAAATAAATTTAAATTTATATTATAAACAGTTTAATGTATTTTCTTTATTACAAATTGCCTTGAACAGAATCTTTAACTGGGGATATGAATTGTGAATGGATGTTTAAAAAGAGCGATTTTATGAAGAAAGATTGAAAAAGTTAGTTTGATATAAATAGATTTCTCAGAAATCTGCCATTTTTTTTATCAGATTTTCTGTCACTGTAAAAGCTTACAAGATGCCTAGGATGTAGTAATATTTTGTCATTTTCTTCGTTTTATTTTAATACTAGATGTTACCCGCGACTTCGTGCGCAAAGAATTTGAACTGCTATTTTTTTTTAATTCACGCATGTAAATGTTTTGTTGCATTTTGAAAGGGGAAAGTAAAAGTTCTGACAGTTGATAATACTTTATTCGACGGCTGACAGGAGTGTACTATACATGTATGCTGATATAGTTATGTAAATTGTTTATCTATGCTAATATACTTTTGTATACCACGTTATTTGCACGGATGTAGAGGTTGTGTGAGCTGGACACACGTGAACACGCCACATAATAGTTGCTTAAGCGAAAAATATGGTTTTTCCAAATGTACGGCTGCCACTTTCAGTGTCTGGACCTGAGCCTGGCGAATGATATTTTTAAAGGGATTTGTTACCTTTTGAACTGAGATGATAAATCCTTCGGTATTATCAGAAGGCGTGGAATTCAAACACTCTCTCTTCTCCCTATATCAGTCATAACAGAAGCTTTCATGATGTTTGGACCTAGGAGTGTAATTTGTAACCGTGTGCCATTGCGCAGTCTCGGTATATCGAGGTTATGTATTAGTAATACTGACACACCGACATTCGATCTCGGCTTGTCGGAAGGTGCCCCTGACAATTCTAAAATGTTGAAGAGCTCTACAGAATATGATAATGCCCATTACCGTATCTACAGATAGATATTCTGTAATATCTCACTGTGAAGATTAAGCAAATCATCGAGAGAATAATTCACTAACGTCATTGGAGCACTGTGTAACCGTATTAAAAGCTGTAAATGCTACGACAACAGGAAAACAGAAATGTAAAGTCTCCTTTGTTGTTTATAGTCAACGAAAACAAAATTTTCTTATATTAACTTTAACACTGGTAAAAACTCGCGCGCGAAACATTAATTTGGCTTGAATTTATTTCTATAAGAATACAGTATTGTAAGTTATTACGTTACAAAAATATTTTTAAACTTTATTAACAATCAGAAAAAACATTTCATCGCAATGGAATTAATAGCATTAAAATGATCACTTTCTGGTCTTTAAAATGGCATAGAAATAATTGTTGTCTAATAAATATTTCAAAAGTTATTGGCAAAAAACTTCTAAGCGTTAGGCTTAAAAGCGGATAATTTTAGTTATTTAATTAAATATCTTAAGAACTAATTAACTCTGAAAGTTAAAAAATAGCACCCTTGACCACCTAGAACTATGTTCTAGAATGTCCTGTGCAAATTTCATGTCACTATCGTTCACCGTTTAGGAGGAATTCTTGTCACCGACCGATAGACAGACAGATACATGCAATTTTCGCCTTATTTTATAGATATTTATAAACATAAGCAAAATTTTCAGAAATAAAAGTAAATTAGTTCAAAGTCTAATCGTTGTCTAGCAACGGAGTAGCTATAAATTTGTGTTATTTAAAAATCGTCTGCGCGTTTTTAAAAATTATTAAAATTTAAAAAATTAATAAAAATTGAAATAAAAATGTCACAGAAATAAAATTGGCATTATTGAAAAGGTAAAAGTTTGAACTTTAAGCTGGTAAAATAATTATTTTTATCGGACAATTTGTTCCGTAGTTACAGCGGAAGAAAGGATCACGTGATAGTTGATTTTAAAATTAATTTATTCCACATGTTTTCGCATTCCTGAAGGATCACATGACAGTTGATTGAAAAATAAAATAATCTTCATCGCGAATCGCGGAGTCAATGGGATTTCTTTGTTAATTATTTAATTGTTATCTGTATTCAAAAATAATTAATTTAACGTGATTTCACCTACGACTATGTCCGTTCTTGGGTTTCAAGCTACAAATCTGCCAATTTTCATCCAAATCGATTTTGTAGTTTGGTCGTGAAAGCTTAACAAACAGACAGACAGACACACTTTTGCATTTATTATATTACTATCTGTTACCCGCGATTTCGTGCGAGAAGAATTTGAATTATTCTTTTTTTTAATTCACGAATGTAAATGTTTTGTTGCATTTTGAAAGGGGAAAGGAAAAGTTCTGATGGTTGATAATACTTAATTGGACGGCTGATAGGAGTGTACTGTACATGTATGCTGATATAGTTATGTAAATTGTTTATCTATGATGATATACTTTTGTATACCACGTTATTTGCACGCATGTAGAGGTTATGTGGGCTGTACACACGTGAACACGCCATGTATAGTTGCCCATGGGAAAAATATGGTTTTTCCAAATGTACGCCTGCCACTTTCAGTGTCTGGCCCTGAGCCTCGCAAATGATATTTTTACAGGGATTTGTTACCTTTTGAACTGAGATGATAAATCCTTCGGTGTTATCGGAAGGTGTGGAATTAAAACACTCTCTCTTCTCCCTATATCAGTCATAACAGTAGCTTTCACGACGTTTGTACCTAGGTGTGTAATTTTTAACCGTGTGCCATTGCGCAGTCTCGGTATATCGAGGTTATGTATTAGTAGTACTGGCACACCGACTATCATTCTAGGCTTGTCGGAAGGTACCCCTGACAATTCTAAGATCTTGAAGAGCTCTGCAGAATATGATGTTCCTTGTTAATGCCCATTACCGTATCTACAGAAGGATATTCTGTAATATCTCACTGTGAAAATTAAACAAAACATCGAGAGAATAATTCACTAACGTCATTGGATCACTGTGTAACCGTATTAAAAGCTGAAAATGCTACCACAACAGGAAACCGGAAGTGTAAAGTCTCCTTTGTTGTTTATGGTCAAAGAAAGCAATATTTTCTTATATTAATTTTAACATTGGCAAAAGCCCGCGTGCGAAACTGTAATTTGGCTTGAATTTATTTCTATAAGAATGAAAAGTATTGTTAGAAATTACGTTAAAAAATATTTTTAAACCTTTATAGGAATCGGTGGAAACATTTCATCGCAATGGAATTAATAGCATTAAAAAGATCATTTTCTTTCTTTAAAATGGCATATATAAATAATTGTTGTCTAATAAAGATTTGAGAAGTTATTTGTAAAAAACGCCTAAACATTAGGCTTAAAAGCGGCTAATGTTCGTTATTTAATTAAATATCTTAAGAACTAATTAACTCTGAAATTTCAAAATAACACCTTTGACCTAGAAATATGCTCTAGAATGCCGTGTGTAAATTTCACGTCGCTACCGTACACCGTTTAGGAGGAGTTCTTGTGACCGACCGATCGACCGACAGACAGACAGAGACATGTAAATTCTGTCTTCTTTTATGGATACTTATAAATATAAGCAAAACTTTCAGAAATAAAGGTAAATTAGTTCAAAGTCTAACCATTTCCTAGCAACTAAGTAGCTATAAATTTGCGTTATTTCAAAATCGTCTGCACGTAAAACATTAAAAAATTAATTAAAATTGAATGAAAACTGTCACAGAAAATAATTTGGTATCATTGAAAAGGTAAAATTTGCACTTTAAGATGGTATAAAAATAATTTGTATCGGACAATTTGTTCCGAAGTTGCAGCGGAAAAAAGGATTACGTGATAGTTGATTTTAAAAATAATTTATTCCACATGTTTCCGCATTCCTGAAGGATCACGTGACAGTTGATTGAAAAATAAAATAAACTTTATCGCGAATCGCGGAGTCAATGGGCTTTCTTTGTTAACTAATTTTAATCTGTAGTCAGAAATAATTAATTTAACGTGATTTCACCTAGCTTATGTCCTTTCTTGGATTTGAAGCTATAACTCTGCCAATTTTCATCCAAATCGGTTTGGTAGTTTGGTCGTGAAAGCTTAACAAACAGACAGACAGACACACTTTCGCATTTATTATATTATTAAGGATTAAGTATTAAGGATATGCATAGATTTCAGAGAAATATTTAAATTATCGTCTGACGCTGTTATTAAATATATTTGTATTGTAAGAATTTTGAACATTGAATAGAACTTGAGTAATTCAAATGAACTCTCAGATTCGATTCTCTATACAGAGACAGAGGGTTTATTTTTCCTGTTAATGGTTCATTGTTTATTTATTTCATGTTTGCATTTTATAAAATTAAATTATTCATCCGAAAGATGAATTCATGGAAATATATAAGACTACTAGCCTATAAACCAGGTCTTGCTCGGGATTAAATTTATTTCATGTCTAATATTTTTTATTTTTATTTTCGTTTCTAAAGTTTTTAAAAAAATTATATATGTTCTGTGTAGCTGATATACCCGGCGTTTCTCAGGATAAAAATACTTTTGTACAAAATATTAAAATACACAAAATTCTTTTATCATGTGAAACGTTTTTAAATTGAAAGGAGAACATCAATGGAAGCAAAAAATTAAAAAAAAACGCCAAAAGCTTATTTTCTCCATAATATTTTTGATATAAATACTTCAAATTTTTTTCCCAAATACTAAAGTATAAGAAAGGTTTTAATGGACTTTTTGGGACGATAAATTACTTTTTGAATAATAAAAAATATGAAAATGAACCAAATCAGAAGTTTTTCAAGGTATAAATTGTGAGTTGTCTGCTTTTAAACTTTTCTTTTAGTGTCTAACAGAATTTTTTAAATATTTTTTGGCAACAGTTCTTCATGTGTGCATTTTTGCTCATCAACATTAAAAAAATGATGCTACAAATTGTGTATAAAATGAATTTTGAAAAATTTATTAAAATTAGAGAAAAAAATTATACGGAAATGAAATTAGTGTCACGGAATAGCTAATTTTTTTTAAAAATATGGTTCAAAATTATTTTTTGTTAGATAACATTTTCGGAAGATGTATTCGGTAAAACACCAAAATCTTGCTAAATTTTTAATTAACTTTTGGACTTTGAATAGTTGACAGTGACCGTTATCTTGTTTTTAGACCCCATGCGCATAAAAATATGTACAATAAACACTCAAAACCACAGCCTCCCAGTTACAGAGGTTAAGGCTACAATGACTTACATTTATCCAATGCTTTCCTGTTAACGACATTTCTGGAGCTTACTGTTGTCAAACATCTATTTCATCTGCTTACAAAAGCTTTAATATATTTGCCTTTTTTGGAATTTGGGCGATTGTTATGTTTCTTTTAGGCATCGTTAAAACACAACTCCGAATATCGTAATACTCAAAGTTATATATTTTCATTTAAAATATTACTTATTCATTATTTCTTATTTAATGCAGGTAAAGATGACAGGTGATATTACCTGCATCGGTTTTATAATTTGATTAAATAAGCTTTAAATTCTTTAAGAACCAATGAAAACATTGCCAAACTACATTTGAAAAAAAAATAAACAGGAAAAATAATCATAAAGTAATAACACCGTTGCCTAGCATTTGAGTATCATTAAATTTGCTTTATTTCAAAATCGTCTGCGTGTAATCAACTTTTTATTAAATTTTGAAAAATCAATAAAAATTGAAGGGAGAATGTCACAGTTACAAAATTGGTATTATTGAAAATGTAAAACTTTGAACTTTAAGATGATATAAAAATATTTTTGGAGGGATAATTTGCTCAGAACATACAGCAGAAAAACGATTTCGGTTAATTTCTATTTATCTGACTGTTTAATTAACTTCTGCTCTTTGAAAAATTGATAGGTATCTTCCCCTTGACCTAAATAATAAGTGTACAAAGTTTGGTTAATATCAGTGGAGTGGTTTCGGAGGAGATGTGGAACATTGCCACATACATAGCCACAATGACTTTTATTTATATTAAGATTTCATTTAAAAATATTTTAGTAAATAAACCATATAACGGCATTTAATCTCATTTGTATGTTGTTTTTACCTGAGTAAAATGATTAACATCAAATGCCAGTGAATTCCATAAATATTCTAAATAAATAATCGCTATAAATTTACACGTTTTCCCGTTTGTAAGGATTTACATTTTTCATGTAATTCCACAAAATTAATTGTGTATAATGAAAAAATAATGACAAAGTATTTCAAGAACATGCACTGTATTCTTGATCTTTATTTAGTTGTATATGGGAAAGTTATTAAATTATTTTGACGACCATGTTTGCTCCAAGCTTCTACAGTGATATACCGGATGAGATTTTCAGTCAAAAAATAGAAATAAATTCTCTACATTTCTTTAATTCAGTACCCAGGAGAACCGGTTCAACCTTTAGCTTTCAACGTGCAGGTTGACTCTTCGGGAGAAAACTCTAGCAGACACATAAATATGGCGAAAATAGAGACAAAATTTACATGAAATATTAAAATAAATTTTAAAATTTTATAATATTAACTTTGCCAATTAAAAAGAACAAAAGATAATTGAATTAGTATTGTGATGATTTGCGAAAAAAAAAATATATATATATATATATGCATTGTATGTGGTAGAAGGGAAAACTACTAAAAAAGATAATAACGGCAAAAAAGAGATTACACACTAATTTAAACTAAAAAAAATTAAAATAACATTACAAATCAAATAAATGAAAAAATCAATCACAGAATTTTGTACCAAATATCTATTTTCTTTAATACATAATTTCAGAAATATTCCATAGGTTTCTTTAACAAAATTGCCTATATAGTTTGAAATACGAATATATAATTTAATTTAAATGCTAATAGAAATGAATATATAGTCTGTTAGTAGCCTCATCAACTATCGAAGAATATACGGGAAAATAAAGGTAATCTATGTGGTAAGCTAAGGGAACGAAAATATTTACGTATCAAAGACATCAATCAAAAGAATGCTCTGTGATACAAAAATTCTAAAAGGATTTACTTTTCAAACTTTATTAAATTTCTAGATTTTTGACAAAACTTGATTCACAAACACATTATTTCTTCTTTTTACACACAAAATCAAAAACTAAAATTATGCTTTGGCAAACAACCACATCACATGATGCCAACAAATATCTCGAAGGAGGTAAACAACTAGCGGGGTGATTTTCTGCAGAACGGTTTCAAATATTTGCTATAACCAGACTTTAGAGATGCAAACCATGATCAGGTAGTAAGAAAAGAGAACACTGGTTAACTCGGCACAAAAGTAAGAAGGATAAAAAGTATTCTTTTTATGGATTATGAAGAAAGGTCTCGAAGTAAGAAAATTAAAAAAAAAACAATGACATTAAAAGGGGGAAGGAGATATGAAGAGAGACCTTTCCTGAGACCTGTAGACCAAAATAGAAAATACTGTGTCAGAACTACTCACGGATGAAATTAGCTTAAATAGGAATAAAATTGAAGTTTTTCGAGCCAATACTGCATCTCTGTTGAAGGGGTTGGTTAAAGAAAGATTTCGGAGTTTTGATTCCTGATACATTTCCAGAAGAACATTGTGGTATCCACTACCGTTATATACAATCTCAGATTATTATGCATTGATTCACCTGTGTAAAATATACTTATATTCAAATGAAAATCGATAATAATTATAAATAATTATATTATAAACAAAAAATGGCAATTAAAACATATAACTATGAATTAAAAATAAATGTAGCATAGGAGCATAGGTCCCGTGTAAGGTGAAGTATGCAATTTCGTACACAGAAGAGGACACAGTTCTGCTATTGTAGAAATTTAATGGACAAGAGGAACACAAACATTTGGACGGGACGAATATAAAAGGAAAGAGATAGAGAATGAAGAGGGCGGTTATTGCCCTTTTACGTCAAATTAAGTTAGTCAATCATCATGCCAGTTCAGGCGTCGCGTTCCAAAGCTCAATCGAACCACGTCTGTTCTTCGCAAAGTGCGTTCAGTTCTGTCGCTAGCAAGCGAAGAGATCCGTCGTGTGACGTGACGTGTGCTCGTAGAGCTTTGCCAATCGTTGGTTCTAAACTAAGGTTCCAGACGGCACTCTTGACGGTGTGTGGGCGGAATACCACATAAATTTAAATTTATTTTAAAAATAGTCTACTACATTTTTCTTATTATAAACTGCCTTGAACAGAACCTTTAAATGCGGAGTTGCAATGCGCATGGATGGTTAAAGAAAGCGATTTTATGTAGAAATATTGGAAAAGTTAGTTTGATGTAAATAGATTTCTCAGAAAACTGCAGTTCTTGATAAAAGTTTCTTAATGTTATCTCAAGATAAGTAAAAGCTTCGTCGATGCCGGAAGTGTAGTAATATTTTATCATTTTCGTCATTTCATTTCAACATGTGTGTTTACTAAAATTTAATAAACTTCAAAGAAAGTTTAAATTATCGTCTGACTGATAATTTTATTGCGAAAATTTTGAATATTTAATAGAATGTGAGTAATTCAGATGCACTTTCAGATTCACGCCGGAGATGCGGAGGGTTTATTTTTTTGTTATTAATTCTTTGCTTTTTTATTTCATGTTTGAATTTTATAGAATTAAATTATTCATCCTAAAGATGAATTTATGGAAATATATAAGACATTTTCATTAAAAAATATTTCGGTAAATAATCCAAATTATGGCATTTAATATCATTCATAATTTTGTTTAGATGACTAAAAGGATTAACAACAAATGCACGAATTCCATAAATATTCTAAATAAATTGTGGCAATAAATTTATACAATATATCATTGGTAACATTTTTACATTTTACTATAATTCCAGATATATTAATTGCGTATGATTAAGAATACTGACTAAAGAGTTTCAAGAAACATGTACTATATTCTTAATCTCTATTTAGATTTTTGCGGAAAGTTATTAATTTATTTTGAAGAACATGTTTGCAGAATGTGTTCCAAGCTTCCAGAGTGATATACGGAATGAGACTTGAAGTTCGAAAAGATAGAAAAATACCTTTACATTTAATTTTCTGCCAAAGACAAGTCTTAGATACGATTATTTACAGAAAACACACTACAGACTTCTTGAATTTCCCTTAACTAATCAGTTTAAATTTTAAAAAGTTAAAAATATTGTCTGCCATGAACAGAAAAACAAAGAGAGCTACAAAGCTTACAAAGCTTTAAGAGTTGATATACTTAAAAACGTTTTTCGACATTTCTGCTTCCAAAAATTTTCGAAGGTCTCCCCGAGTTTTCTCGTCTTATATTTTCATGTATTTTGTTCTTCTGATATTTTAATATTTTTATTCCAAAGTGAAGCTTTCGTCAATGTACATCTTCATTTTATTTTAACCATTCCAAATGCTTCGTTATATTATAATTGATTATAAGTTGTAAGAAGCAGCATAAATTAATTTCATTCTCGCTAACAAGGATTTCCTGCAAAATTGAAAAACAAATCAATATTTTTCGTTTCTGCGACTACATACCTTCTATTTTACCTCAATACCAGAAAATGCTACAGAGCATTTGCATTGGTAAAATGGTTTTCGTAATTGGTCATTGGTTTTTTTTATTCACCGAAGAAAAGATCAGTTGATTCGAGAAATTTTCTCCCTCGAAATTCGATTTACCCATATTAATTTCCGGGTCCAGATATTTACGCTCTCTCCCACTTAAAATTTTCTTTTTCCTGTCACCCTTCCTCCCTTGCGCACCACGTCCCTAATCATACTTTCTGGGAATTAAAACTTCCGTCTTGATGACTTTTCGATTTCCTCTAGGTAGCTTTGTGACGGTTATGACGACACAGTGCCCTCCACCATTCACTGCAGTTTTCAATCCAGGTGTCTTCTCTACATATGAAGACATATTATCACTCAATAGCTACTTTTTAAAACTGAATGTTGAGATTTTTTTCCAAGCTGGTACCATTTGGAACAAAGTTTATTCTAAATTTGAAAGTAACAGTTGCAGAAATTTGGAAGCAATTTGTGTTGAGCTATCAATTACTAAAAATTTACTGATTGTTAGTTGTGTGTTCACTGAGTAATAATACACAGTGCATACATTTTTCAAAGCTCCACTGTATAGAAGTGACGGGAAGTACAATATTTTATCTGTTAGCGCATGCTTGGTATAGTTCAAGGTCAATACTTGCCAAGCGTGCCAATTCGTGTTTTAGATTTGAAATTAGGATACAACTCCCGATACTTTTTATCATCCTTAGCATTACAAATGGTTTTCTCCCAAGCATTGAGACCAGTTCGTCGTACAATTTCTTTATCTGTGTCTTTTCCTGTTGATGCTAATTTCAATACTTTTGTTTCATATCTAAGTGACAAAGTTACAAGTCAGCTTCCAGCGTTTTTCCTTCTATATCCACCTTCAACATCAAAAAGATTCTGATAACTATTTATAATTTTCCCTCCTTTTAGGATTAACCCCCTTAACAGTTTAATTTTCTTTGCTATCTAATAAAATGACCCCTTCTGTTTCAGGAAGGGGCTGTCACTTTCATTCATCTCAGATGGCACATAATACTTGATATGTTTATAGATTCTCCGTAGTTTTGTGCAAAATTTTAAAGCTAACTATTGATTAAATTTTAGTTTTAAGACTAAAAATGCGATAATTCGATGCACGAGTATTCTCGGGTTTTTACGTTGTGCAGAAACACTGGCCACACGAGGGCGCTGTTGCGCGCGCCTCAGCACCTCCAATGTAAAATGACAGTTGTAATTTTGTATCGTTAACGAATGTAAGCCGCGTCGCGGTAATAACGTCTATTTCATTAAACTATATCATCAAAATACACCGACATGAGTATCCTTTAGTCGTGGTTGTTTTATACTACAAAACACCCCTTGGAATTGCAGGCTAATCTCGTTTAATCGCCACATTATGGTGCATCGGCCGGGAATTTGGAATTTTTCTTAGTAAACCATTGAACCAAGCGTTGCTTCGCCATATACGTTAAGCGGTTAATTCCTCTACTCATTTCTTGAGTTAGACAAAAGCTGGAATCTAATCCATTTCAGTTTTAGTCAGCTTATTTTTTTGTATTAATATAAAAAGTAACAAATACCTCAATAGGAAACGTCAAAAAATCTGATGTACTTCAATGACCTTCGTGACCAGTCATAGTTTTAAGTTTAAATGCTGTAACTTTATAGGAGAGCCTTAGTTTCCATACCGAGTAGAGAAGCGTTTTTAAATATTTGTTTTATTTTCGTCATAATATACTCACGTATAAGTGTTTTTTACTTATTTTGCTTGCATTCCTACTTAATCATAATATTAATATGCAATTCCTGTATTCTAATTTAGAATTCGCCAATAATCTTTAATTTTTTTGGCCTTTAGAGTTTTCACATGAGCCGAAAAAGAAAGAGAAAAAAGAAGCCGAATGCCTAAAGCTGTATACAAGTAAATACAGCGAACTATTCAAGCTATATTTACTTTTATACAGCTTGAATAAGAAACGATAATTTACGGTACTCCTGAATTTTGAAGGAACTGATGCAAAAGACGGTATAAAGAATGCTTAAGCATGGAAATGCAAACACTCTATGATTTACTCCAAGCGGAACGTTTAGAGAATAATGCTTTTATAAGGAAGAGGATATTTTAACTAAATTTAGGATTTTATCTTAAATAAGAAAATCTCTTTTCTGCGAATTTAATATTTGCTGTTAGAACTTCTTAGAGCGATATTACACTGACGAGAGATCATGTCATGATTATAATAGTGCAAAAGCTGTAAAGAAAATTACGTAAAATTTATCAAGAATTTATCAAGAAGTAAAGAACTTAAATTAATAGTAACTTTTGATTTCTTACGATATTATTGACATACTATATGTATTGGGATAATGTTAGAGAATTGAATTTTTTGCAATTCTAAAAAGCAACTGCAATCACAATTTTTATAACTTTCATTTTTTATAACAATCTCTATTCATCACTTCTTCATATTTGAAAGAACATTTTTTAAAACAAACATTTAACTTCAAAAATAAGCTCTAATATATTTACCTATATGATGGTGTTAGTGTATAATGCGTTGTTATGCAATCCCTGCGACTTCTTTAACGCAACAGTCCATGCGTTTTATTTTTGAGTTTCATTTTGATATTTATGAGATATCTGTAAAACATAGGTTAACACAATTAAAGAAAAGCATTCCGAAACTTTAATTACGAATAACATGGACATTCGAAACTGTGATGTTTCCTGAATGGAATAAATCATTAATATTATTATAAAGGCGACATTTTTGAAATTTAACTTTCAAATACAATAAAGGTAAAATATTATACTATCTTCTTTGAATTTTATATTCGTTACTCCTTTTAAGAAATTTCCGGAGCGTAAATAAAATCAATCACTTGCAACCATAGAAAAATAAATAAATCATGAAGAGGAGTTTTTGTCCAGATAGATTTATACTACTCAGAAGATTTTGAACTATATTTCCTTTCACCGTGAATTCAAACCGGATCATTTGAAGTGAATATTCAGTTGCGAATCATGGAGCGAGACAGACGCTCTTTCCTGTCAATGGGAGCGGAAATCTTATCTCGGAGTCTTGTATGGAAGGAATCGAAAGATTGGAGAGATTTCCATGAAAATGTTGAATCTACCTACGTATTTTCATTGATGTATCTCGTTTTCAAATCCTTTCCAAAGTGTGATGATCAATGACGATGCACAGGTTTTGAAATTCTTAATCATATTTCTCGAAAGTATAAGTTAATTAGAAATATGAGTTTAATGCATCTTTAAAGTAGCAGCCTTCTGTAATTCAATTCAAATTTCCATTTATAACGTCTAGTGTTCACATACGTTGTTGCCTCTAACTAAGCAATACAGTCAAAGTAACTGTGTATGTAACAAACGTAACTGTTCACGTCATTTAACCCTTTCTAAGGCAGTATGAAATATACTTCCTACCAAATTCATCAATTTTTAAAGTTAGCGTTAGTTCTCGCCAAATTTGGCGCTGAAACAAAAAAGCCTAGATGTTCCTGTTTCTTAACTCAAACCATAACGAAGTGTCATTTGATAATTAATTATTAATTAATTAACAAAAAATTAATACCATTCAATAAGCTAAATGAATTTGTTTTCTAAAATTAATCTCAATCCCAAAGTATTAAGCCACTTCCAGAAAAAAATTGCACTTTAATGGGTTAAACATATACGTAACTGGGAATTTCTGGAGTGTCTTAGACAGTTGCTTCTGAATAGCAGGTGTAATTCCGCAAAAATTAAAAATCTAGTACTTTTAAACTTATTTTTTTATTCTTTTAAAACGCATTTTTGAGAACTATGTTTTCCCATTTTCTAGCTTTTGAGCTGACGAGCCGCTGCTTGTTTTCACTTTCTATATAAAAAAAATAATCCAAATACACAGTGACCAAAAGTTGGTAAGTGATGTACAGAGTGTTTACAAAAGAATACCCCGACATTCAAAAGCTTAATCCCCACAACCAAATATAGTTAATTGTTCTACAAATTATTGTATCAGGGACGTTTGACGTTTCACCTGCCTAACAAAATAATTCTCTAAGAGTGTCCCGCATCGACCGACATAAAGTTTCTTTCAACAACACAAGGAGTTTTGTGTTATAGAATGTTACTTCGCACAGCAGATTTTGTGTTACTAAATTTGATGAAATAGAATATGTTGAAGCTATTCAAAGTGCATTTCATCGGAAATATGGGATATCGTACCTTGGCTTCACTAATTGAGTAAAAATGGATTATTTACAAAGGCCAAACTGATTGGCAAAGTATGTCTGAAGAGAATGGGCAACAAAACATGCAAGTGTTCACTGTCGATCCAAGAAAATCAACTCTACCAACCGGCCGTGAGCCAACCAAGAATTCGGTAATCACGATCTGGAAAAAGCTGAATAAGTGGTTTCTTTATAATGCAAGCTGGCTTGTTGCAAGAACCGTACCGCAATGAAGAAGGATATGTTGAAAAGAGATTGGGATGTGATTGGAAAGCGAGTAGTTATTGCTCTGGATTCTCGTGGCAGACGCAATGAACAGGTATAAAATTATGGCAGTGATATTTTGTAGTTTGTAAAAGTTTCATTTTTATATAAAGATCCCTCTGCATTTTTGTTGTTGTTATTTCTTTTCTTTTTCAAAATTTTACTTTAGATATTTTTTCTCTCTATTTTCTAAATTCTACCTCAGATTTCGTTTTATTTTTAAATTTTTTTTGTAGTGTACTTCTTGTTCCTTTCTCCTGTTGCGAGGGATTGTACTTCTTGGATTAAGTAAGTTTTTCTTTTGTTTATTTTTTAAAATTTTATTTACTATTCATTACATTTTATTTATTCTTCATTTTTTGCTTACTCTTATGTATGTTCATTTATTTATCATGTATATTTGTATTTATTTATTATGCATGTCTTAACTTATTTATCATGTTTCTTGTTTGTATTTTATTTTATTTATATTGGCAATTCTATTTTGTATTGCATTACTTGTATTGTTTTTCTTCCCGCCGACTCGTGACATGCTTTACACCCTTTGGAAAGCTAAGGTCGGCGTGGGCATGAAAAAAGCAGCCCTCTATATTCGAGATATTTTTTATAATCACTCTGTGTTTTCATTTAAAAATTTCATACAAAATTGCAGTAATTTTTTCCCTTTCCAAAGAATTGAACCTCTTTTTTTCAAATGTTTTTATTAATAAGGTTTTCATATATATATATGAAGTATATATAGGAATTTCGAATATCTTTTGAGAAAGATATTCAAACTCCATTATAAAATTCATAGATTGAGATTATCGACTTCTCGCTTTTTGAAAATTGAACTTGAAGTTAAGAATATAGGGAATAATACAAATTTCATTTTGTTTGCTGAACTTTTTAGTTTCATGGTCTTCAACTCAACGGAAAGAGGCTTTTGCGCTGTTTTTATATTATCTTCGAAATAAATAATTTTAAAAGGTATATATGTTTATATATATATATGTTTAGAATATTGCTCGAAATAAGGAATCGAAACTTCGAGAAAAAAGAAATGAAAGAAAATTTTATAAATCGATCGAACGTCTTTCTAAAATATTGAAAAAACAATATGCAAAGATAATACCAAACTTTTTCCCTGAATAAATCCGATAACTTGTGTGGTAAAAGAAAGATTGATTTATCATTACAAATAAACATTATATATTTTTTCAAATAAGATGAATAAGGGAAAAAGCCTTTGATATTAGATATAAGAAAAAAATACAAAATTTTAAAATTACATTTCCAGGTATGGAAAAAGAAAAAATAAGGCATATGTGTATTTTTTTCCATTCGTTTATAAATTTCATACTCCAGAGATTCCCCTCGGGGAAGAAAAGATATAAAAGACAGACAGGAATTGAAAAAATTTTGAAATGAATAAAGCAAAGGATGTGACATAAAAATGCTTCCAGGAAATAGATATAGCAAATAATTTTTGATGGACATAGGAAATGAATTTTAGAGTTGAATATAAAATTTTTAAGTTCCAGTTACATTCTTGTTATACTATTTTATTTGGAAGATAAAAATATGTCTGCTCGTCATTTTTGACTGGAAACTGTTACGGTATTCTCGCTTTTAGTTTATTTCCTCATTCTTTTTTTCGGGGATATAAAATACAATTTACCAGATAAAAATCCGTGTAAAAGCCGATGAGATTTTCTTCCGTCTAACAAGACCATATTACTTTGTAGTAAAACCTGATAGAATTTTTCAGGGAAACTGCTATTTTTTTTATTGATAGAGATGAGTCAGGTTTCGAATTATTTCTTGAAAATTTTTATAACAAATTTTTAGGAATACAGAATAATTTACTTCGGAAGCAATGGTAGAATATTTCTCGCTTGTCTACTTGCATGAAATAGAATGCAGTTTGTTATTATTTTATTCTTATATTGACGGAATTCGATGCATCGATATATATAGCCATTCTATATCAAAAGTATATTATGTGTCCTTCGCCACTTATTTTTAGTTACAAGATGGATTTTTTAAAATTTTCTTTAAAATATACCGGCATTGTTTTACCTTCTTTTCCCCAAGTTCTGAAAAAATGTTATCTTCGATTCATAAAAGGAAAGCATGTTGGGCAATTTTGTTGCACATCATCTTCAAATTTAAAGTACTCATTAAGCAAATGGATTCGACGGAAAGTAGATCTTAGGATTGTTATCTAAGAATGAGATCCAATATATTCTCAGAAAACGCTAAAATAATTGTTCAAAATTTCTTAACACTATATATTACGTCAATTCGACAATAGTGCATCCTGCAGATATTTGAAGTGTTATCGTCCTTTGTGATAGTATAACTTGTTTGAAAAGAAGATTCGCCATAGCCCATGGATTATTTATTTTCATTCAGAATCTCGTCGTGAGTGCATATTTTATATTGCTACGGTCGGAAATCTTCGGTGGGTATACGGTGGAAGAAGTCCAACAAGCTAGATTATGGAAAATGACACTTTATTCCACGAATATTCTAGAAGACACGGAACAAGGCGAGGAGAAAAAAGCAGCACTTGTACAGATTAGCAACACAAGCAGACAGCAAATCACTAATAATTTCAAAAACATCACTAACAATAGCGATCAGCAACTAATAGCTGACCACCTCGCAATGCGAACAAGACTCCAAAGATAATTTTCCATTATTTGAGCGCCTCGGTATTTACAGCTTTTCCTACAGGACGTGACGTTAGATAGAAATACACTAAAAATCTCCATATCCCGGTTCCTAAGAGAGAAAGGGCCATAATTCTTGTATTTCCTAAAACCTTCCTTTTGTCGCCAAGGTTAGGGGTCATTGCCTTGCATCCAGTAAGAATCTCTGTAAATTTCTCTTTCCAAACCCGAAGACTAACATGGCAGGAAACAGCATTAGAGATTCGTAACTATATCTTGGCTCAATTTTCAAAACCGTATCTTAAATTTATATGAAAGCTCAAGCGTACCCAGTTCTTTAGTCTCTGTATTAAATGGAAGTTATATTAAAATTGTCCTACTTTATAAATGGCTGTGATACACTGCGATGAATTTAACCTGGTTCATTGCGTTAGGTTAGTTATTCAAAGCGCACAAAAATAATGTAATTTAAAAATTTTGGCACTCATTCTTACGCATTAAAAACACATTCCTAATTATTATTTCCTTGTATTTATGTGTTATTAAAATTCCTTAACAGTTATCAGACATCTAATTGCATGTGAAGACATCGTCTTCTCTCTGACAAGCATTCCAAATACAATGGAATTTCTGTCCCTCAAAATTAGAAAATGCGACAGGAATCTTTAAGATTGTGTATGGGAATCGAAAGACTTATGTTTTTTATTCTTTTGCATTTGCCTTTAACTCTTTCAAGGGAACACATTTTTTGTCATAAAAATAATGTTAATGAATTTAAAAATCCATAAAAAATAATTAAAAATGGGGGTGCCATCTGTTGTCTTCATTAGATACTAAAAACGAATTTTTTGAATAAATTATCAAAATACTACTACCTGTGTGAGGAAAAAGCTCTTTAAGACATGATTTCAAATAAGTTCTGTTTTTATTAAAGGAATTTATAGGAAAGTGGGGTAAAACCGGGAAGCTAAAGTTTGAATGTCTCTTGGACACAGATCTTGTCAAATTATATTAAAATATTCATTGTATACTGGAGTACAATATATATTTCCAGAAAACTCACAGTTTCATTAATTTTTTTATCAATGATTTTTGTCATAAAAAAAGTCAAACTGCCCGGTATTAACCCACAAGTGGGGTAAAACCGGGTACACATGTTAATGTTATGGGAAATTAGGAATACTCGATTTCCAGTGGAAAAGTTGCAATCGCTTTTATTTTAAATGACAATTGAAGAATATTATTTACAAAATTCACTTGTAAAGCAGTTGTCTTCTTTCTCCGAGTCACTGCAGCTTTCGTGGGCTAAGACAGTTTTTACATCGGATTAACCCTACTTCTTTATTTAAATTAGAAAATACATCATTAAAATATAAACAATCAACGTCTGATGTGTTTTTATCGTCTTAATCGGAGAAATCATCAATACTGACGGTCTCGGTCTTACGTCACGGCTTTACTCCGAGTGCAGAGGTTATAAGGAACGAAATAGAAACGCTCAATTATTGGAGTAAATCCTTATTTTTTGATAGGGTATGAATCCTTAGTAAACGTATAATAAGCTGGGCTAAATATATTTTTATAATTGTAATGATTTTTAAGTAAGGACAGTTTAAAATGAAACGAACATTAGAGAGTTGACGTCTTAAAACAAATAAACATTCACAGATGCAGTGCTTTCAACAGCTACAACACGCCACTATGACTGTTCCTTTTTCTTGACTAGTAGAGTGTAATTGAGTTTCTGTCTGCTAAAAAGGAGAACTAATAGCGCCAGAATCATGGGTACTCGGTTTTATCCAACTCTCCCCTTACATTAGGGTTTGAAGAACTGAACCAATTCCTTCTTATTCTTTGTTTTCCTTATACCTCTAAGAGCAAAGAACATACAAAGGGAAGATTGCGCCCTTTTTTTATCTTGAACAATTTTAATATTAAACATATCTCTTCAGTAAAATAATTCATATACGTAACAGATAAAGAAACACAAAGTTGATATTTTCCTTCTATTTGGAAATGCATTTGGTATCACTTCACTACCATATATGCGCGCCCACATTGCTGCTGCTAGAGTTTATATTTGCACATATTTAACACACACAGAACTACAGAAGGAAGAACATTTCCACTTATCCAAAATATAGTGATTAATAAAACGGAAGTTCCATGCAGTGAATTAATACGGCTTATAAATTTTGATTAGTGATCCACACTTTTAAAGCATGAGAGCATTTGGAATTCCACACGAGTCGTTCCTAAGATAATATTAACAATTTAAGAAGTGATACGTTAGTGAAAATGTGTGCAGTTATCACAATTTAAATAACTGCATGCCCAATAAAATTTAACTGTTACTGACTCTTACCTTCTGACATTTAAACAAACTAGGAAAATTGTGTCTTACCGTATAATTTTAGAGCATCTTTTCATGCTGCATCATTGATAAGGAGCATTTTTGAATTTTAAATATAATTTATTATGCATCCGTACTTAAACTGGGAATCTATTACATAAAAATTTGACCTTGGGTGATGCTTTGATAGTCTTAAATTGCCTCCAAATTCTATTTATACCGGATTGTATTTGCGTTAATATCATGATACTATCGTCAAAATAAGAATTTTTCACCAAAATCGAATGCATTTTAGATATAATTAAAAGAAACATTCAGCTCACTTCTTTTGTTAAACTGCCTTTACAGTGCAACACATAAGTATATATATATCAGAACTGAATACATAATTTTAATGTAGTGTCATTGGTTATAGCAGTGTGAAAATGATTTACCTGAAATTTCTAATTATGAAAAACGCAAAATTAAGGACAAAGCAAATAATGTAAAGCCTCTAAAAGGAAGGGTTAAAGTAAAAATGGTAAAATTGGACAGTAGTGAATTTGGAGAAAATCGGCCGAAAGATAAACCTATTCTTGGTAATCTTAAAGGAAATGAAACTCGCCATGAAGATCAGCTTGGCCTTCTAATTTCTGCCAGGGCCGAAACCGCAAATAATGTGTGCGAAACACGCTTTGTTCGGGATTTAATTTCATAGACACCTCTATTCATTTGAATACGACTAGCCGAAACAATGCGATGAGGAGCTCACGCCAATGTTCAAAGAACCATTTGTGATTGCTCGCCCCGTAGGGTCCATATGCTATGTGATTAAGTCTATGACGGAACAAAGAAAGTTTCGGAATGTCGTTCAAGTGCAAAATATTTGTGCATACTGCAAACGAAATACACTAAAATAATTGCAAGCTCAGAGCAAGAGGAGGAAGGGGCAGTGGAAGTAGATGAACACCCAAATGTTCATGGCCCCAAGAAACGTTGACAAAGGATCGAAACGATATGACATGCGTCGCAACCATTGACCACCCAAAATATACGAACAATCTCTTTGATAAACTTCCTTTTCTTCGATTCAATTTCGAAATTTATTTTCTAAATTTTTCATTGAACGGGGCCGAATGTAAGCCTGAAATTTATTTTAAAAAATTATTTTGGTAATAAAAGAGTGAGTGGTAACAGAACAACAAGATTATGACATAAGAGTTGAAAACATTATTATTCGCTTATCGTTATGTATCACTATCCGCATTCTCGCTAAATAAATGTTATTTATTTTTATAATATTTGGCTATCTTTTAATTCTAAATTTATATTTAAAGTCATTGACCATCTAAAACATTTCTTTTATACCTTATAAGTGAGTATCAGAAAATAAAGATGATTTTTATAGGTTGCTATGGGAATGGAAATACTTCTACAACAAAGTTAGCTATGAAACGTACGAATTCTAACATGGAAAAGTTGTGCAATATTTGCTTTTGAAGTTTTCTTGTACTTCTAGCTTTTCAAGATTTATTGATTGCAACCACAAGTTTTCTGTCTCTTGCACATGGAATCACAATCTTAAAAGCTGCAGAATCTGTAGGTAGACAACCACATCACACTATATCAACAAAGAACCTCGCTTGAGCCTAACAACTGGAGGATTGCTTTCCTGTCCAACGGTTTCAAATATTTGCTTTAACTCGACATTAGCGATGCAACCCCGGATCAAAAATTAAGAGAGAAAATAGTTCTCTCTGAACAGAAGTAAGAAGGGTGAAAAGAGTGTCTTTTTGATGGAGATTGAGAAGAAGATTTCGCGAAAAGTAGTCATGTGAAGAAGTAGATTAAAGTATAAAGAGAGAGCTTTTCTGAAAGTTTGAGTCCAAAATTGAAAATGCTGTGTTAGAGTTGCTCCCTGATGAAACTATTTTAAATAAGAAGGAAATTTATTTTTTTTCTTTCTATTCTGAGTATACCATGAAATCCAGGGGGTTTGTGTAAAAAAGATAATGCAACTTAGATTTCTGATAGATTACAAGGATAAGATTGTGTCCTTCATTAACTGTAAAAATATCTCCATAAATATTATGTATTAACTAACTCAATTAAAATATACTTATTTTCAATTGGAAATTGATATAAATTATCAAAAAATTATGACTAGTTTTAGAATAATTTTTTCTAGAAATGATCATAAATCAATAGCACTTTTGAATGAAAACTGAAATATGAATAAATGTATAAAGTGGGTTGGAAGAGGCATGGATGCGTGGCTAGGAAATATCTGTTCAGAACGTGAGTTTGATGACAACAGATGTCTGATAAAATTCCAGAACGTCCCTGCATTTTAGCTGACGGAAAACGCATGCTGGATGTTATGCAAGTAGAATAATTTATCTTATAAACTTTTGGTATGAAATTAAATATGAAAAACGAGCAACAAGGCAATTTTTCATTGGACAGAAAATCAAACATGAAATATCTCGCTTTATATCTGAAGACGTATAAAAGGAAAAGTAATATAAGTTATAGATAGCTTTTTTCTCCGAGTTTCGTAATCAGGATATTATGGATAAAGCTTTTGACAAAAAATGAAAATAAAATATGAAAATGAACAGTAAATCCATCTAAGGCTTTGAACATTCACAAATATTTACGTTAAAGAACACAATGAAAGAAATCTATTTACATGGGAAAAATTGCTTTTCAGTTGTTATTCGTTTAAGCATATGAAATACATGCTGGCACTCTTCGAAAGCAAATGTTTTCGCGTTTCTTCTTTGCTTTTTTTATTAAAAAAATAACTTTTGTGATTTTGTTTAATGAAATTTTTAGAGATACTATTAAATAATTAAAATAAAAAAAATATGACATGGGCAAATTGCAGAACACTGAAATTGCCACGAGAATATAAATATTCAAAATGTGCATAGGTTTATTTCGAATTTGTTTACAAATATTTTATGAATCAGTTTGCTTGTTAAATAAATTTGACGTGACATGTATGATCATATGAATTGTGCAAGTGGACATGTTTCATTTAATGTTCTGATCGTTTTATATGGAAACATAATAATTCAGCATAATCATTCATTAAAATAAAATAAAGATAACCTTGACGAAGAGCACCCTTGACGAGGAGGCACCCTTGGCAGTTTTCCTTCTCGTACGGAACATGTACGAGGAGGAAAACAGTCACTTGCAGCAATCCACTAAGATGTTTGTTCGTATATATTGAAGTTATTGGAGACGTCTATACTCGGAACCCTTAAGATTTAAAAAATCAGTCAAACATGTTGTTATGAAATTCTGAACATTTTTTGATGCTCTTTTCTCAACTTGGATAGTTATTCTCTAAAAATCACTATCTTCCTAAGCCGAAGATCGCAAAACAGACTCTTTTTAATGTTGGTTGATAATTGGGAACCTGTTGCAACCTATGTCATCTCTTACCTAATTTGTATGGGAAAAAGAGGCGATCCCAACAATTATTTTAAAGTTATGACAGGTTGTTTTTTCAAAGAAACTGGCTTACTTAATGATGTTAACATTATCGTATAGTGTAAGGATGAATCTAAATTCCAAAGTTAGGCTAACCATACGAAGTTCTGTACATCGATTTTTTTTTTCATATCACCACCATAGATGGTGCATTGGTTAGGCTCTTTGCTTGACCATGGATTGGTCTCCTAAATGAAATCCGTGGTTTCTTGTGAAGCAGAGAATCTTCTGAACCCACATTATATGATTAGACTGTATGTAAAAGATCTCTCCAGTATTTTTTTCAGCAGAGTTGTGTTCCATCAGAAAGCTGTGTGTAAGTGCATTCTTGTGGGAAAGTCGTGCATCAAAATCACGACGCTTACAACCATCAATAATGAATCAATGGTAATGATAGTGCCAATTAATTAAGAATTTTCACACTCGCAAGGGCAGAATCACAAAGAGTAAATGGCCTAACGTAAAACAACCAATACCTTTAGAGAAAAGAACTATTTATTTGGAATGGTGGAACCGCTTATTACCTCATGTTGAATTTTTTCCGGTACGGCCCGAAGAAATCATCATCAGTATGGTCAAAGAAACAATCATTACCCTTTGGTTATTTTCAATAGATGGCAGTAGATTCCAGTATGATGCGAGTATTTACAAAGCAAATTCCTATAAAATTCCTAGGATATTGCGAGTAACATTTTTATTCATAAACACGATTTTTAGTACAAGGCACCAATTAATAAAACGATGGAATTATCGAATTTAGTAATTAAATCTGCTTTCTTACATGTTACATATTATTTCGTTTATTTCTTTACACAATCAATCAAAATGCAACGATGCGAGTTTCTATGCTAAAAAGGTGCCTAAAAACTGTTAATGTCTTATGTTTAACTCTCTGACCGCTTAACTTAAATTGCCCGAATGACTCTTTCCAAATTAAAAGAGAGAGAGAGAGGAAATAGTTTTAAGAAAAACTCAGTGTAGTTAGTTGGTCATGCATTTTTTAACTTAAGTATTTACAATTATCACGTTTCCTAATTGAAAATGGCAATCAAGTCCCATATTTGATTTTCTGTTCTACTTTTTTTGAGAAAATTTGTTTACTGGTACAGAAGTTTAATAATGTTATTTCTGTTAAAAATGAAGGCCAGCCCTTATTTTTTTCCTATAATATGTTGAAAAAATTAAAGTATGAAAATTGTTGGAATTATTCTTTAAGGTTTACCCCATTCTGCAAAAAAACTCTTTCGAATAAAACGGTGATCTCGCTTCAGAAATATTCTGTGACTAGGAATTGGTGCCTAAGACACGACTTATCACCTGTAAATTTAATTTTTAGACTTATATGCAATAAAAGGCCAATGAATTTATTTTGTATGTCTCCATAAATTTCGATTTATACAAATAATGGATTCCTGGTTATTTTGAAGATCGATCTTCTAATTTTGGATAAGAAAAATATGGCAAATCGTACAACTCAAGTTGTACGCAGGGTGTACTATATCTTTGAAATAAACATCATATACTTGACCCTTTTTCTTAAAATATTGTACTTTTGATAAAATAAAGAAGATAAAAGTTAAAATGGCAACGATAAACATGAAACTTTAGAAGATAGACTTTAGACGAAAAAATCTCCCAAGCAGTACTATTTCCTATAACGGAAATTCATATCACCTACATTCCGGTGTGGTGCTGGAGTTAGGAGAGAGCAGTGCCAACTCAGGTGTTGTCTTCGACATCAGACCGCGGTTTAAAATTACGAGGTCCGTCCAAAAATAGCCCTCGTGTTGCTTCAATACGGCACATTAATATAACGAAACTAAATATATTATGCACATCGTATTAACCGCAATATATTGGAATATACTGTACGTTATATATGAATATACTAGACGTTATATATGAATATATTAGCCGCTATATTGGAATATAATGTACGTTATATTGGAAAATAATATACAGTTCAGGTTTCCAGTATTATTTCTTTGTTTTGAATAAACCTTAATATCTTTGAGATACATTGGGATAGAAATCAAGCATCAGCAGCATCTGCCTAACATCTTGAAGAACGTTCGTCCTGGACTTTAAAATAAATAGCAACAGATATAACAGGAACTTATCATTATTGAATAGCGTTGTGCATGGCCTGCATCTGATTAAACGTATTCAGATGTTGAAGAAAAAAATTTGCTCTAAAGAAACTTTTTTTTCAATGAATCAAGCTGAAAGTGCCATGTGTTTGACGTGACAATACATTACTCAACATTAGCTGTAAAGCAGTTTAGATGCCTCAAATTTGCCGAATTTTCATTTCAAAATTATTTATTGTGGTCATCAAAATTCGCTTTCTTTCAAAATGTGTGTCATATTTATAGACATGATAAGATATTTTTATTAGACGAATGAAGGCACTACTAACTTTTTTAGAGATTTTCCTGTCCAACATGCATTTCATGTGATTAAATAAAAAAAATAACTTGAAGATACAAATTAAGTAAGTCTACCGATACTGATTCCAGTCAAAAATGAAGAGCTGACTGCCTCTCATCTTCTAAAGAATGAGTTCTGCGGAAATATGATGGGGAGTCGAATATTTCATACACGACTTTAAAATACTTTTCCAACAACAGCCAAAATACATGGACTATATTTATTGCCTGAAAGCATTTTTTATTATAGTTTTTGCTTTATTCATTTCGCAGTTTTTTATTGTTGTCGTGTGCCTTTATTTCTTCTCTATATTTTTTCCTGAGGAAAAACTAGAGTTTGGGCACTTTAGAAGAAAGGGAGAAGAACTTACAAGGTTTTACTTTTTTCGAAGTCTAGAAATGCAATCTTTTTTGTATTTGATATAGAATAAATTATGTTCTACTTATCCCCCTTTTATGAAAACTACGATTTACTGACTAATGTTATAGGTATATTAAATCTCCCAACATATATGACTTATTTAAGGAAGATTTTTCGTTGCCTTTTGTTCCACAAATTCATAATGTTTTCTTTTAGTTAATTTTTTTATATATATTATTCCTATTCCAGAAATCTTTCCAGATAAACTTGCAAATAACATTTAAAACGAATTCTTTTATAGAGAAGTTAAGTAAAAATGGCTTTCGTTTTATAAAATTAATGTGGCCAAAAAATCCTTTCTGTTGTAACATTAAAAAGTGGAACACTCTAATATTATCTTTTCTTTGGAATTATACTTGAAGTCGGAAAATATGTAAAATTTTAATATTGTTTTCGTGTGGTTTTACAGAAGGATTGTTAACGTTCTAGAAACATAAATATATGTGTTCATAAGCTAAAATTTCTGCATGAATAAAAAATAAGGTAGATTTTCGATGCTTTTAAGAGAAAATTTTCTGTGTTTACGAATTCTTTTTGTTCGAAGTTTTCAAATGAATGCATTATGTATTGCTTTGGTAAGAGTACATTTAAAAGGATTCTAATTTAAAACGGTATATATCGTACATAATATATATCGGTTTGTCAGTTCAGAAATGAAAACTAGTGTAAAGTATATTTTTAAGACACATCTACAGAGAGTGTGAAGACTTTAAAACCATCAAAAAATTTTAATGTTATCCATAAATTGAAAATGGGAAGATATAAACTGTAAAAAATAGTAAAAAATCTGTCTATCAACATTTTTCTATGAAAATAGAGCAACGATGATCCCATATTTTGATCTGTGTAAAAACTTTAACGTTATTAAAAATAATGTAATAATTCAAAAACAAGTATTTTATGTTTTATAGGGACCACCCAATACTTCAAATATTCGTAGTTTCCTCAAAGGCATTAATTTTTAACTTGTTAACTCCATTTCGACTGGCACTAAACTAATCGTTCTTCAGTAAGACTTCGGACTAAAAGTGCCATGCTTTCGAAGTGTCACTATAATCGCAGTTTGTACCATCAATCTTCAATAGTGGATCATAATTCTGTAGCTAAACAAAAAGGACTCCCACTTTGATAAAGTAATAACGCTAAATGTCTCTCAAGTTATAAATAGGATTTAAATATAGGGGGAGTAGGGATACTTAATAATATGGGATACTTGAGCCACATCTTTTTTCACTACAGCAGGTTTATTTTTCTTTCGTCAGTTAACAACATTTAAACACATTTATAGTTCTACGTATATGAAAAAGAAATCACGTAATTTGGTGCTATTTTGAAAGTCTCATGAACAATAGTTCTTTTTTTACTGTCTGAAGTAAATATTAAGGTGTGTGAATTTATTTTTTTGTAATTAAATTTTGTTTTTAAGCTGTAATAGTATCCCTAGTTGAAATAATTATAAAATCAAGTACATTTTAAGTTTAAAATAGTTTAAATATCTACAGTTTTTATTAAATTATAGCTTGGTAAACATAAATGGTAGTAGTGAAGATACTTGTGACACTGAGACTGGGGATACATGAGCCATGGCTCAACTATCCCTACTGGGAAATTAGTATTCACTAACGTTGTTATTCAGAACATTTGAGTAGTTTATTTTTACAAAATTTGCTAAGTTGAAGATATATCTGAGTAGTAGGCTTTCATAACAAAATAATAATATAGAGAAAAAAAAGCTCATTTGTCACCGATAGGTCAGGTATGGAGCAATCAAGTGCGTCTATTGAACATTTCCAGATTTCTACAGATTCTACTCCCCATGAAGATGTCAACTTACATCAGAATATTGTAATTAACTTGTCTTTTTCTGGTAATATGTCTGTAAATTCTCCAATTCCTGGGACCTCAACTAGTGAAACAACAACGGTTCTCCAGAGGCTGTGAAATAGGATGGATCGAAAATTCAAAGTGTGGATAACATAATCAGCATAGGGTGCAAAAGTTGTCTTTTAAGTGTACTAGCATACACGCAAAATTTTTTCAATTTTGTTTAATATCTTCCAGTGCCCCAAGACGCTTAAATATTTGCAAAAAAACTATTTTTATGCAAATTTCGAATTAAAAATTAAAAATGTGTTAAAGAAACGATTTTACAGGGAGAAACATAGAGGAGAGGGCGAAGGAATGATAAAAAATTCCAACAAAAATTGGAAAATTATAGTAATGAAAAAATATCGTGTTTGTTCGATATCACATTTTCTCAGTACAAATTTCGATACGTGTAAATGCCAAAAAGACATGAAAATTACACTTGCTGAGCGATTGTTTATGAAAGATCAAATATTAGAAAGGAAAATGGTTATTGGAGAAGTGGACGTAATTGCGACTAAAAAAAAGAGAAAAGGGAAAAAGAAAACAGATGGAAGACAAAAGAATAAAACTTAAAATGGTTAAAACTGATGCTGATGCTGCTCATGCTCAATCAATGGAGCTACATGAGCTCAACACTATGTCTTCGTCCTTGTATACAGATACGGAGGTAATTACCTTGAAATATCAATCATAAAATCGTTTAGATTTCCCTACCTTAGCAATGGAATGTGATCGATACGGAATTTCAGATGGAGTAGCTGCTTCATTTGCCAGTGCTGTTTCACAATACATTGTAATTGTACACGAAGGAGAGGCTTCGCATGTAGTAGATTGCACTAAAAATCGTAAACAGCGTAAAAAGCTTTAAAATGCAGTTACAGAGTCTACTAAGTTAACTGTGTTTTGGTCTCTTTTAACCGGATTATGTTTTGATGGGAGAAAAGACAACACAAAAGTGCTAATTAAGGACACAAAGTACTACCCAAAGACTACG
The DNA here is from genome assembly GCA_013235015.1 of Araneus ventricosus. Classification (NCBI taxonomy): domain Eukaryota; kingdom Metazoa; phylum Arthropoda; class Arachnida; order Araneae; family Araneidae; genus Araneus; species Araneus ventricosus. Next base: position 169,715 of record BGPR01001520.1, read on the forward strand.
AAGGAGGAGCATTATACTCTTGTAAACGAACCTAACTCTGTGTATATCGGAATTGTCACTGCTGCAACAGGAGGAGCTAAAACCATAAAAGAAAGTAATACTCATTTTTTTTGTATCAAATAATATTCAGTTAAACGGGCTAACAGTAATTGGATGCGATGGAGCAAATGTTAATACTGAGCACAAGGGAGGTATTATTCGCTTGATGGAACTGGCCTCAATAGACCATTACAATGGTGAATTTGTTTGCTTCAAACAAATGAGTTACCTCTCAGTCATCTACTAAATTCTTTGGATGACGCAACAACTGGTCCTAAAGAATTTTGCTGACTAATTGGTAAAACAATCAAAACTTGCGATGAACTACCTGTAGCTCCTTTTTCTTCAATAAGTCTGGAGAATATGCCACATAACATAGATAGAATAGTTCTCAGCAATGATCAGCAATATCTATATGATATTTACCTAGCGATATCACGTGGTGAATATTATTTTGACCTGGCATTAAGAAAGCCTGGTCCAGTTGCTCACTCAAGGTGGTTAACGATTGCAGGCAGAATTTTAAGGTTGTATGTGGTCACAGTAAAGCCATCTGACAATCTTATTACTCTTGCAACATATATTATGAAGGTATATATAACCTTTATGGTTCTATGTCAAGACAAAGCCCTCCATAACAGAAAGAGCGCTGCATATTTGGAGATTTATTTCATTTTTTAGATATTTGAAACCCAATTTAAGAAATATAGTACACACTTTTATTAAACGAAATAGCTTCTTTTGTCATCCTGAAAATTTGCTATTGTCAGTGCTCACAGATAACAGAGTTTAGTTTAGTTTAGTTATATTAACGTCCCGTTTTGAAGCAACACTAGGGCTATTTTGGGACGGACCTCGTAATTTTGAACCTCGGTCAGATGACGAGGACGACACCTGAGCTGGCACCCCCCTCTCCAAACTTCCACGCCACACCAACGGGAGGACGTTTGACCACTACATATGATTTAGCGTGCAACAGGCCACATACACGGCGGATCTTCACTGGAATCGGGTCTCGAGCCTGGAAACCTCCAGCCCCAAAGCCGAGACCTTACCACTAGGCCACCGCGGCCTCTCACAGATAACAGAGAGAGTCTTTAGTACTATGAAAACTAATTTGCGCTAGAAATGACAACAGAGGATCATCAGAATAAGAAATTTTCGAGTACCAAAACTAGAGTTTAAAGCAAAGGATTTTTTTGCACTTATTAACTGGCGACGAGTTGGACCTTTTGAGCCACCTCTTTTGATGAAAGTGCCATTTAAAGAAATTGAGACCATGATAAAAGTTAGACGGAGGAATGGTCAAAATATCCATAGCATATCCAAGCTGTAGAAAGATGTTTTCGCTTAGTTTCTGAAGCGTCGGAAAGTGTATATGGAGAAGAGGAGAGACACGGCTTCATATTGAATAGAATACAATCAAGAAGTTTTATCAAGCATTATAATACCAAAAAGGATTACATCCTTTAGAAATATGTAAATCTTCAAACTAATAGAATTAAAAAATGATGATGTTAACTTTTCAGTGATGTAAGTTCACTTTTTATATGTTTTGTGATTTATTGCTTTGAGTATTAAATATATACTTCATATATTATTATAAAATTATAATTATTTATAAGTTTATACTTTAATACTTGAATAATCTGCCAATTTTTCAAATATCTTTCATTAATTCACAATTTTTATTATATATGTGTAAAAATGTCAATTTTTAACTTTTTTTTTGGGGGGGGGGGCTTTCGGGCCACCAGAAGATATGAATGAATTTTAATAATAATAAAAAAGCGTAAAGTAATATAGCCAAAACAAAACTTTCTTACCCGGCGCTGAAGGAAATTTTGAAAATATTTTTTTTATAAATTTCCAAAAAAAAAATGTCATTTTTAACTATTTATGGGGCACTTAGGGCACTGGAAGATATGATTGGATTTCAGTAAAAAAATATATGTAAACTAATATACTTAAGACATAACTTTCCCACCCCATGCCAAAAATAATTTCAAAACAAAACAAAAAAAATTGTAAATTTTCATAAAAAAAAGTCAGTTTTTAACTATTTTTGAGGCGCTTGGGGTACCGGAAGATATAAATGAATTTCATTAAAAAAAAGTTATATAAACTAATATGCTTAAGACACAACTTTCCAGCCCCATGCCAAAAATAATTTCAAAATAAAAATTCCTATACTTTTCGATCCACCCTACTGTGTAACCTTATCCAAAAGCCTTGCTTCGCATTATGAAAAGGTTTAGGAAAAGAGATGCATCAGCCAGTTTGACTTCCACTCCCGAAAAACAAAGAATTTAAGAAGAGCTATTGAAAATATCGCGAAAAGAAAAAAAGAAAAGGAAAGCAACAAAGATCGCAATTTAAATTTTCTTGGAAACTATCAAAGGTTAAAACAAAACTTTTTCCTGAAAAATCGAAAAAAAATATATATGAAAGACTCTTTCGATACATTTGATTTGGATTCTGACAATTATTCAATAAAAGTCAACAATGTCAGTAGATGAAAAGATGATTTTATCAATAAGAAACTTGCTATTGATGATTGGCTACTGGCAAAATATACAGGGAAGAAAACTAAAAAAAAATTGTTGGCCAAATCTTAATATAAATAAAAGTTATTGTGTGTATGTATGTATCTATCTATGCGTGCATGTTTGTATGTAGGTAATATCCAGATCTCCTCCTAAACCACAACACTGATTTCAACCAAACTTTGCACACTTATTAATTAAGACAAGGGAAAGATTACTGTCAACTTTTCAAAGCGCAAATGTTAATTAAACAGTCAGTTAATTAGAAATTAACCGAACCCGTTTTTCCACAGTAACTTCGGAGCAAATTATTTCTTTAAACTTATTTTTATACCATCTTAAAGTTCAAACGTTTACCTTTTCAGTGATACTTATTTCATGTCCGTGACATGTTTTCTTCAATTTTTATTAATTTTTAAAAATTTATTAAATTGTTAATTGCCTGCAGACGATTTTGAAATAACACAAATTTATTTCTACTTCGTTGCTAATCAACGGTTAGACTTTGAACTAATATACCTTTTTAACTGAAATTTTTGCTTATTTTTTAAATATGTATTTTATAAAAGACGGGAGAGATCATCATCAACTTTTAAAAGATTTAATCTTATTAAAATTTCAGTTGATTGGAAATTAAGCAAGATATAGCATTTTCCGTGATATTTTTCGAAAATATATATTACGTCACAAAAACTATTTTTACACATATTTAAAGTTAAAAAAATTATCTTTTCATTACACAAGTTTCACTTCCGTTCAATTCTTTGCACTCATTTAAAAAAATTTCCAAAAATTAAATTGTATATAAAATTTACAATTTGTAACACTTTTTTTCATTGGTGAAGAACAGAATACATAAGAAGAACTGTTGCTATCTCACATTAAAGAACTCTGGATGAAGACTAATTTTTTTTCCTATTTATTTCAACGCTTTTTCTTAGTTAAAAATTTACTATAAATTAATTGTCCCAAAACAACCGTTAAAATCTTTCTTATACTGCAAGATTTATGAGGAAAAATTGAAGTACATACGCAACAAATTTTAATAACTTACGGAGAAAATTAACTATCGGCTGTTTTTAAAAATCGTCTGGTTCAATTGATATTCTCATTTTAATTATAAAATGTTTCAGGAGATAAAAGAACTTTGGGCATTGTAATTGTCTATACAAAAGTAGTTTCTAACATAATAAATATTAGACATGAATGTATTTTAATCTCGAGCAACTCTGGGCATAAAAGCTAGTTCTCAATATTTCTGAAGAAGGGGTGAGCATAAATTTTCCTCGAAGGGTTGCATATGCAATGATGACCATGCTGTCATTGATGAAAACAGAATTGAGATGATTCTTCGACCACCAAACATCCTCACCAAAAAATGACCATGTTCTTAGTTTTGTTTTTATGACTGGGTTTGAAGGACTTTTTTTTATCTTAAGCATGAAGCAAAACATTTATGAAATAATAAGCAGAAAAATTTATAATGTATTTTGGCGATATATTTCAGAGCTGGCTCAAGTATCCATACACTATGGATCTTGTATCCTTCTCATGTGGATACTTGAGCCATAATGTGAAATAAAAAGTAAATATTTGTTAGGTAATAAAACGCGACGAAAATGGCTAATTTTCTCATTTGAGTTTGAAGACAATATACCAAAATTTACACTAAAATATTCTATTCTTAAATTCCTAATTATAAAAAAATTTAAAAAAATAAAATTTAAGAATTGGCTCAACTATCCCTACTCTCCCTTATATATTTTGGATACTTTGGATAATATTATTTTTCAATGAGAGTTTTGTTTGCAACTTGTGTCAATAGGTGCAAGGTTTTGTTTTAAATCTTTTCCCTCCCAGAAGAATTGTAACATGCAAAGGATGGTCAGTAATAATACTTACGTATGCCTCTGAATTCATTTCCCCCGAAACAAATCTAAGGGTCTTCTGAAATTCATATGAAATATAAAAAGTTTAATAAATTATTCTAGAAAATTTCTGGCGATTTCCATCTCTAGTAAAAAAGTATAAAGCATCTTGAAAAACCACGTCTCTAAAATGTGAGCAGAACCAAAATGAAGTGATAATGTTGCAATCAATGAAATAAATTTACAATCTATCATGACCTCTGTGCTACCATAATAAAATCAAGTGTGATTTTGCAAGTACATGTAGTACTGAGTTCTAGTATTACATATATTTTTTCTATGCGTATTTGAATTTCTTTTTGAAAAATATTGTATGTGGTCGTCGTTGTTCTTACACACACACACACACACAGTGCTACTCCATCTTACTCTGATATCTGATGTATATTAGCCAATATCCACCACTTCACATTGGGAATTCCTTTGTCTAGTGGTTAGGATGGTCGTCTCCGGACACAAAGATCTCCGATTCTATCCCGCCGCCAAACACACACCTTTAGCCATGCGCTTGCCCCATTGATTATTGGTGCTCATAGACCATTGCACATAGACAAAAATCATTCCTGCTTATCATCTCATGTAGGTTTTGGATATTCAATAATCGGTAAATTCGTTTTCTCTGAATTTAAAATTGATTAATGGAAATAAATAAATAACAAACAAATTTAACTATTTTATTAATCAGGTGTCAGTTTTATTTCTTTACTTGGGAATCGAAGTCTTATTTAAAGTGAATCATAAAAGCACATGTTTTTTGTTCATCTCTACTAATAATAAAGGAGAATGTGTGTGTGTCTGTGTGTGCTGACGCTCTACAGGGCAGACTGCTGGACCAAGAGCTACGAAAGTCGGCACGAACATTCTTTGGAGGGTGGGAGTGTGCACCTCGGAGCCTTTTTTCTGAAATTTTAATCAGAATTTCAATAAATTAAAAAATAATCGAAATTTTGGCGTTTTTCTTTAAAAACTTTCGAAAATATTACAGCACGACACTCATTTTTACACCATCCGAAAGCGCAAAAAATTATCTTTTCAATGATATCAATAAAGTCGTCGTACGATTTTTCTCTAATTTTAATAAATTATTTAAAATATTTTGGCATAATTTACAGCAATACTTTTCATTGTCGCAACGTATTTCAAAAGTTTTCATTGCGTAAACAAATATTTAATTGCGAGTCTTTCTTCCATTGTTTAAAGCTTAGAAAATGTCCTTTGGATTTTACTTTCTTCTTTTATTTGATCAATTTTTCTGTGAAATCTGTAAATGAAGTCCTCAAGATGGTAAGTATATAATGAAATAATCCATTAAACTGAATGATTATCTTTGCTATGTTTTGATTCTTTTTATCAGCTTGTTTTAAGCCAATTGGCATGCTGCTGGACGTAAAATATATAGCGTCAATTTCATGTTGAAATCAAATGCGTAGTTTAGGTTAATGCAGACAAGAAACAGAACAAGTGCAAGGCTGTGAAAATTACGTGGGATAAATGTCTATAGAAATTTGAATTTTAAAACTACTTTGTTAAGGGAATCATGAATATAAAATTATGCATAAGATATTGTAACATTCTAAGTAAGCTGAAGTGTGACGCGGTGGTCTAGAGGATACGTCTTCGACTACCAATCAACAGATCGCGAGTTCGAATCCAAGTGATGACTTTTGTATTATTTGGACATTGAAGATGTTTCGTACATTTTATGTTAACTCTCTGAAATATGCAAATTATTCTTATGTAAATTTATGTTCTTGGATATGTTCTATTGGACTATTCATTTCTTAAAATGTATATAAGGAACTGCTGTCAAGCTGACGGCAGTTCAGTTATCTGAACGCTTGATGTGCTCTAAATAAAAGCCTGTCTCTCTAAATCGTCATCATTTCTAAAATCTACGTGACAATATTAGGTTTGAAATTTTATTTCAGGCGATCAAGCTATTCGCCGAAGGCGGCTAATCTTACAATAAAACAAACGATGCGTTTCATAGTGACTAAATAATGTTTCAGTTATATTTTAAACATACGGATTATATAATAAGTCGAAATGTTTTAATCCATTCTCAATTCAATCGGACAGGGTATTCTGAGAGGTGAATCTGCCTTTCAACGCACTTACCCTCATATTTCTGCTGTCATCGCCTCTCCCTTTTGTATGAAAGCTCTGAAACCAAACTTTAACAGTATACGCCAATGAATCGGGTGGGTTCTAGAAATTATGCAGTGAGGTAAATCAACTGGTATCAATGGACCTTAGAGGCAAAGATTTGAGATACTCTTAAATGACCTGCCGGTAAACAGTCACTGAGTTTGAATATTAGAGTATTTGACTAATCAGTTGTACTTTTCACTCAAGGAAAGGTTTATTTGAGTGCTTCTAATTATCAGAGGGTGCCTGACGTAAATACAGTCGGGAAGGATGGTATCAATAGAGCCATGCAATTCCTTTCAGAAATAAGCCAATTGAAGTACAGCTAATTTTAAGAGAATGGACCTTTCAAATCACACAAAACCAGATAAATTACTAGGGAATAAAATTGTTAGAATTGTTAAAGAAAATGTACTATCCATTTTTGTAATGAATAAAACAAATATATAAAACTTCATGCGTTTCATTAAAAAGACAAGTACGTTGGAATGTGTTTTTGAAATTTTTAGTTATTACATTAGAACGATATTAAAATTTGTTCAATTTTGAATTAACGGCTTTGTTGGCATCAATGATAATTTTCAAAGCGACCTTTGATTTGAACATAACATTAAAGTGTCAATAAATATCCAAAGAAATCCTCGTACTTTTCACAAATCTGACACATATCTAATTTGAAAAACATAGGATGGTCATAGAAAAAGTTCGTTGATTCTCCATTCAACCAGTGGACATGAAATATGACATATTGTTATTTGAAGGTATGATTTCGAGATTGTGGTGAGCATTAACATTGGAACCTGTCCGGTGAAGGTTATAGTTAAAGAGTTTTGAAATTTTTGAATAGTAAAACTTACTTTTTTCCCATTCCAAAATGAAAAACCATAAATTGCACGAAAAATGGCGGCGTAGGACGCATTCAAACCCCTGCATAATAAAAAAAAACATTAACTGAACTGATGTACTCTGCGTTACTCAGAGTACAGAGACAAAAGAATCGCCAATCGCAGAGCAACATGCGCAAATCAGCGTTTGTGGAAAACTTTTAGAATGCAGTGTGAGAAGGTTCTTTCTTCAATCGAGTTCTCGCAAGTTCCTACAAGACGGCATTTGCTGGGAAATAACGTATTGAATTGGTAAACCTTTATTATATGAATGTGCAAAATGCTACGGATAAAATGCGTGTTCATCGAAACCACCAGCTAACACGAGATCCATGTTCCTTGCAAGCTGTACGCGATTTGACAATAAAAAAAATTGGAGAAGAATTTACAGCCGGAAAAAAAATGACCGAGACTATGCCACGTAATACAGTTTTGCGATAGTGCAGTGATTTTAATCATGTGTTGGCATATCGTGAGTGTAAATTGCAGAGTAACGCAGATACCAGACAGTTTAAAATACAAAATAACTTTAATCCAGTTTACTTTAAAAAGACAGACATGCTGCTGTCTTGCAGCTTACACACTCACTGACAGCCATCCATTCGACTGCTTATTTTAAAAACACAAATGAACAATATATATAGATTGTAACAACCAATCAACTTCGACTAGTGCCGTAACTTCGGCTACGTCATGAAACAAACCAATAAGATGCTTTTCATTCAGTGACTGAACAAGTTCATTTGAATTTCCAACATTCGGCCCCATCAGTCACTGAATCCTTTTGAAATATAACCATTATTACTGAAAGAAATTTTTCTTTTACAAGAGGTTTTGTTAAGAAATCGGCCAAATTTTTCTTAGAATTTAGATAATTTAGTTCAAATTCTTTATCATATAATAATTTTCGAACAAATTTATATTTTATGTCAATATGTTTAGTTTACCATTCTCAATATTATTTTTCGAAAAATGTATAGCTGCTTGGTTGTCACAATACAATTCCGGCATTCTGAAATCAATTGAATTAAGTTCTTTTAAAATTTTAGAATACCAAATAATACATTTTACACTTTCTGTTAGTGCTATAAATTCAGCTTCCATTGAGCTTAAAGCAATACATTTTTGCTTTTGAGACTTCCAAGTTATTGGTACATTTCCAAATAACATAATATATCCACTGGTAGAATGTCTATCATTTAACTTGCATCCCCAGCTAGAATCTGAATACAAAGTTAACCTAGTATTATGAGTATCCGAAAGATTTATTTTATAATACATTGTATTAAACACATAATTTAAAATATCAACAACAATAGTCCAATGATGATACGTATATCCATTACAAAATTGTGACATTGTGTTTACAGCAAATGCAATATCTGGCCTAGACCTATTCGCAATAAACGATAGGCATCCAATTAGCGTTTTATACGGAATCTGTCTCATAAGTTCCGTTTCTATTATCTCATTTTCTTTTACTCTATCAGGTAAAATACAACCTACTTTCAAAGGTAACGCAATTCGCCTTCTTGGAAAATTTTTGAATCTAGTCTTAAGTTTATTTATATATGTATTCTGATGCAAATATACGGAATCCCCGATTCGCTCAAAATTTACACCAAGTAGGTATCTAACTGGTCCCAACTCTGTTATTTCCAATTTAATTTTTATATTAAGAATTGAATCTTCAAGATCACTTTGCGATTTGCTGAAAACGACAATGTCATCTACATATACCAATAAAATACAATTACTTTTAGTATATAGACCATTACACAACTCATTTTGATGAAATCCAAGTCCAAATAAAAGTTCATTTAATTCAATATTCCATTGTCTACCACTCTGGCGAAGACCATATATACTCTTATGCAACCTGCAAACATAATGCTCGCATCCTTTTACAGCAAATCCTTCAGGTTGCTGCATGTAAATGGGAATATCCAGGTTTCCATACAAATATGCTCCTTTTAAATCAATCTGAGCATGATTCCACCCTAAAATACATACAAACGAATAAAAATTTAATTATATAAAAATTCACAAGTGGTGCAAATACATCAGTAAAATCAACACCCGGTCTTTGCTTAAGCCCTTGTGCTACCAATCTCGATTTATATTTCTTTACATTATTTTTCTCATCATGTTTAATATTGTATACCCATCTACAACCTAAAACTTTCATATTCGATTTTGGTTCTACAAGATCCCAAACCTTTCTATTCTCCATTAATTTAATTTCCTCCGACATAGCTTCGTCCCATTTCTCTCTGTCTGGAGAAATTTGAGTTTCTTTAAATGTTTTGGGGATTTCAGTCATGTATATCTCGTGTTGAAAAATATCATTTACAAATCTTGCTTCATCTACGGAATCTGAACTAGTTTCACTATCACAATCCGTTTTTTCTGCAAAACGCGTATTTGTTGTTGTTGGTTTAAAGTTAAACTGATTAGGGTCAAACTCTAATTTGTTTTTCTCACAATACATTTTAACATCATTTATGGATCTAAGTCGTTCTTTACTAGGAGGATAATAATAAACAACTATCCTTTTACTTTTTTTCCTATGTTTTTCTAATCTTATCCAAGTTGAAATATCTAACGATGAGGGGGTTTTCGGTGAACTAGATTTTTCATCCTGTGCCCTGCAATCACTATCGTTATTTAAATTTTGATCCAATTGATATATAGCATAGTCATAATGTTTAACTTTACCAAACAAAGTTTTCACGCCATTCTTCGTTTCATCAATTTTAATGTGAATACTTTCTACGACTTTCCTTTCTTTAGGTAACCTTACCCTGTATCCTCTTCTATTCACAGCGTAACCTACCAATATTCCAATTTTAGCTTTGGGTTGTAATTTATTTCTGTTAACTGTAGGTACATACACATATGCTAGTGAACCAAATGTACGACAGTGTCTAATGAAGGGTTTATGTCCCGACCATATTTCCATCGGCGTTTTTCCCTCTGTTAATTTATGACTACACCGATTTTTAGTATGAACATAGGCATGAAGTGCTTCCGCCCAAAACCTTGGTTGTAAGCCACTATCTTGCAACATAGTTCTGACTGCTTCCATACTTGACCTATTGAATCTTTCAGCTATACCATTTAATTCCGGTGTATAGAAAGATGTTCTCTCAATTCTAATACCCAAATCTCTTAAAAATGTCTCAAAATCTTTGTGACAAAACTCCATTCCGTTGTCGGTCCTGACACTTTTAAGTTTCCTTTCCTAATTCGCGTTGTACCCTAGATAAGTACTCTTTAAAAATTGAAAATACTTCACTTTTACTTTTAATAGTAAATACATCTATTTTTCTAGAAAAATCATCAATTATGGACAAGAAATATTTACTTCCCCCCAAAGAATTAACAGGTGCAGGTCCCCATAAATCCATGTGGACTTTGTCCAAAACAGACTTTGTTACTCGTTTGTACACATAATTCTTTTTCAGAGACGTTCTTGTTGCTTTACCTACATTACAAGCTATACAAGATTTATTATCCATTTTAATATTTACTTTCTCCAACCCTTTAACCGATTTATTTTTGCACATATCCTTAATAATAGGAATATCAACATGGCATAATCTCTTATGGATTAAATTTAAATCTACACTAGTATACATTACACTGTCTAATAAAGGATAACCTGATACTATATAAAGCATATTTTGCCGAAAAGCTGAAAAGAAATATTCAATATTAGAATGACATATACGCATTTTATTATCTGACCAAATTATTTTAAGTCCTGCTATGTCCATTCTTGCTCCGCTAATTAAATTCCTCCTCATGTTTGGAGTATAAAATACATCTTTTAAAGTGATTTTAACATTACCTTTAATATCTTTAACGATGAAGTCGATATCACCAATTCCTTTCACTTCACATGTCGACTTCTTATCGGCAAGGAGGGCTTTTGTCGTTGTAAGTTCTTTAAAGTTCTTGAACCAGTCACGTTCATAACAAAAATGGGAAGTAGCTGCGGTATCTATGAGGAACTGATCCCAGTCCGTCGATACTCCAAAAACTTGATTAGTCCCACAGAACGAAGTTTCTGATGCGAAAGCTTGTTTCTTTTCTTTATTCCGCTTCTTATAACATTTAGATGCATCGTGTCCTTTGCGGGAACAAAAGTCACAAAACGACCCCATTCCTTTAGGGTAACGGATTTTCCTGTATTGACCAGGATTTCCTGAAGGGTCCAACACTGCTCCACTGCGTTCAGAAGATTTCTTGCGAGTTTCCTGCAGACGAAATGATCGAACGGTGTATGCATTCTCTGTATAATCTAGATTCAAATCCTTCTCCTTCAGTTGAATTCGTCCAGCTTCGTTTACAAGTTGTTTTTCAACTTCCCGATGGTTAAATTCTTCATCCTTCAATCTGTAGAGGGTTTGAACCAAATGATCATACTCGGCTGGCAATCTTCTAATAAGTTGTAATGCGATTAAAAGTTCAGGAATTTCAAAACCTGCTTCCTTAACTTCAGTTTTCTTCTCCTCGACTCGTTTGCAAAATATTCCAATGGTTTCTTCTTCTGGATTAAACTTGAGCTCGAAAAATTCATCGATAAGAACTGCCAATCGGGCTTTCGAGGTTGGTTCGAAATTTGTCTTTAAAATGCTCCATGCTTCTTTACCATCTGTTGTGTTTCGGATTAACGGAAGAAATTTTCTTTCGATGCCTTGGTAAATTGTAGTGTAACATCTCTGCTTTCTCCAGTCAAACTCGAATTTTTCTTTCTCAGTAGCTTGTTCAGGACATGGCTTATATTCAATTATGAAGCTCCAACAACCACGATCCATCAGCACGACCTTCATGTCTTCCTTCCATGAGGTATAATTAGAACCATCCAACTTCGTGAATGCAACTGGCGAAGACTCCGCCGGCATATTCATCTTCCGATCTGCTTTATAGACTTCACAACAAACAGGCACAATCCTTTCCGTTTAATTTAAACAGCAGTGCTTAAACTGCATCTCGCGTAAATGAGTACGGGATCGCACGGCCCATAACCACTGTTGGCATGTCGTGAGTGTAAATTGCAGAGTAACGCAGATACCAGGTAGTTTAAAATACAAAATAGCTTTAATCCAGTTTACTTTAAAAAGACAGACATGCTGCTGTCTTGCAGCTTACACACTCACTGACAGCCATCCATTCGACTGCTTATTTTAAAAACACAAATGAACAATATATATAGATTGTAATAACCAATAAACTTCGACTAGTGCCGTAACTTCGGCTACGTCATGAAATAAACCAATGAGATGCTTTTCATTCAGTGACTGAACAAGTTCATTTGAATTTCCAACATCATGTATTTATTTGCGCAGCTGACATTCCAAAAAGACAATTACAATTATTACACTATCAGAAAACTGCAATTTCGGATATGCACTAACTTCCTTACATATCAGGCCGGAATTGAGTGAATGTCAAAAAGTATTATTTTCCGATGGGATAGTGATTTGAACCGTTACTATGACTGTACCGTTGAAATTCTATGAACACTTTCTTGTAAGTTCAGAAAACCCAAAACCATCGGAAAACTGCACTTCGTGACAGATAGGGGAAAGTCGATTATGATGGCGAACTTAAGTTTGGTGATTTTTCCTGGCCTTTATATTCGTTGCAGGAGGTTATCATTTCGGCAAATTCTTCTTGTAACTATTTTTTTAAAAATTGTTATTTTGAAGTTTGAGACTTAGAAATTTCGTTTTAGGAAAAAAGGCATTATCGTCATCTGTTTCGTCATCGCCGACTGTTTGGGTAAAATGACGAAGAAAGGCAAATTTAATTCATTATCTTATATTATAAAAAAAAACTATTTGAAACTGTTGAGATCACATCTTGAACATAATGAATTGCTCATAACACAAAATAAGTATAATCAAACTAAAGAAACAGCATCAAACAAGCGAAACACTATCCGTCAAAATTTTAGATTAAAACATTAAGAAATGAAATCAATTAAAAAATCGCAAAATTTTATTATTATTTAAAACTTCAGCAACTGTCAATATAACTATGCTTGTCCGTTTTTCTTTTGTATATTTGGCGATATAGTTATAGTTCGGTTCCTGAAATAGAATTTACTTTAGGCCTAGGAAGTGAAAGTTTTTCAGTTAGAATTATGGAATTAAACTATGGACTATTTTAAACTATGGAATAATTAGTTGAAAAGAGTGTCAAGCATAATATTATTTATGCAATAGCAATGCCGCAAATAAAATGAAATTAAATCGGAAGGGTCTAAGTGGCAGTCTGGTAAAATGACGAACTCATGTTCGTCATTTTAAAAGACTTCCACTCAGTGTTGGGTTCGTCATCTTACCCTCTACCCAATTCGTCATCTTACCCGACGTCGCCATTTTTATTTGGAAAAACATTGAATGATATCAGCTGAGTATAAAAACCAAAATAACACATCTTTGAATAAGTTTTGATTAGCACTTCATGATTATCATATGTATAAATCAAAAATGTTCATTACGTTTACGCTATCCCTTATTAAGCAGCAATAAAAAATTACATTGGAACTACTCAAAAACGCATTGCCGCGTACTGCGAGTCACACAAATAAGGAGATGGAAAGTTTTCGCTTGACATGGGTAATTGTTGCTGGAAGTCTCTGATGATGCAGGATCGGGACAGTCATCTAGAGAAATTTTCGATAAAAATTCAATTCTTCATTTTACCCGACTTAACCCCTACTCAGTCCCGTGCACATTCGACAGCGAGTGTCGGTTTCAGTAAAATCTTCTACAGACAAATATCGGAATGCCGTGCGCTGAGCCGGCTTGGAGTAATCCATAGCATGATCTTACTTGTATTGTGCTATCACTCGAGAGGGGGGGGGGGGGGCCCCAGGAGGTCACGGAGGAGAAGCTGTCGTATAAGTAAGCAGGTTCTAGCCGCCCCTGAGGGTACAATAATGGTAGTGTGGCTCTTGATGGCAAGTCGCACCCCGGTGAAACGGGGGAGATTGGTCATTTCATGCGTGATTTTATTGATCAAAGCGTACTGGAAGGAATTAAATAATAAGCATCTTATCGCCCGAAACCTCTTGAACTGTCATTATAGGCTTACTGTGTGCAGAAGCCACATTGGGTATAATCTGCTACGACCATCCAAGGACATCCGTAGAAACCATACAGAGCTACCTAACGCAAATAAAAAAGCTTTTAGAGTGAATATTCTAATTCCTAGAAAATATGATTACTAGAACCAGAATGGAATTCCTAGTTACCGAATCTTGTGGGGAAAGAAACTAATGGACAGTGTATCAAAAAAACTCTTTTAAAAAGAAAAGCGGTCGGAAAGCGAAGCTACCTCCTTCGAACGGACAGACGCTCAGTGTACATTCCATAGCACCACAACAGAACCAAGCAATCTCCAATCTCCTACCATCCTTAAAATGGGTTCTTTTAACTGCTAAAAGTAGCATGACTCCAGAATATGATAATGCTTTTAATAGCAATTTAAAAGTGCCACTTTGGAAGCATGCGCCACAACCAACCAAAATCCACTTATATCCAGCATCCGAAAAAGAATACATGATTAGGGGAGGAGTCAGGAAAGGGAATAGGAAAACAACGATGGCTAACACAAAAGTGGATCCGGAAATTAATATTGGCAAATGAAATTTCGAGAGGGGACCTTCTCTAATCAAATGATCTTTGCTTCATGGACGAGAAAACTTTCTTTTACCAACGCAAATGATTCGAAGCACTTTCAGACGATTCGACAAAAAGAGAAGAGATGCGGTCCAGAAAGCGAAACGGATTATTAATTTATTTTTCACTTTTGCAGGAAATCCTCGCTTGCTGGAATGAAATTAAGTTTTGCCGCTTCTTGCAAAATTTATTAAATTATAACAGAATGATGTATTTAGAATAATGAAAACGCAAAAGAGATTAAAATAGCAGACAGACTGATTTAGGAATCTCTACTTTCGGAAGAAAAATGGGATTGAAACACGAGTGAGGAAAGTCTGGGAGATTTTGGAAATCTGAAAAGTAATGGGATAGTTTCAGTTCAAATGCACTCAGGTCTTTAAATGTTGGAAGCTAGGATATTCAAGTATATTTACACCAAATTATGATTTTGTTTACTTTAAAAAATTTGATTTGATAAGTTAATAGGATTTGATTTAATAATATATTCAAGAAATCTGTCATGTATTTTCTACGACCAGCCAGTTTTATAAAATAAAACTAAATGCTGATTATAACCGAGTTCTCTTCAAAGCTTTAACGAAAATAAGCTCTTCTTTCTAGCAATTTTTAGTAACGATTTATATTATCTTCTTTGTTATAGGACATAAATTCTTAACGTATTCCTCATGGAAATCTTGGAATCTGATTTTTAGAAATATGCAAATGATTGTTTTTGAAAATATTTCTGCAATCTTTCCAATATTATTAACTATGTTTTAAAAGTTTATTGAAGGACTCCCTAGTTTGAATAATTTACATGTTTGTTTATGAAATTGAATTTTGAAATTATTTTTCTAAAAATTATACAGGGCGATATGTAAAAATAAAAAAAATTACATTTTCCCCCCTAAAAAGCCTTTAGAAATCTCACATAAACGATGTTTCTAGGTACTAAATATATTAAGATATAGGTTTTTTTAAGTTATTCTTTCGTTCGTGATCCCTTTTAGATGATGTGATCCCTGTTTTTGTTCCTTTCCCAACACAGGAAAATACAACAAGGTGATTGATAAATATTTGAGAATTTTTTTGAATTATTCGAAATTTAGAGGAAAACATATTATTTAACATTTAGCTCACAAATAATATACTAGAACTTAACCGAGATATTCTGAAAGACGAATTTAACAAAAGCGAATTGGAGAGAAACCAGAAAAACCACTTTTCCTGTGACGTTTCGTAAGAGTTGGTATTGGTGCAAGATTTCCATAGCGATGCTTTCTTAAATGTTTAAATTTCTTACACCCAATTTAGAAACTTTAATGAATTTGAAATATGTTAATATTTTCTATCTTAAGGCTGATATTCAGTAATGGCATGAAAAATGTACTTTGGAAACCTATCAATGCCCAGTGGAAAGGAAGGGAGGGGGAAATGAAAACAGATAAATTGTAACGTCTTGGTAAACAGATAACGCGAATTTAATTATTGGATTAGCACGTTACTGGTTAACACTAGAATCCATCAGTTTCTTGGGCTGCCTCAAGTCATTGACATGAGTTAGAAAGGATTTTTTAGGCATTTCTCACTTAGTTTCAGTTATGTTATCGTTCCGTTTCGAAGCAGCTCGAGAACTATTTTGGGACGAACCTCGTCATTTTGAACCGCGGTTATATGACGAGGGCGACACCTGTGCTGGCATAACCCTTCTCTAAACTTAACTCTTTAATTCCGAGGCGACTGTTTTCCTCTAGTACCTTTAAGAGTAGGACTTTTTAGGAGGATGCGAAATGAATTCGACTCTCCCGCCCTGGATGGTCATTTACCCCACCAATCCACCTTTAAAACGCACGAAAATGGGCAAGAATAATTGGACCCCTACCGCACTTATCTCCTAAGTGATCTCAGAACCTCACCTCCCCTCAAATGAAGCCAAAGACCTCAGACCGGCCTTCGTCGCTGAAGGGGAAATCTCTAGACTGCCTTGACCGCCTCGGTCGGTATGAGAGGGTTAAGCACCACAACAGAGGGATGATGTTTACCCTCCGAAGTATGATTTTACAATCTTTAAAGCGGATCTTTAGTGGAATCGGGTTTCGAATCTTGGACCCTCCGGCCCGGAAGCCGAAACCTTACCCTATACCGCGGCCTAATTTGGGACGGATCTCGTAATTTTGAACTCTGCTCAGATGACAAGAAAACACCTGAACCGGCACACCCTTTCCAACTTCATCCTCGACGGATTTAGCCACCATCCGCATTATAAGAGTAGGGCCACAGCGGCCTCCACTGTTTGAATTGAAATTTATCAATCTACTAACGAATGTCAAAATACTTTTACAGAGTCTCTTTTTGCCATATTCTTTAATATGTCCTGATTGAAAAGTATAAAGCAGTTTGAAAAAGTTGGTAAAAGAACACTCTGAATGAAAAGGGATTTTTTTTTTTTTTTTTTTTTGCTTTTCTTTTAATACATTATCATTTTGCAGTGAAATGTGATATCAAATTATTTTTAAGGATTGCACAGACAGAAAATAAGATTGCTTGATTTTGAAAGGTCTCTGAGAAATGTCTCATTTTAAGATTTGATATATTAAAATGAAAATGAAGCTACTACATTAAATTATTACGATGTCCGACAGGTCAAAATTGGTTTTCAAAATTCAAGCTCTTATTTCATGTTTATGGAAATGAATATATTGTTTACATAGATACCATCCAAGTTCATTTACAAAACAATATTATACTAACTTAATTATACATTACATCTGATGCAAAAATCATATTCTATGCGTATTTTGTTTCTTGTATCTTATTCAAAATCTGTTGCCTATTTTTTGGTATGAATACTTTGAGTTTCATTTAGAAGAAAAATGTAAAATATTTAACTCTTACTTAATCTTAATGAATTGAGATGCCTGACTAATTCTTGTGTTAACCTGGTTAAGTGAATTCTAATGAATTTTTTTTCCGAGGTCCTCAAAAGAAATTAAGCATTTTTTAAAAATTTTGTCATATTGATCTTGATCGTTTGATAATCAACTCTGAAAATACTATTAATAAGAGAAATAAGTGACCGAACAAAATTGTCATTTTTAATCTAAACGTTGTTCACGGAACGTCTGTTTTCTAACTAGTTAAAAGTTGGAAAAAATTAAACTAAACGAAAGTAAAATTCGTCTCGAATTTCAAATTGTGCGCAAAAATAGCACTAGAGTGTTAATATTTATTAATGTGTGAAGAAATCATCTGGGATGAAACCTGTAAAAGCCAATGTGACGATACAAACCATACAGCGCTACCTAGCGGAAATCGAAAAGCCACATGGGATAAAATTTTAATTCCCCAAAAAATGATTACTGCCGTTGTGAGGGAGACAGGAAGAAGGTAATTTTTATGGCGCTAGCTAATACAGATATCTTTATCAGAAAATTAAAATGGGCAAACCAAATTTCGAAATAGGAAACTCTTCTAATTAAATGGCTTCCATACGACACATACCATACATACACTATATGCCCAAAAGTATCCGGACACTTGCAGAATTTCACATTTTTTAGAATTTCTCCGGAATGGTTTAACTGACTGCCTTTAAACTTCGGACATGTAAAGAATAGACAATAACTCACATTTTACATTGAAGATTCGGTTCTGAGGGCAATTAGGGGACCGTCTACGAACTGATGAAGACAAAAACAGTTTTGGTCCACTACACTTCACAAAATACTGATAACAAGATGAAACTTTCAGATATGGTATTGTATAATGTGCATAATATTTACTGGAATTTTCGTAAACTCAGCACAAATACTTGGGAAGATATAAAGGATTTCTTAAAAAATCTAAAATTTTCCCACCTGTGTTTTGCTTATAACATGCAGAGTTTTCTGTTATATTATACAAAACTTACAGAAAAGATGACAATATGATAGAAAAGCATTTTGTAAAAATTTGGAAAAGAATGTTTGAATATTACAGGAATTATGAGCATGTTTAGTAAATAATGTTTTACTGCGCATGCGCGAAACATAGTGTAATTTTTCTTTCACAACTTTAAAGCCAGATATATAGGGCAACTTATATAAAAACATTCAGTTCAATATCATTACTATTCAGAAAGATATCGGCATTACAACGAGCAGAATTTTAGCTCCTGTCGAAGAGAAGCTGAAAAATGAGGGGTTGTACACAAATTGATATTTTTTAAACTTTATCTTTAAATAGTTATATTGAATTGTATAGTGGTTAGAATTTGCTGAATACCCATGAAGACTTATCAATTACGTGCATAACTTAAATTCCAGCTAATTAGACACTATAAATAACAAAAATTATATTACTTTAATTATATTATTTACACGGTTATTAACAAGTTACATAGTACAATTTTACGGCCAAACGATATTTTTAAATATATTTCTTTTATGGCGAGACGATTTTTTATATAATTAATTTCTTTTCTTAAAATATTTTAATAATTCTACATATATATTTTTTATTCGTTACGAATAATAGATGTGTTCATGGGTATTCAGCAAATTCTAACCACTATACAATTCAATATAACTATTGAAAGATATAAGTTTAAAAAATATCAATTTGTGTACAACCCCTCATCTTTTAGTTTCTCTTCGACAGGAGCTAAAATTCTGCTCATTGTAATGCCGATATCTTTCTGAATAGTAATGATATTGAACTGAATGTTTTTATATAAGTTGCCCTATATATCTGGCTTTAAAGTTGTGAAAGAAAAATTACACTATGTTTCGCGCATGCGCAGTAAAACATTATTTACTAAACATGCTCATAATTCCTGTAATATTCAAACATTCTTTTCCACATTTTTACAAAATGCTTTTCTAACATATTGTCATCTTTTCTGTAAGTTTCGTATAATATAACAGAAAACTCTGCATGTTATAAGCAAAAAACAGGTGGGAAAATTTGAGATTTTTTAAGAAATCCTTTATATCTTCCCAAATATTTGTGCTGAGTTTACGAAAATTCCTGTAAATATTATGCACATTATACAATACCATATCTGAAAGTTTCATCTTGTTATCAGTATTTTGTGAAGTGTAGTGGGCCAAAAATGTTTTTGTCTTCATCAGTTCGTAGACGGTTCCCTAATTGCCCTCAGGACCGAATCTTCAATGTAAAATGTGAGTTATTGTCTATTCTTTACATGCCCGAAGTTTAAAGGCAGTCAGTTAAACCATTCCGGAGAAATTCTAAAAAATGTGAAATTCTGCAAGTGTCCGGATACTTTTGGGCATATAGTGTATCTCCATAGCGGAAACCGAAAAGCCACCTGGGATGAAATTTTAATTGCCAAAAAATAATATTAGTAACGTTGTGAGGAAAGAAGACAAGAAAAATTTCATTTTTAAGACGATAGCTAACACAAATATCTGGATCTGGAAATTTATATGGGCAAATCGAATTTAGAGAAAGGAACCTCCTTTAATCAAATTATCTTTGCTTCAGCAGAGAGAAAACTTCGTTTCCTGAATGCAAATGTTTCACTTCTGGTGATTCGACACATGAGAAGAGATGCGGTCGAGGAAAAAAAGATTAAATTAGTTTGCACTTTTACAGGAAATCCGCGCTCGCTGGAATGAAATTAATTTGCGCCGAATCTATCTATATTTTATTCAGTCGTCATAGAGTGGAGCACTTAGAATAATGCGAATGAAAAAATAAAATTGAGTGATCGTCTGGCTGATATAGAATTCTTGAATTTTTTTTTAATTTGAATTCAAACTGAAATATGAATATGAATGGAATATTTACAGTTAGAAATGCATGCAAAGAACTGCAGATGAAGTATCTAAACTTCTAAAAGATTGGGAGGTTTCGAAATTCAATTAGGTACTCTGTAATTCTGGGAAAACAGTCCGAGTTTCATAAGTTAAAAATTTAATTTATGTTCACAATGCTATATTATAGTGAAGAAATTTTGCAAAAACCTATTTTTATAAAGAGTGATATATAATAAGCGAAATTCACTGCTGGTTTTAAGCGAATTATCTCTTAAACTTTAATAAAATTCAAGCATTTTTCTAATAATATCTGTTTCTCTAGAATTATTTAATGTTGAAATTTTAAATAAAAACCATGAATCAAAGCACATGCTTTGTATTCTTCAATTCTGTCAAAAAAAATGCAGGTTTGACAAGCAGCACTGAATAAGACTATTGCAATTTCATTCTCTAGTATCTTGCAGAAATCTTGTAAATAGGCAATTTAATGTTGTGTAATACAAAGTAAGTTATAATTTCAACTTATTTATTATGTTTAATGCATACTGTTAAATTTCGATTTCGGTTTAAATCTCCGACAGGGGCATTTAAAAGAAGGTTTTGTGTTTAAAGCTTTAAAAATATATTTTTCTGTATTTCTTTCGTTAGTAACAAACATAAACGAAAGTAACATAAATAAATTTTAAAATTGTATTATCTATCAAATGTCATTGTAAATATTGAATAGATAAAATTATGTATCATAATCCCTTTTTTCAAAAATATATGTTTTTGAATAGAACAATAGATAAATCCATTATTACACTTATTAAAATTCGAAGACTAAATTATTTGGGAAGAATTTAGAAAATAATCTTAGGAAACCAAATTAGACGCAAAGTGCAAAATTCTATTTTAATAATAATATTTGGCTAGGCTTTTACAAATAGTGTCAGAAAAATATGTTTAAAAAATTTTATTGTTTATTTTTTCACACATTGTCGTTGTTTTGTTATTTTCTGTGCTACAACATCGCTAATATCTTTCAACTCTTTCGGGTTGACTATGTATATGAATTTTATTAAGAATTTACATTCATAAAATGTATAACATTTTAACATTAAGAAATGATTGTGTATGTTCATGTAATTTTTAAAGTATTCAACGAAAAAATTTATGGGAGATTTAATGCATTATATACATCATTGCATAATTCTTGGATACAGCAAATGAAACTTTAGAACGTCCCCTTCGCCTTTACTTTAAAAAGTTAAATTATTTTGTTTGGTTTCGGAAACATAATTTTTGAGAGTTGTGGTATACATTTGCAATCACTCTATACCTAGAAAGTCATATTATGGTAATTGGCGTGTGTGTGCTTTTTTGCTTTGCTCTGAGTTGAACAAAACAGAACCAGAATGACAATTTTCACTTTTGTAATATAATTTATAAGAGAAATTTTTCCAAATTCTCTTTTATTGTGTTCAAAAAACTATTTTTTATTTTAATTATTTTGAACAGTTTAGTCCTTAATTTATAAATCGTTATTATAAATAATGTGGAATCTTGAAGTCATTATTTATCGAATTAATTACGAGATGATGCCACCTGCATATGGAATAAAAATTTAAAAATTTATTATAGTGATCTATCAAATAGTAACTCTGTGTTGAAAAAATTTAAACAGTGTGTTGCTACCGAGCACTCCATTCAACTGGTTCAGTTGCTCTAATGAAATCAGGCACGGGGACGTGGGGCGGCGTTCTGTCATCGAGCACACACTAGTACGTAAACAAGTTTTGAAAACTCTAAAATATCAGGAAGTGAGTGAAAAATTGATGAAATATTCCATCTGTACAAACAAGCCAAATGAAATAGAAGGGCGTAAGAATTCTAGCACATTAATGATTGTGATCATATTGGACTGATGTGTATTAGAGATATGTGGTGAAATTTGAAGAATACTCAAAACAACAACAAACAAAAAAATTATGAGACTTGCATTTCACGGCAGCAGCTCTAGAGAGAATGTCGTTACGAGGCTGTAAAGTTTTTTCCATGACATGCTAATCTTACGGCAGAGAAGAGAGTTTTGCAGAGGTTTTAGTTTACACTACGACACACCCCTGACTCCCGAGATAAAAATCTTCAGTTTGCAGCTTGTATGAGTGTGCGTAGAAACTTTATTGAACAAAAAAAGAAGAATTAGAAGAAAAAAAGGTTTACCTACAGTGTTTTAAAATCGACGAAAAACATGTGAGAATTATAAAAACAATGAAAAATGTGTGTTTACATATGAAAAGAAAGAGTAGCGAAGCAAAAACAATTTTAAGACAGGTCCCAAAAGTTCGCTGCATCTATATACTTTTAGGAGAACTGATTAGGGTCCTAGGTATTGAACCTCTAGAGGGTCTTAGTCCATAAGTCTGAAGTCTTGGTGAAGGAGAGAAATCTGGGTCGGAGTCGGATGAACTGGTTGCGTCCGGTGGCTGTTTTATGAGGTTCGTATTTTCAGTGAGGAAAGATATGAGTTTAGTTATATTTATTCTTAATAGTTTATTTGAAAGTAAGCTTTTCCACCAAAGTTGAGTATTTTCTGAACTTGGTTTTGTAAAATGATAAGATAACGTCATGTGACAAGAAGTTGCGTAGTGGAGCGGGTCTCCCTTTTCCCCACATGCACAGATAACTGAATGATGATGCCGGATTCTATAGAGGTGGCTGGAAAAACGACCTTAGCCCATCGAGATACCCTTTTGTATCTCGATGCCTTAGCCTGTAGCGAAGAGGATGGAATGTATGCACAAGTCGTACCACAGTCTAAGTCCTACCGAGGTCATTGTGACTTTGTTTTCGTCGAATCAGCTAACTGGCGGCAGTGCGATGACTACTAGCATCGGCGATGTTAATTTTATTATTTAGAGCGGAGCTTCGGTGCGTTACACAGTTTCTTAAATCTGGGTTGGTGTCGGATGAACTGGTTGAGTCCATTTGCTGTTTGATGAGATCCTCATCATCAGAGAGAAAAGATATCAGTTTAGCTATTTTTATTCCTGATAGTCTATTCAGAAATAAGATTTTCCACCAAAGTAGAGTATGTTCTGCACTTGGTTTGGTAAAATGAAAAGATGACATATGAGCATAAGAAGTTGCGTAATGGAGAGGGTCTCCCTTTTCCCCGCATGCGCAGATATCTGAATGATGAAGCCGGAATCTATAGAGTCAGCTGGGGAAAGGACAGTGGCCTGTAGCGAACAGGATGGATTCTCTTGACAATGAAGCTGGGGTTAGAGTGACTTTAGAGAGTATATTCAAATTGCTCTCCCAGTGTCGCCTGAATCACAATCTTGTAGTCATTTATTGAGAAAGAAGTTCCTAAGAATTGTTTTCAGATGACATTCGGGGCCTGAAAATTGAGGTGAGTCTCTTCTTTCGTAGCTAATTTGGCCAGGTTGTCTGCTGCCCCGTTACCGAGGAAACCTACACGCGCCTTAATCCAGTTAAGTTGCACTGATGGGTTCTGAAGGAGGGCTTGTTGTGTTTCTTGGATTAGTGGGTTAGAACTTTTGAAGGAAGAAAGTGCTCTAAGTTGTCACTCCAGATTGAAGTTGATATTTCCTTAGAATTATCCCAATTTATAGTCTATTTTATTGTGGAGGTTTTAGCTTGAAATACGGTATTAAGTGGGCTTAGTTTTGCCGTCCATTGATGAATTTGGACGTTATTTTGAATGACACAGAAAACGCAACTTCTTTCACCTTCTAGATGTGAACTGTCTGTGTAAATAGCCTCAGCTTGGGGATTCGGGTCAGAGACTATTAAGACCCTATCCTCTAAATAAAAATTAGCCGGATGAATGATAAGAGGAGGATTTTGTTGTTTAAAATCCAGATATAAAAAGCTTAAGCCTTTCCAATTGCAATCCCTGCGAAGGCGACCTACTATAACGAGAGTGGACTCCATTTGAGCTTTGATATGTAGGGAAGTAATGCCTTCGATCACTTGTAGAGCTACTGTGGCAGAATATGCTCCAGTGATGTTGAGAAGGAATTGTCTCTGTATAAAATTCAGAAGCTTTTGTTACCTTGAGGTGATATTATTTGCCCAAAGCTGCTTCATAAAGTAAGATTCTTTCTATAATTGTAAAATAGATTTTCCTTCTGATATTTTTATTCAGACCCCAGTTTGACGCGGCGATTCCTTTCATTTTTTGATAAAGGTTTAACGTTTTATCTTTTAACTCAGATGTGTGGCGAAATTTAATTTTCTTAAATAAAGAGACCTAGATATTTGATGCTTGATTTCCTTTTGAGAAGATTAGCTTCCCATCTTATGCCTGCTGACCAGAGAGGACAGATATTTTACTAAAAAGCCAAGCCAATGAACCTCGGCCTTGGTGACAAAACGAAGCTTTCAGAAAATTCTGGATTTATCATCCAACCTCTAATAGCGACAGAAATATGATAAAACTTAAGAGACTTCCATGTGACGTCGCATCCTGTAAGAAAAGTATAAATTCTAAGCTATGTTAAACGATTTCTCACTCAGTTGGAGTTTGGTCAGCAGTTTATGATGGTGAACTGATAGGCATTGAGCGCTATTGAAAGTCCTGAGGCTGATATTTATTAGTGATCGACTGTCTGTTTGTATCATATTAATTTATAAAAATGACGCTTAGTTTTTTTACCTGCACTACGCTAAAGTATTCGCAAAACAAAGAGTTGTTTGTTTCTTTTATTATCCTGCTTGTTGAACTGCATTCGCGTACAACCACTAGACGATTTTTGCAACAACATGTAGAGCTGTATGATACAGACGCTTAAAGTTATCTGTACTATTACTTTAATTATTTTGGAATGCAACTACCCTAGATGGAAAGCAAATTTATATTATTCTTTAAACTATTAACGTCAATTGCAATTATGGTCGTAGTTATGGTGATATCTTTTATTCATAAATTTTCAAGTATTTATTGAATACTTGCCCGAGTTCTCAATTCCCTTACTTCTTGGAACTTCAATTTCGATGCTTTGATAAAAATACAAACAAATTGGTAGCTGAAAAATTATTAATATTTTAAAAATGCTATGATTACTGGTTGGAACTCGGATAGGCATGGTTTCCCAAGAGAAACTCTTCTTTACAATATTATAAATTTTCTCTGAATTTTCTTACAAAAAATTTCCTCTATATATCTTTGATATAAATCACTGTATATCTATCGGTATAATATTAAAATCAAAACTGTGCAAATAGGGTAAGATTGCTCAAGTCGTACCACAGCCGAATTCGTACCTATTCCACTCTGACTTTGTTTTCGACGAATCAGCAACGCTGACGGTAGCACTGGCAATATTAATTGAATTATATAGAACGGAGCTTTAATGCGTTAGAACCTAGCCTTGAAGAAAAATAAGTTTTCGGTAGCTTTCTTATAGTTTCCGTACATATTTCGTAAGACATAGAGCAATAAATATTATTAATAAGATTTTATTTTTTAGGGTATCATTCTGTGAAATTTGAAAAGGTTTAATTCATTCTTTTATAATTCCTACTTGAAATTTTACACTTCCGTTGCTTAATTCGTACCAGAAACGAGGCTTAAATCCTCCCATTTACGCCTTAAGGCTCTCTTAAATATCTAAAGATAATATCATTTATAAAAAGAGAATATTCTTCTTTTCAATAAGTAATGTCAAATGTACTTTTTCCAATTTTTAGGCAGGTTCCATGAACGTGGCAAAATGTACCGATAATACTTGGAGACAAGAAGGTATGGACGAGGCTTTATGAAAATTAGGCAATGGTGATATATGCTTCAATGAAACTATAATATTCCTACACCATAAACTGCGACGTCATCTTCTAGAATTAAATAAACATTAGGAATTTGGAAAACCGAAATGGTTGACCGAGGATTAACTCAAGACCGAATAGTTTAGGTAGTAATACAATTTTTTTTTTTGCTTCATTTACTTCCAAGGTACGACTTAGGAGATAGGTGGTACGACTTAAAAACCGGTTTCCTTAGCTGTACCAATGTTATTACTTTAAGATTCGTTCATTTCATTCGACATAGTACGTGTATTTTGAACTTTCTTGAAATAAATAGCTGCAGTATCCGTAAAAGTTTTGAAAAATGCAAAATTTATTCCTTTATTTAGTAAAACCTGCAATTTGTAGACTTTTTTCCTTAGGGGGTACGACTTAAGTAACCTTAAACTAGACTTTTAGCATTTTTGCAAATATAAACTTAATGCTTTATTTTTTATGTGAATTTGCTGTAGCAATCTCAAATTGCAGCTGAATAGAAAATAAATATGTTAAGAAAAGAAAATATTCAATTGGTTAATACTATCAGTTTTCATTACAAAAAAAACGAATTTAGATGATTATGCTGAAACACCATGAGAACGCAAGTATTTCCGTTCAATGGTTGCTACAAAATGATATTTTGTCAAATTTTTTTTGTGAGTTCGCTCTTCATTTCTTTATTTGCTTCCAGCTTTTTGAGATCCTTGGTACACAAACACAGGTTTCTACGTCTTACAAGCATCTTAACGATTGGAAAAATTTAAGAAAAAAGTTACGTTCTTTTGCTGTGGAATCTTTGCTCAGTCAACCACATCACATGATGTCAACAAAGTCTCCCAATGGAGTCTAATAACCGGTAGATTGGTTTCCTTGCTAAAAGTTTCAAATATTTACTTTAACTCGACTTCTGCAATGCAACTCCGGGTCAAGAAATGAAGAGAGAAGATGGGATCTATCGACATAAAAGTAAAGAGAGGGAAAAATGGGTGTCCTTTTGACGGAGACTGAGAAAAAGATCTCGAAGAAAGAAGATAAAAAGAAAAAGTAGAACAGAAAAAAAGTAGAAAACAGGAGACTGAGATTTGAACAGAGGCCTTTCTTGAGATTTGGAGGTCAACATAGAAAATAATATATCAGAGCTATTTGCAGATGAACCTGTCTTACATAGAAATGAAACTGTTTTTTTAATCAGATAATTCGTATAGTTGTGGAAAAGATGAATTCAAGATAGGAGATATTACAGCTTTATTATCTAACTGATTTGAAGGTCATTGTTATAAAAAATAAAATTGGTGCGTCATAAAATTAGTGCGTTTGCCTTTGTAGATGGGAGTCTGCAGAAAGATTGTGAATTCTTTAATTACTACTCTGGAACTTTAGTGGTTGTTGGAACTAAAGACCAACTTTTGATTTTGCGTCAATTTTTTAAAAAGGAAACATTTTTGAAAAAGTTACAATTGTTTATTTACTCAATAACACAAATATACAGCTTTTTGGAATTTTTTCTAATTTCCAGGAATGCGCTCGTTCGTGAGGAAAATCCAAATATCTGCTTGTTCCAGTGTTGCGTAAATACAAATAATGCAGTGAAATCATATAAAGCAGTAATGTGAAAGCAGAAAAAAATAATTGCGTCTCATCAGACTCGAATGAGTAAAAAATTAATAACCTGCTTGTGCGAAAATAAGAATGCGGCTCAAGCAGAAAACAAATATAAACAATAATATTACAAACACAATAAAGTAAAATAAGGAAGTACAGAATACAAACACAAAATAACACATTCACATGACAAAAAAGAATAACGACATCATACCGAAAAATAAGATTTACTTTTTCATTCACTTGAGTGCTTAGCTTAATTTTAATGTGTCGCTTGAATACAAAATAATGAGTGTTTCCATAGAAGTATGAAGAAGTAGTAATCGCACGTCTTAAGTCATCAAAGAAGGTCATCATGAAAACAAGAAGACCGTTATTCAGTATAAATTCGCAGGTATTTTTTGCAATGTAGTAATTGTATGTAATTTCATCTTTTTTTGTAACAATAAAGGTAACTAGCCGCCTTCAGCGACCAACTATTTGCCCGCAATATTAAAAGCCTGTGACTTTGCTGGCAACTTGGCGTAATAAATTGTGGAATTGACGGTTGTAGATGATGAGGGAGACTGCCAAAGTTTTATTTTGCAATTTCTCTCGAAAATGGAGGGTGGTTGGTGGCAGTCGACCATCGATAACATATCGAGGGATCGTAAGCATTCATATGGTATTATAATTGTCGAAATCTTTCGAATGGTTGGGTCTAGGGGACTCTCGCAATGTATTTCCAGTGGACAATGTATAGTGAAGTAGTCTTTCTTCAATTTCTCTGGAGAATGGAGGGTGGTGGGTGGCAGGTAACCGTTGATGACGTATCTAAATGTCATAAGCCTACGTATAAAATAAAAACTGCTGAAATCGGTCAGGCAATTGGGGCTGGGAAACTGATCCTTTCGTTTTGAAAATTATTTTAAGTATATAGATGCAGTTGTTTCTTAAGACTAGCTGTTTTCATCAGGGGAAAAAATCTGTTTTTATCACACGATTTATGTGACAGAATGATTGGGCCTAATTACTTGGGATTAATATAGATAATTGGGCTATCAATTGCTTTACTATAAACTGTCAGATGAATATAGCCTTTGGACGGGAAGTAAGCTGAAATTTTTAATAAATTTAGTTGAAAATATTTTTAAAAACAAACTTTAATTATTGCACTTAAAAATAGATTTTTTTTATTTTAATTATTTCCCATTATTTAGTTTTTCATTTATGATTCATTATTATAATTATTATGGAATCTAGATACCAGTTATTCACATACTCACTACTAGATGGTGCTACGAATATATAATCATAATTTAATTTTATAAATCTATAAACTGATAATTAAATTCTGAAAATGTTTAAAAAATTTATTTTCTATCTAGAACAAACAAGTCTACACAATTTTTAAACCGTAGCATATCAAGAAACGAGTTAATAGCGATTATAAATTTCAACTTCACAACACTCGGGACAAGTAGAGAAAAATAAAAATGTTTTAGAAAGCGATATGGCGAAGAAAAATTTGGTAAAAATATTTTGATGTCACAAGATATATGAGAAATTTTCTATAGATGGTGCCTCGTAAAAGGAAGGCTGATTCGGAAACACAAATATTTTCTTGCAAATTTCTCGGGTGGAATATAAAAAATAAGTAAAATACTTCATGCCCCATTTTTTTTGAAAATATCATTGATTTCGTTAGATCAAGAACGATATATCTCGTTTCATCTCTTAAGATTATCAAAGAAATGTTTATAACAGTTTTGTTTATTTTCCCCACAATTTTCATGTCTGAGTGATCTTAGGAAAACGATTTATCTCCAGGTACGTTCTGACATATGTTTGTGAGAAAAATTTCGACATACATGTTAGATCCTAAAGGATTTCAAATTTCTTTTTATTTCTTGAATAATTTTTAAATTTTAATCTTAAACTTATTTATAAATATCAATATGGGCTATCCGTACTACAAAATAATTTATTTGAGGATTAGAATCAAATTAAACAATAATATATCTGTAATTATGGTTTTGTAAAAAAATATTGAATCAATTTCAGTACCCATGGGGAAAATTTAGGTGAGAAATATACCCCCTTGAAAAATCTGAGTAAGTGAAATGTCACATAAAAATTAAAAATATCTGAATTATTGTACCGAAGTTTTTTGGAAGCGATTCTTTTAAAATTCTAAACTCCGTTGAAAACCAATTACAGAAAATTCGGAATTTTCTTAACATTTTGTACTGTAGAATACCTGCACCGTTCTTTCGTTTTTAATTACTAGGAATAGTGTATATACAGCGGTTCCCAACCTATGGGTCATGGATAGCGGATTAGTTGGCCGCAGAGCGCTAGTGAGAGTCGAAGTCAGTGGAACTTCAAGAGTCGTCACTCGTATTTTGCTTTATAAACAATATATTTTTAACCCTTTTAAAGTAAGCTTTACTAATTTGTGACACATACGAGTATATAATATAGACATCCATGTAACTAGCTTATATGCCCTGCGTTGATCGGGGTAAAAATATTTTTTTGCAAGTCCAAGTACTTATGACACTTTCAACTTAATAAAAGAGTTTTTCGCAGCAGCGCCTTATCGTTTTATTTACATTAATCCACTGCCCTGCTCTCTGACCCTCTTGACCAGCAAGTTAACATTCCTCTTCTTTTTCTTTCCTTAGTTTGAACCACTTGGCAAGATTTATAGTATTCCTTTGTACTCCATTTTCCCCTCCCCATCATTTCTAAGGCGATAACATAAGCTCTTTCATATCTTGGATTTTATTGCCATTATCCGAACTACAATTTCCTTCTCTTAAGTGTTTGTGTCACTGACAGGAAAAACCGCGCAGTGTTCTTTCTTTTTCTCCCTAGGTCCTCTCCCTCCTTTAGGAAACAAGTTCAATAATCTTGAAGGATTTTACACACTCATTATGATCATTTAAAAATTTGTAAAATCAAATGAAGCATCGTGGAAATAGATTAATTAACATCATTGGATTGTGTGGAAACATATTGAAAGATGCATACGCTACGAAATAAAAGCGAAAATAAAAATTCTTCTTTCTGTTAATATTCAAAGAGAACAATACATTTTATCATAACTTTCACAGTGGTAAACACACCGGAATGAGGGATTTGATAAAAATATAAATTGGTTTGAATTTAATTGCAATAATAAAAAGCATTCTTACAAATTGTGTATGGAATAAATTTGAAATGTTTATTACATTAAGGAATAAAGGAATGGCATTTAAATTCAATCATTAAAAAAATAATTTTCTGCTCTTTGAAAATGGATGGCAATCATCTACGTATAATATATTTTTCTGAAGTTATTGGCGAAAAACTTGGATAGAACGCCGAAAATTGGCTTAATTTTAGTTATTTAATTCTATATCTTAGGAAGAATTTTTTTGGAAAGTTAAAAAAAGTACAATTAATCTAGGAAAGGCCGTTTAAGAGAAGTTCGTGCGACAGATAGACCGTTGAAACATCTTCCCCCCATCCCCTCTTTTTCCTCTTCCTGCGATAGGAACCGTACAAAGAAACCTTGAAGCCTCAACACACACTTATTAGGATTATTTAAAAATTCGTGAAAATTAAATAAAACATCTAGGATATAATTCACTAACGTCATTGGATCATTGTGTAACCGTATTAAAAGATGCAAATGCGACGACAACCGGAAACCGGAAGTAAAAAGTCACCTTTGTTGTTTATGTCCAAAGAAAACAATATTTTCTTATATTAACTTTTACACTGGCAAAAGCACGCTCGCGAAACAGTAAACTGGCTTGAATTAAATTCTATAGGAATAAAAAGCATTGTTAGAAATTGTGTTAAATATATTTTTTAAACGATAATAACAATCAGAGAAAATAGTTTACCGCAATAAAATTAATATAATTGAAAAGATAATTTTCTGCTCTTGAAGATGGTGTAAACATTACTGTAGCGCAATAAATATTTCAGAAGTTATTGGCAAATAATATCTAAGGATTATTCTTAACATCTGTTAATTTCATTATTGAATTAAATATCTGAAGAATTAAATTATTCTGAAAGTTGAAAATAGCACAGTTGACCTAGAAATGTACCCCAGAATGTAATGTTCAATCATGTCGCTAGCGTTCATCGTTTAGGAGGAGATGTTGTGACAGACACATAGACAGACACTGCATTTCCTGATTTATATTATAGATGATCTTCCTTTAAGTGAAGTGCAGAAGCAGTCGAAGACGGTTGCGGTCGTTTAAATCCCAAACAGTTTATTTCAAAAGTAGGCAAAATCAAATTATTAGTGGAGTACTCATTTATAGACAAGATTTTTAGAGATTATTGAAATCCAAAGCCGTGGTGAAGAGTGACGCGCTAGAAGCAGCGTCTTTCTAATTGAGCTACATGATTGAAAAGAGACCGTTAGAGAGACGCGGAGAGTTTTTATAGTTCCGAAACGGGAAAAGTACCGAATTTGAGGCTCTAGAAACAGTGCGACTCTTGCGAGTATAAGTTGTAATAGTACTTTTATCATAAGATTGAAGTAAATTAATTCGTTAATAGTTAAAAATAGGTGGAGTTACAAAAATTTCATTTAAAGAAGATTAAAATTTCGAAATCATTACATATATATGTTTGTATTTTTTTACTTATATAATTAGTTAGTGAGCTTCAAAATATTTTTTACACAACAGGTGGTCCAGATAACCAAAAAGGTTGGGAACCACTTGTGTATACAATGGATATGCTTGCATTAAGTTCACCCAGTTGGAATTTTTCGCAAATGATTTATATTAAGCCAATATCAACGTCAGTTTCCAAAGATATTCGATTTAGATATCTTATGACAATTACAACTAATCATAGGGAAAAATGGATACTGTTCAAACTTTTAAGTGGTGTTACAATGGGTAAAGTTTTCCTTCAGTAAACATGTCACTTACAGGCTGGTAAATTTCGGAAAAAAAGTCCAGTTTATCATTTTCCTCATTGGCAGAAAATTCCCTTTTTCATTAAAAAAAAAAAAAAGAGTCCTGCTATGCTTCGTTCTGGTTTGATATACGTAGCCCAAACCCGAGGGATTTCATCAAAAACACACAGAAAGAAAATTCTAATTCTACGGAATAAAATTCTTCACATCGCAACGAATGCTCGATGGTTCTTATGAAATAATGTCAAGTATGTAGAAGTGAATTGCACTGTTTATTGTGTCTTCTCTGAGAAATTAACTTGCATCCATAAACCTCCTTCTCCACCAGTTTCCTCTGGCCTCGTCCTGCCCGGAATGATTCACCATAATCTAAAACGTACGGTTCAACGCGGGCCGGCTGTGAATTTTGAAAGAGCAGTTGCTACGCGTGGCGTAACGGTAAATTCGGGAATCGAAAAACGGGGTTCACTTCCTCTCTGGCAGCAGTACTGTCTTACCGCCACGAGAAGACCCTGAACAGGGTTGCCTCATTAGGCGACTAAAAGAAAGGAGGGAAACTGGTGTGAAATCAACCGCAACATTTGGCAAAGTAAGAGCACTTCGAGGAATTCGTTTCGACCGAGGTACAAAGCGAAATGAGACTTCCGCCGGTTCTATTTGCGCCAAATGAAAGACATCCCTTTCCTTCACCCCCCAAAATGCAGTGGAGTATCCCGTTTCCATAACGACTGCGACATGTTAGTGTCTGGGGATTTTCTCGTGGCGGTAGGACAGTAGCAGCAGGTAACGAGTTGATAGCTCCTTGATGTTCCTCGATGTAGGGTTTGGCTGGTTTCTCTTAATTTCTGTTACTAGTTTCTAATTCCTAATGGCAAATTTTTATTATTCTAATATAATCAAGACATTGTGTTTATACCTTTATTTTGTAGTCAATTATATGTGCAATCATCACTTTGTAATTTTCCCCATTCATCTGTATGCTGTATATATCTATCTATACAGGGTGTTTCAAAAATATCTGGCAAAAATGAAAGGGTAGGCCAGGCATATGATAAGCATCCAAAATTACCTAGGAAAATGGGTGCTCAAACGCCATCTAGAGGCAGCAGATGGCATTATAATACTGCACTTGCCACAATTGCCGACAAATTTTGAAATTTGCACATTTTTTTAAATATCTCTTCGAACTTCCACCATATAAAAAATAGTTTTTTAACTCACAATTTACATTGAAGATTCAATCGCGAGGGCATTTTGGGGACCGACCAGAAACTGATGATGCTGAAAAGGGATTTTGGCTCGTCCCATTTCACAGAAATCTGGTAATGGTTTGCAACTTTCGTCAACTATTTTGTGTGTTAGGCGCACTATTTACATACATTTTCGTAAAAATAGCTGGAATATTCGGGAAGATATAAAGGTTATTTTTAAAAATCCCAATTTTTTAGAATGTTTCTTGCTTATAACTTGCAGCGTTTCCAACCAAACTGTCTGAAACTTACATAATATGTGACAATATGCAAGAGTAGCATTGTCTAAAAATTTGAAGTATATACTTTGAATATTAGAAAAGGTATAAGCATTTGTATTAAATGATTTTTTACTGCACATGCGCTAAAGGTAACCTAAATTTTCTTTCACAACTTCAGCGCCAGATATAGAGGGAAACTTATTCTTAATGCAACTTATTAAAAATTCGAGTTCAACACCATTAAGATTCAAAAACATATCGGCATTTTGGCCAGAACTGTTTTATTTTAAATGTGTAAGCGTATTTAATATTATGCCTGACAAAAGCATGACTGCAATATAATTATTGTATATCAGTGTATGATATCAAGTAAGTGGCAACAGTAAGATGTTGCGCTACTTTGAATTTAATTTTAGAGATAGTCTAGAGACGAGACGAGATGAGTACAGTACGATTGAACGAAGTTACGTTGTACGCAGTTACGAAGTGTAATGGTTGTGTTTAATAAATGTTTGTTTTGTCTCAAAAGAAGTCTTAAGAATGTCTGTCGAGAAGCCAACAGAAATCAGAAGTGGGATGAATTAGAAACCTTTGACAGGAATTCTCATCGACAGTTAAGTAAGACGGAAGGAGTTTGAAATTTAAAGTACGTTACGACATTTTTTTGTCGTTATTTGTACATCGAAGCGTAGTAAAGTGAGAACATGTCTATTTTAGCTGGAGCAAGGAAGTGCGATTTGAAGATATTGGCTGAAGAACTTGGAGAAACGGTCAATGACAGCCATAAATTGAAGGATTTGAAAAAGATTATTTTGGCGAGCAAAGAGTACGATGAAGAAAGCGCCAAGGAATGGATGAATACGATCATCAGTGAAAAGAAGGAAAGAGAAGAAAATGAAATTAGAAAAGAAGAAATTGCTGAACGAAGACGCCAAAACGAAATGCAAATTGCTGAAAAGAAAAGGCAAGAAGAAATTGCTGAACGAAGACGCCAAGACGAAATCCAAATGCGGAAGGAGGAACAAGAAATTGAACTAAGAAAACTAGAATACGAGGAACGGAAGCGGAAAGATGAAATGGAATTCGAGCTGCAAAAAATACGCCTTGGATCAGAAGGTAGGTCTTTAAATTCAAATTCCGTCGCCAATCAAAATGTAAACAGTATCAAATTAAGTCAAAGTTAGAAATTCATCATTTGATGCAAAAATTTAATTTCGATGAAAACGATATAAGCTTATATTTAATTATGTTTGAACGTCTGGCCAAACAAGCTGAAATATTAGAAAACATTTGGGTAACTCATTTGCTTGTCTTATTGCCATATGACGTTGCGCTGTTAATCGCCAGAAAACCAGATCAGATTGCAGACGATTATGGCGAAGTTAAAAAGATATTGTTGAAACGGTATAAGTTAACGTCAGATAAATTTCGCCAAAAGTTTTTTATGCATAATAAAAATTTAGGAAGTACCTGGAAAAATTTTGCCTATGAATTAAGAAGTTTTTTTAATGAATGGGTCAATGGAGTTAAAGCAGATAGTTTTGAAAAGTTGAGCGATCAGATTAAACGTAAAGTATCTCAAGAAATAAAAGATCATTTTATAGATGACTGGTCTAAGCTGAATTCTCCAGATGATTTAGTTGAAACACTGGACGATTATGATACTTTGAGGTCAATTTTCAGGAGTAAACAACCGCGTAAAGAATGGCATTACGACAGGCAGAACTCCTTTAAAGATGATTCAGCTTTTGCAACCAACGAAAAGAAAGGGCTGTACGGTATTACACATAACGAGAGGGGTGAACCAAAATGCTTCCACTGTTCTAATTTCGGTCACATTGCAAGGAACTGTTCGATACCAAAATCAGTTTTAACATGCAGAGAAGGTAATGAAACAGGCCATAAAATTATAAACTGTGTCGCCAAGGAAACGAATCATTCAAGTGAAGTAAGCTTATCTGTTAGACTAGTTGGCCAGAATTCAGACGATAGTAATTCATTTTTGAAGAAAGCGAAAATTAATAATTGTGAAAACGTGCAAGCTTTAATTGATACAGGAAGTTCGTGTTGTCTGTTAAAGATTCTGTTGCTCAGAAATTTAAACTGAAATTTGAACGTGCTGTCAAGAAAATATACGGTTTTGGAAATCAAAAGATGCCTGCATTAACGTCTATTGGAAAAATTAAAGCCGATATTGAAGTTGATAATGTAAAGGCCGAAAAAATAAGCATATATGTTGTTCCTGACGATGCGCAGTCAGTTGATCTTATCATCGGACGGACGTGGCTTGATCTTCCTCATATTGCTTATACAAAAATAGGGAAAAGAGTTTACATTGGATACCGGGAAGATGAACTATTTAGAAACTTTACGATTGATGGAAAGGGAAATCGAGTGTGTCTTAAACGACTTGAAACAGCTCAGTTAGAGAGTGAAAGTTTGCAGATTAAAGACTTTTCCCAACAAAAGATGATAGGAAATTTAGCGGATGATCTTAAAATGGTAAAGAACGAACTGCGACTTCTACAAGGAGATATTAAAAACTTTAAGGAAGAGCGACAATCGTTGCTTCTTCAAATCTAGGAAAAGAATAATAAAGTTGACAACGTGAAAAGCAACAACGATTCTTTAGTGAAAACGAATTCATATTAAGACAAAAACAAGTCAGGTAAAGTATCGCTTCGTAAAGGAAACATTGTAGCAGTTGGAAGCAAACCTAACTCGACAGGTGAATCAACAAAGACGCAACCACGATACCGAGGACCCATGGTTGTCACAGAAATACGCCCTAATGACACATATAGAATCTCACAACAAGAACCTAGAAAAGGCCGTCCTTATGCTGCAATATTTCATGTCAGTCAGTTAAAGGCCTGGAGAAGCTGGAATGAAGATGATGATGACTCTAGTACGAATTCTCATAATGAACCTGAGATGCAAAGATCCAAACGAACTGTACGAAAACCACTGCGTTATGGAGATTTTATGCCGGACAGATAGAACCATTTTTTTAAATATTATATTTCACTCTATTTTATCTTTTATGAATGTATATTTGTTTTGTAATGATATTATTGAATATAAACAAAATGTGGTTCAATTCAGATCAATTGAAAAGTCAGGATGGTCGAATGTAAGCACATTTAATATTATGCCTGACAAAAGCATGACTGCAACATAATTATTGTATATCAGAGTATGATATCAAGTAAGTGGCAACAGTAAGATGTTGCGCTATGATTTTAGAGATAGTCTAGAGATGAGACGAGATGAGTACAGTACGATTGAACGAAGTTACGTTGTAAGCAGTTACGAAATGTAATGGTTGTGTTTAATAAATGTTTGTTTTGTCTTAAAAGAAGTCTTGAGAATGTCAGTCGAGAAGCCAACAAATGCCATCTGCTGACTCTAGATGGCACACATGTTCCTAGGTGTTTTCAGATATTTATCGTATGCCTGACCTACCCTTTCAGTTTTGCCAGATATTTTTGAAACACCCTTTATATATATATATATATATATATATATATATATATATATTGTAATTCAATAAGATTCACCTACATCTTTATCAAACCGGAAAGGAGCCACATGAGCTCTAGAGACTGCGGTAAGATGTGGTGTTAAAGTTTGAAAGTTTTATTCCTTAAAGCAATTTCTAAACCATGGTATTATTCATTTTTTGAAACCCTTAATTAAAATGTAGATATAGCTTTGTATATAGTAGAAACTGTATCTCAATAAATGTGTTATAATTTAAAAAATTAACAAAGATATTAAATTTAAATTAATTAAATTAATTATTGT
Organism: Araneus ventricosus; assembly: GCA_013235015.1. NCBI lineage: Eukaryota > Metazoa > Arthropoda > Arachnida > Araneae > Araneidae > Araneus > Araneus ventricosus. The sequence goes on from BGPR01001520.1 coordinate 208,289, forward strand.
CAAAAATTAATTAAAACTCCTTGTATTATATAAAATGGCGCATATGCAGCTAGTTCTAATATAATATAAATACACACAATAGAAAACAAAATAAAAAGTTAAAAAAGAAAAAAGTATAAATAAGAAACAGAAGATTTAAACAATAACGATAACAATACACCTTTTGCGCACTCAACGCAGAAGCATCAATTGATTGCATCAACAAAAATTACAACGATTAATATTTAAAACATATAAAATTGAATTTAGAAAGTAAAGAAAAAATATTCAAAATGGAAGGAATGAATGAGAACCTGAATGTCGAACTTTTTCGAAGCCCACTCACAATAGAAGCTCTAAAATGGACAAAATTTTCTGTCAAGGGTAAGATTATAAATCAAAAGTATACCCTTTGTGGCCTGAATTCTGTCCAACCGCAATTTAAGAAACATTATGAAAAAATCAAGAGGCAAAAAATCCTTAATGAAAATCCAAAAGATACTAGAGTGTGTAAAATAATTTACCCTCTCTACCCCGAAATTATGATGAAGACAATAGACGCCAAACACACAAGGACAAAAGGAATAAAACGTTCTGGAAGCTAGCAAACCTAGCTCCATCTATGAAGAAAAATTCTAACTAATTGATCAGAAGAAAAAAGCTAATATTTAAACAGTTAATGTTTAAATATTAGCTTTTCTCTTTATAATTTGACACAAAAATTACGCGGAATCCATAAGCATCTCGATTATTCTATGCCTTCTTAGATGAATGAAAACGACAGCCCCTTTCCAAAACAAGAAGGGTAAACCTAATAGATAGCAAAAAAATGAGACCCTTAAAGGGTTAAACTACCTAAATTTACCGTCTGAACTGCATTCTTTTGTTTGAAATTCTTCACTGAAACCTCAAAAATATTCAAATCTTTTCGAACTTGCATCGAAACCTTATTCTAAGCGGCATCTGTAGTGAAAGTTAAAAAGTTGTTCGTCTAAATTTTCCAGATTTTCACAAAGCCCCTTTCTACACTCAGGTTGGGAAACATTTTATAAGCACTGGCACTCAAACAAATATCTAAGCCAAATAAAACCTGAAAGGAAAAAATGATTTGACATTCAGTGTTTAATTAGTTTAGGCCTATCCACTATGAGCCAGACAATAAAGGCTATTGAATTGAATTCTGAGGAAGTTCCTGCTTAAAATCAAAGGGCCATATTCCACTACGCCAGCAGCCGTACTCCAGGTCATATAAGGGATCATACCGCTACACATCAAAGCAGAACAGGAAGAATAACTATGAGAACGGCACAACATCCACCAAATTTCACCCATCAATTTTTCAACTAGAAGACAGAATCTCTCTTAAAAAGCAATTCCTTCCAGTACCCGGTCTCAATATTTGCACGGACGGTTCAAAGATAGAAGACAAAACAGGCAGCGCCTTCTGTGTCATGCAAGAAGACACAACGAAATACGAATGGATGGAGCAACTTCATCCCTTCAACACAATCTTCCAAGCAGAGCTTCTTGCTATGCAGGAGGCTTGTCTTTGGGCAAAAAAGACCAACGAACAAGTTAAGGTATTGTCAGACAGCGAGTCGAACCTCCATTCAATTGCTTCAATTTACATCAAGAGCCCTATTGCTCAACAAACAAAGGAAGTCTTACTGAAATCTACAAACATTAAACTTGGATGGATTAGGGCTCAAGTCGGATACAGCGGTAATGAAGCGGCGGACGTAATATCCAAGAAGGCAATACAGGAGAAAATCCCCACATACATCTCAACCCTAAGAAACCATGTCAAGAATCGGCTACAAAAAGATTTCATCATCGGCTGGTAAAAAGAATGTGACAATGGAGAAACAGGCAGGAGTGTTTACAACGTTTTGCCTAAAGTCAAGACAGGCCTTTTCAAGCATTTTAACAATATTTGGGGCCTTTTCCAAGCCTACTGCATGGAAAAGGCCCGAAATACTGTTCGCCAAGGGCCACGACCCATTTCCGACATATCTTAAACGATTCAGCGTCAGAAGCAGCGATTCCTGTGGCTGTGTGGGAAACGCTAACGCTAACGTGGGAAAACGCTAACGTGGGAAACCTCTTACTCTATGCTACAAGCTGCCTGTTTACAACCTCATACCACCTAACAAAACCATCAGCTGACCTAGAACCACTTTAGTGAAAAAGAGTTATGAACGACAACAATTCTAGGGCTACAATCAGAAAACTCATCCACTTCATCGCAGAAAATGGGACACTTTTTTCCCAAAAGATGGTGACAACAAATAGCTACAGACTGAATTAACACTAGGTACTCATCTTCTCTCTTCTCCCATACATAAGGCACCACCCTTTCAAATTCGACAACACAAAGGCTTAAAAGAAATAACAGTTAAATTATTAAATATTATATTCTTCTGTTCTAAATGTCCTCTTTTTTGTAACCTTATATATACATAAAATGTTTTTTTTCTCTGGCTTTTTCAATAAAATTTCACGCATACCCAACCAACCGACAGCGAACTGTCCTGGTTCCGAGTTCGGGGGTATACTCTGGTCTTAAGTACTGTTAAATGTTTGATTAGCTGAAGAAATGATAGAAGATTTCCAAAACCAATCTAATCATATCAAACTATAATCAAAAAAGGGTATTTAAAAAATTCCGAGCTAGAACAAAGACATATGGCAGGAATAAGAAGAAAGATTCTTAATAATATGTAAAATAGGAGCAATCCAGAGAACACAGTCTAGTGTTGCCCTGAATTTGAAACTCAAGTTCTTTGAACCATTCAAAGTAACTCAAGTGAATGTCAGAGCAATGGTGTTGAGAGGTTAACTGCCGCCCTGAGCATAATGTCATCTTTTCGTCCAAGTATCATACTTAGCGAAAAAAGTGACTGTCACGCACTTAAATTTTGCCTCCATTATCTTATGAGACTGGCGCCCCATCCCTTCATACGCCCCTTGCCTCCCAGTCACTACGCCACTGCACCCAGAAGATATTTGCATTGGTGGTTAAAATAAGTAACCTTCTGTATCCATAGTCTAGTCAGCATCCAGTGGAATAGCGAGGATAAGGGGCTAGTGGGGGAATGTTGTCTACCTACCCCAATCACTGGACCGATTTAGACAATTTTTATTTCATATGAAAGATCGTAACCCCTAGATATATAATAAATGGCCGTCTCCCTACCCCATTTTCCATTTTTGAAAGAAATCGCAGAAACGCTACTTCACTGTACATTCTCTAAGGGGAAAGCCTTTGACTCTCCAGCCTGAAAAACTAGATGAATTTTGTCAATTTTTTTTCGCCGATTCATTTTCTCACTTTGCAAGCATAGCTGACCAATCAGATTACCCCACATTTATTGTGTAAGTTTAAAATTTTTTATTTTATAAATTTGTCCAGATTTCACGTAATGCTAAAATTTTAAAACTGAAAGTTTTCTTATTAACATACATTTTTTAAAATTTTATTTATAAGTTATATTAAATTTAGATGAGCGAGTTGCTAAATGAGATAAGTTATACTAAATTAATCTAAACACAAATATATTTTTGTAATTATTCATCAAGATTTTATTGAAGCAAAATTAAACCGAGTTAAATTAAGACTAAAACAAAAAAAAAATTCTTGAGTTTATAATTATGTCCACAGGTGTATCGATTTAGAACAGTTCATCAGATATATTTTACATTTTATAATTAGAAAAATGAATTATGAATTTATGAAAAATGAATGAATGAAAAATGAATTATGAAAAATGAATTTAAAGATGGAAATATCTGACTTTTGAGAGTTTATTAAATTTTTTGTATCTATTTGCAATGGTACATCTTCCTAAATATTTAGGATAGATATTTCTAAAAGGGGAATAGCAGGCTCGATTTGTGAAAGGAAAGCTTTTTTCTTTAAATTGCACCATGTTTTGAAAGAAACATTATAACACTTAAAATATGATCTTTAATCAGCATTAATTCAAAGTTACAAAATTTAAAGCTACCCCAAGCTCAGTTTCCTAATTAGCCAGATATTTATGAGACATAATTGGAAACTTTAAAGACCACGATGCCTCGATATTGGTTGTCCCACTTCGAAAAAGATTTAGAAAGAAATTACAAGAATGAAAATGTTAGGGTAGATACTTCGCAAACCTCACGAAAACACAATTTTAGATTTATTTCTTCCCTGTTGAAGTTAAGTTTTCAGATCATATTGGAGTAAAAAAGTTGCTACGTTCCTCTATTCGCAATTCAGTATCCACGATCCCAATAACTGGCAATGACTCAGTCAATTTCACGGTGATCAAGATACATAATTAATAATCTTCTATGTAACAGAAATGTAATTAAGCAGACAATCTTAAAAGCTAATTAATTTTATTCCCTTTCTTTCTGTCTTGAAAAGTGAATGAATTTGTTAAACACCAGGAAATGTTAACAACGGAATCATAATTTTAAGATTCGACGAGAATTTTTTTTCTTTCATTCCAGCCATGTTTGACTTTCAAGCATAGACTTGAAATTTAATTTTCTATGGAAAATATAAAAGATTTGTTAGACGTTCTCTCGATATAGTACTGTACTTTTAATCGTCTCAAATCATAGTACAAATTCCGTATTTTGTGCCATTATTCCTCAAACTATTATATTAGTCTGAGGAATAATTCATGAGTGATATGTTTTTTTTTTTCAAATTTAAAAATGCACAAATATATAAAACGTTTTGGAGAAATGTTTTATATTATTTGAAAGAGAGTTTATGCTCTACTAGATAGTTATTTTGATTTTTTAAAAATTTTATTGATATTTCTGTAGTTTTAGATAATTTAAATGGAATATCAAGTGGACAAAACGGTGCATTTTTGATACCATTTGCTTTTTGCACTTAATCGAGATGCTTAGATCGACGAAGCTAGTTGTTAGAATTCTTCGGCAACAAAATAGATAAAATAAATAAATTCCAAATACCAAAGATATATAAAATAGATATTTGCTTCGAAATTAAGAGCTGACATGAATCATTTGTTTCAGTCCCAATTCAATTAAAACATTAATATATTATAACAAAAAAATAAACATTAATATTTTAACCTGAAGTCGATTATAGTTGAATCGACTAGTTGTATATGAAAACAATTATAATCCAAGACACTTTCAACAATCGATTCTTCAAATTTTAACTCTGTTGCCATGGTTATGAAGTTTAACTATCCAAAATGATTGTAATGTAGAGTAAATGGTTATATTAAGTTTCATTGAAAATCTAAATTTCAACATGGATCTCTGTATTTCTCTCTACACTACAAACTAGTGGAAAACGAGAGGAAATATTCATAGAGGGTTTAATTAAAATTTCTCTAAATTATTTGTCCTTTCGAACGCAGAGAGACGACTGGTGCCGTCCGCTTATGTGACCACAGTTCAAAATTACGAGGTCCGTCCCGGCTTAGTTTAGTTATACTAAAATCCCGTTCTGAAGCAACACGAGGATTATTTTGGGACGTACCTCTTATTTTGAACCACAATCAGATAGATGATGAGAACGACACCTGAGCTGGTATTCCCTCTCCAACCTTCCGCGCCAAATCAGCGGGACGACGTTTGACTGCTTTAACGTGCAACAGGCGGATACACGAGAGATCTTCAGTGGAATCGAGCTTCGAATCCTTCGGCCCCGAAGACGAAACCTTACCACTAGGCCACCGTTCCCTCAGCTCCGTTCCAAAATAGTACCTAGTATTACTTTAAAAAAAGAAATTTAACATTACTAAACTAAACCATACTAGCAAGACCCAAAAATAATCCAAATAGTGAATCTAAATTTAAAAAGGCCACATTTTTTAAAAAACTACTAATTCTAAATTACCTCCCCCAATTCTTGTTCATAATTAGTTTATAAGATGTCTGTCTGTAGATTGAAAGTGTCTTGCTTTAGTGACAATTTTAAAAGGAATTACAATATTGGGATGAAATTGTCTGGCCAAGTTGTTTCAATACAGTCTCACGAATCCCATACATCTTTCAATTCCTTTTAGACATATTTCGTGATTTGATTACGTCTCATATTTAAATGAAGGAATTGTTTCGCCTGAATCATAATTTAATATTCAGAATCCAAATGAAGTTTGACTTGATTTCATAATGAGCAGGAAACATTGTTAGAGGCTCCTACAGAGTGCAACTGTATGTAAGGGGACATTTTTGAGGGAAAATTAATTTCAGTTTTTCTTTCTCAATTTCAAAAGGTGATTGAATTTATTATCACATTCCTTAGATTCTTTGGAATGATTAAAAATGAAAGATTCAGAGAAGGTCTCACATATTAATTTTGTCGAAGAATGTCAAGAAAGTCGTTTTTCAAGATCTAAATTTGAGTTATGCGGCTGTCGATGTTACAAAAAATCATTTGTTATAATATGCTCTCTTTAGACACCAATACATTTCAAATAGTCAGTATGTAGCTCGTAATTGATGTAACGGAAATTTCTGTGTTTCATATTATTTACTTTAAAATGGAGCTGTCATCATTATCCTTTCCTCGCATTTAACATATTTGTTAATAAATAAATAAATACACACATCTAATTTGTGATTGAAAGTATGAAAATAATTTATTCCAACCGAACGTAAATCGGTAAGTAAAAGGTGATGAGAATTCATCTAATACCAGAAAGATCTCATTTTGTTTATCAATAATATAAAATAGGATGAAACTCTGAGCAATTCTTTTACTATATTGCACTAATTGTTGATTATTTGTTTTTGATTTCTGAACTCCATTACCAAAATGGAGTTGAAACCTTAAAAACAAATAACTCAGAATTAAACCAAAATTTAAGTTCTTTTTCAATACCTTTCAATTGCTCAAAAAAGACATATTTTCTCATATTGCGATAAATTTCATGCCATGGTATATATCTATATATTTGAGAAAAATGTATCAGACATTGTCATGCGACTTCCTGTTTTGTTTTGTCTGCTGACTCATAGTATGGAAATGGATGAATCAAAAGTTCTTTTACACCCTTTAATTATTCATTTACTGAAGGTCAATATGTGATTGAAAAATATTATTCTGTAAAAAGTATGATATTTTTTGCCTATTTGATTCAATTCAGAAATTAAAAACTGAGATGTTTCGTCATATAATTTCATAAATAAATTATAATTTTGTGGTAATAGTGCTGAAATAATTGGTGTCTTAATGTCGAAAGAAGATAGATAATAATTCAAACTTTTTGGTTTAACCAATACTGAGGTTTTTCAAGTTTCTCCATTTATATAGATTGGTAGAGTATAAAACGATGTAGAAGGGAACTAAAGACTCTCCCCCTTTGGCAGTGCTTCTTGAATTTCTTCTGGAAAGTAAAGCTCTTGTAACACTACTGATTACGCAGAACACGCGGCACAAGAGAGCTGAATATTTATCTACTTCACAAAGGGATGAGATTCATCATAACACGAGCTCTTTTTATCAAGAAAAATTCAAGTGCTTAATAAGTGAATTATTAATTATTATAATTGCCAAGAACTTCTGGGTAAACTACATTTTCCATAGTTCATCTTCCATCTGATTGTACCTCTTAGAGTGAAACGGTGTAAAATAAGTTCTGCTCCTTGGTATTTTTCCACAGTGCTACATATAACATTCCATTAACATGGCTAAATGCTGACCAACTGGAGACACGCACACGCTTGCGATGAAGGGCTCTAAATTACCGAGCCGAGGATTCGGTTTCGACTGTTCGCTGTCCATGGCTTGTCTTCCTCGCTTTGGAAGCGTATCATCAGTCAAAGTGTTAAGCACTTTTATCTAAAAAATTGTTTAGGATTTATTTATCATGTACTTGATATAAACGTCTCTTAACCATGCTTGCTTCTTATGAGCGGCGATGTTGGATTGATATGAACGTCAACAATAGATTTCTTCTATGTAGAGATGGTGGGTGAATTCGAAGTTTCTGCCCATAACTTACCACAGGAGCTCTGACCTGGCCTTACAGTTCACTCAATGCATTAAGCGCAAGTTTTTATTTTATAGCGGGGATGAGGACAAATGAATATAACAATAGCAAAGTTTTCCACCAAAGAGCAAGCAAAAGGGTCACGGAGAGATGCAAGAAAAAGTCTGTTCGCATTTTTATATTAAATATATACAAACACTCAGTAAAAAAAGTGAACCTGAGAAATTTTAAATAATATAAATTACCTCCTTAGAAGTTGATTTTATTCACATTTGCTAGAAATCATTTCATTTTTAATTAGGTACAAATTATTTTTCAAATCAATAATGCCCTAATCTAATTTTTGAATTACCCGTTTCACTATCTACTCTTTACCAGCAAATTAGATCGCACCTTCAGTTTCAGAATGTTTTGTTCTTATTGATTCATCGAAGAGTCCATAGACCACTTGAGATATTTGATTCCACACAATTTCTGTGCTGAATTATAATATGTAGCAATAATTTGATTTTAGCTTATAAGCTGACAATCGATTAATGTACATGTATTCGAGGACGATGGATAAGTACACATTTTCAAGACCCTGAAACCATATTCTTAGTCTTCAAATTAAGTGCAACGAATAGCCCACATATTCAAGCATGAACAGTATGTTTCCAAGATTAAGCAACGGAATTCTTTATTTCTTCTACGTTTTACAATAAAAATTATCGTCACTCAGTGTTGTGATTTTCAGCAAGAAAACTGTGGGAAGAAGATTTCATAAAAATTTTAAAGCATTTTTTCATATGAATCTGAAGTTAGTTTAGGATATGGGATTTAATTTCAAGCTGAAAATAATTTAATGTCTTCTAGAGTATATGATTCTTACAACTAATTTCCATTAATGAAATGTCCTACTTCGTAGGGAAAACAAATATTATAATTATATTAATAAGTTTTCAGCATTTTAAGAGCTTGGGTATTAGAAATTAAATTCCTTGTTGACGTTTCTATCTTTCAAAGATTTCGAAAATATTTTCCTCGTTCATACATTTTCTCATTTCTACAGGAATCCGATATTTTTTCCCGAAAAGTCAAAATTAAACGAAACTTCTCATCATTTAACAATATTCTTTCTTTTTGATTATTCCAAGCACATCATTCTGTTTTAATTGAATAAATTTTAGGAGAAGTGGCACAAATTAATTTCATTCGAGCAAGCGAGGATTTCCTGCAAAAGTCAAAAATAATTTTATCCTTTTCTTTCTTGCAAGTGCATCCCTTCCCTTTTGTCGTATTGCTAGAAACAGGTGATAAGCATTTGCATTAGTAAAACAAAGTTTTCAACCCGCTGAAGCAAAGATCATTTGATTAGAGAAGGTTCCTCTCTCGAAATCTCATTTGCCGATATTAATTTCCGGATCCAAGCATTTGACATAACTATCTCCGTAAAAATTACCTTTTCCCTGTCCCAACCCTTCCTCACCACACTTCTAATTATATTTTCTGCAAATCCAAATTTTCCGTCCAGATGAGTTCTCGATTTCCGCTAGGGAGTGCTGTGTCGTTTATGACGTCACAATGTCCATTCACAATCGCAGTACTTTTTAACCCAGGAGTCTCTCCTACTATTTTTGAAGACGATTTTACTTGCAAGGCTATATTTCTTTTCGTTTGTATTTGAAAAGAAGTTTCATCTAGCTTAAAAAAAAGCTAGTTGAACTGGATTGCAAATACAGAAGAAAAGGATGCATACTAAAGTGTAAAAAAATCTCTTATTTCTTTTTAAAAAGTTCACTGACTCTTGTAGCACTATTTATCATAATATATGGATTGCATAAACATTAAAATTCTGCTTTTCGATACTTATCATTGATTCTAATTTTAATTAATTTAATTTGACTTTCCCTGTCCAATAATTAATTAAAAATATTATTTTAAACATTTGCTTCCTAGATTTTGAATTCTTTAGTAGGCTCTTGACACTCCAAGGACCCGGTAACATTTATTTTTTCACTTCGGGACCGCGGTGTTTAGAACTCATTTACACCGAAGTTGTACTGTATACGCCAGTTCGATGCCTTTGTTGATAATCCTTTGTTTCCTTGCAAAGCCATATTGTTTTAGGCGGGATCTTTGAATTGAATTGTTCTTTTAATTGAATTTTCTTCAATTAACAATGTTCGTGATTGATCATGAGACCTAACTCATTATACCAGAGAAGAGAGTTTACATGACGTGTAGTTCCTTTATGTACTGAAACTCCCAAGTTTGCAATCATTACATTTAGTGAAACATAAACATAAAAGGACGGGAGACGATTAAACATATATTAAGACTGGATCTAATGACAGACATTTACTTTATGTCAATGGTGGCTAATCAATGACCCTCGTGTCAGACAATATAGATACCCACGAAGGCTTTTTATATGACCCACGAGTTGATTTTCATTAACTTATTTTTTATATCATAAAAGAATGTGTATGAAAAATATTTACTTTGAACGAATTGGGACTGGTCATAACTCAACAGCATAGAAGGAAACCAATATCATACAAAGAAAGCCAGAAAACAAAGATAAAATCAGAGGTAGTCGAAGAAAACAAACAATGAATCCATTCTAGTTCATTTTTTCAAGGATCAAGGACTTTATTCGAAATGGATTCAAAATAATAATTGGGAAATTTTTCTGTAAGGAGCTTGCATTGTGCCAAATATAGCTTCTCCTAGCCCGAAATTTCCCAACAAAAGACAAAGAAAATCTGTGCATCAAAAAGCATTATTTCGAAAGAAAGAGGAAAAACAAAACACAAACATGAAAACGCTAATAATATTGATTTAAAAATATCAGCCATCTGGCTTTTTAAGGGTAGCCATCATAAATATAAACTTACCCCATGCCCAAAATAGAGAATGAAACGTGAAAACTTTCTTTTAAAGAAAGAATTCAGTAAATTTTTAAAGAAACACTAGTCCCATGGCGCCATCTATATTCGAAAAAACAAAACAGAAGAAGTGGAAACAGGAATTTTTTAGGGAATAGAATTATTTAGACATATTAATAAAAAAAGCCCTTTGTTTCCATCTATGCCTCAATGAATGTGATTTTTTTAGATTTTATATTCCATTAAAAACAAACAACTAGAAAAATTGGAATGAATTTAGAAATAAAAAAATATTGTGACTCAAACATAAAAAGTATATGTAATTTGAAAGGAAAGATTTTGTATAAATTTTTGAGGAATGATCTGGATTTTAAAAATGAATATTTTTGAGAGATAATCTGGATTTTTTTTATGCCAAGGAATGATTGATTTTTTTTTTCAAAATTAGTTTGTTTTTCTGATGCCATGATTTATCCTAAGGAATTGGAATCCGTTCCTCTTCAACTTTCATTTTAAATGACTAGATATACGGAGAGTTTCAAAACTTTTTTGTAGACTCCCATCATTTTCAGAAGATATAAGGAGAAATATCTTATTTCATCTCATGAGATTATGAGAGAGAGGTTTTTCTCTCATTTATCTAGTTTAGAGAAGTTTTTAGGAGATATCCAAATTCTTCAGATTTAAGTTTCTGACTAAATCACTAAATACAGGTTAGATTTATCTAAGGATATTGCATTCCTTTTTGTACATTCAATGATATTTAATATCAACTTTAATCTCATTTAAGAATTATTTAGATAATAAAATTTGTAATTTATGCTTAAATATAAGTTCAGTTGTAAGAGAAATGAAAATAAAATTTTGTAAAGAGTGAATTTAAAAAATATTCAATTCCAATCTCAAAAGAAATAAATTCACATGAGAAAAGTATTTATTCTTATTTCATAGTAAAAAAGTGGTCCGTGAATAATTAATAAAATTAATAAATAATGGTAAGGAAAAAAATATTGAGAGATGCTTCATTGAAAAGAATTATATGCCTTTAAGAACTTAGGTAAAATGTGCTCTGAACACACTAAACTTACTGTAGATATAATTAATTGCGATTTTTTCTACCGAGATTTTCAACCGAAGTTTTGATGATTTTCATGTGCATTTTCAAATAATCTTTTTATATCTCTGTAAGTTTTGCAGGTAGAAGCATGCGACTTAGTATGCGAATAGATGAATGTAAGAGCAACATTTTTTTTCTAACTGACGTTTTTGCGCTACCGGGGGCCTAATAAAAATTTAATTTTTTAACCTTTTTATTATGAATCTCCATGGAAGCCAAAGTATTCTCATTCAGATTCTCACCTTATTTTTTGAAACTTTGTAATTGGAAGTATATCTCTAGGATCAATATTTTAGGAAATAAACGCTTGTTCCACATTTTTGGAATACCCTGTATACTTGTTAATAGATATAATCCCAGCGGCAAAGATACTTCTCGCTAAATTTAACATTTTGCAAAGAATATGCTTTCAAAATTCCGCATATAGCCTCTCATCCGATATTTCGTTATGAATTTCTTCTCTGGGTTCATATAAAAAATCTTGTTTAACCCGGAAGGACACGCGGAGCTGATTTTATGGCCCTAAGCCATCGGCAAACTCCTATTCCTAGAAAAATAGTCACCTGTTCATTTCTTTCTTATCAGTAGCTGAGTTAGTCACCCCTTCTGCCTTTTCAGAGTATTTAGAAAGTATCTCCGGAATTTTACGTTCTGTCAGTTACTGGGGTTTTGGAATGACCCCGCGCGTCCTTCCCTTTGTTTCACATACCAGTTATTTCATGCGGCTTATAATGTCAGTTCGTTGCTGCCCTTTCCGAATCGAATTATTTATCTGCTGCTCACGATTCCGACTCTATTTGAAAAAGAAATGGAGCGTTTATATAAACTTCTTGCTGAAATTGAAACTAATGAATGTTCAGACTTTTGCAATGAAGACAATGGACCTGAGGATGTTTTAGAAGATATTTTTTAGATCATAAAAGTTACAGCGAACATTATACGGAATCGGAAGAAGATGGATATTCTGGAAAAGAAGAAGTGAATATCTCGGAATGGTTTTCATCAGAAGATGGCGTACAGTGAAGGAAAACAAAATTTAGGCAGAATCTTCGTACTCTTTGTCATAATATTGTGTCGCACTTACCTGGTACAAAAGGGCCAGCGAAAGATGTTGTAAGTCCTGTGAAGAGTTGGAAGTTATTAATCAGTTCAGTTAATTGTAGAGTTCACAAATATATTTATCGAGAAATCTCCACCAAACTTTTCACGTGAAAGAGATGCATGAAAAACGGGCCCTCTAGAAATCCGTGCTTTATAAGTGGATAATAATCAAATAGATTTTATTTGTGTTAAGCACTGTATTCTTAATGTCTAAAAGCCAAAAGCGTTATTTTTCCAACTGAAATATAATGCTTTAACAGCGCCGTGTTGACTTTCAGTTTGGGGTCATTGTATGACCCCCGCGCGTCTTAACGTTCGCTAAGGAGGCGCACGTTCTCTCGGGTTAAGCGACAACCATGGAGCCCGCAGAGATCCGCTTGTCTCGAACGTGGATGGCCTTCTGAAAACCCAACCCTTAATACGCAGCTGCAATGCTTGTATAACATTGAAGGAACGGTCTTTTGAACAGCTTTTATAGCGTTCTCCAATGAACCTCTATGCTTGTATCTACAATGGTTGGAAATTTTATAGTGACAACCATGTGATTATAGTCAATACAAAATTGGTACTGGCTTGAAACGATTATACTACTTTGATATTATCACCAGCAATGTGTACAGCATTTTTCCAGTGATGTGGAAGTAGCTGAATACCTGAAGCAGTACCAGTTGTGCTGATGCTCCGATGGGGCGGCTTGTTCCTTTAAGAATATCTAGCACAGTTCAGTAGTGAATGCCTCGAAGTGGTTCTTTATTTTTTGGAATTAAATAATAACCACAGGTGCTTAAATTCATGTAGAGAACCTCCCAGGCTTGGCAAGAAAAAAATAGCCACGGGTAGCTACCGAAATGTTCGAAAGATTCTTAAAGCCACAGACCGTTCTATCTGTAGCATCAACAGAACTGGCACTGCTTCAGATATTCTACGACTTCCCTATCGCAGGAAACAAGTTTTACACCACGCTAGTGGCTACGTCGAAGGACCATAAGCGTTTCAAGTTAGTGCTAATGTTGTATCAGCTTTAATTATATGGTTACTATTACAGTCGAACTGCGATATATCGAACTCGGGACATAAAGAACTCTCGGTTACAGCGAATCTTCTACTTGATCCCAACTGAAGCCTCATGTTAATGTATTTTCATACGTTTACAACGAACAGCAAACGCTAGAGACTCGGTTATAGCAAACTGAAAATTTCTAAAACTTCAAACTTTTCACTTGCCGAAAGGGACATTCTTTACTAATTGTGTTCAAGTCAACCCAACTTCTACAAGAGTTACCCCTTTTGTATGAAATACTCTGGTCCAGGGAGCACATTCCTCGCCTATTGTACCTTTGTTAGAGTCGCTGCTAACCCCATAAGTGGGGCAAAGGAACAATAGGCAAGGCTCTTTACAGTTTCTATCTCCCCTCCTCCCCCCGGTAGACACCTGGCCTGGAGTCAACCAGGGAAGGGGGGACTTTCTGGTAAGACGACCTAGGAGCAATCATGTGTTTTCTCTGCCATTTTAGTTTAATTGATTATCATTCTGTGAACTTTGCAGTGACCATGGCTACATCTGGGGAAGTGAGTGAGAAAGATATCGTGGCATTAGTAAATGAAAAAACAACTCTATTGTAGATTCGTCTTCAGATATGGAGGAAGAACAAGACGAACCAGGGCCTTCAATTGCAGATGCAAAAGCAGCTGCAAACGTTTTGAACAATTTTTTTGCCACAGAAAACATCGACGAACATGTTGAGGACCTGTTTAAAATAGTGGATAAAAAATTGGCGAGTTGTATATAAAATAGAAAACTTTTCAACCGAAAATAACACCTTTCTTCAATATAGTGGATTAGAAAATAAGTAGAGAAAGGTAAATGTTTAACTTGTTTATTATTGAGTATATTATTTAATACTTTATTTGTCCCTAACTACTAATGAAAATATTATGTTATTAAAAAGTTTATTATAGAATTATTATCTTACCATGTTAGGGCATTTTTTGCAAATAGGGATACAGTGAACCTCGGTTAAAACGAACTTCTGAGTCGGTTAGTTGAGGGTTCGTTACAACGGAGTTTGACTGTATTAAATTTCCATCCTTCGTAATAGCAAGATTGTGACCGATTCATGGTTGACTCCAGGTTGTGTTTGTGATTTCATGTTCTATGCAGAATAATGTTAATTTTTTTGTGTTCTCTTCCTCCCCCCCTCCACTCCCACACAATATTTGGGTCCTGAATTCTGACCTACGCGGTATATAGTGAGTAAATAATATAAATTATTTACTGTATCATTGCTATGCCTTACTGTATATTTGAAAATTTTTAAAACAAAATCATGCAAAATTATGCGCAAAAATATGCGTAGATATATTTTTATTTCTACTCTATATATGCATTTACGAAAGCCATTCCTAATAAGTTAATGCTTCAAAAAGCTGTAGCTAATGAAACTTGATAGAAAATTGAAATCCTAAGAAAAGAAAGCATTTAATTGATAAATGGCACGTTGCATAAATTATGCGGAATAATGAAGGTAATTCTACTGAAATGCTTACATAACGAAAATAGATCTGAGTGTAATTTAGGTTTAAAATAAATCCGGAATGTTTCCCAGGGTTTATACTCTTTGCATTTTCTTGTATTTCGAGCTTTTCGAGATCTCTTGCCACAACAGCACAAGTTTTCTGCTTTATACATGCACCATAAGTATTTGAAAGTACAAAAAGAAAAGTTATGTTTCTTTTGCTGTGGAATCTTTGCGGAGGCAGCTACATCACATGATGTCAACAAAGAATCTCAAAGAAGTTTAATAACCTGCGGATTGATTTCCTGGCAAAGAGATTCAAATATTTACTTTAACTCTAATTATGCGATGCAGCTCCGGATCTAGAAATGAAGATGGACGGTAGGATATATAGGCAATATAGGCACAAAAGGGGAAAAAAGAGTATTCTTTTCATGATAGAGAAAAAGATGTTGAGGAAGGAAAAAAATTGCGAAAAAAGTAGATTTAGATATGAACAGAGTCTGAAGCCAAAATCGAAAATACTGTATCAGACCGACTCGTGGATGATTCTAGCTTAAATAGAAGCGAAATTGGATTTCTTAGGCGATATTCCATGTAAATGGAAGTTTATAGAAGTTATAATGGAGATAGAAAAGCTCATACCTTTGATTTCATTAAGAGTTCGCGAAGAGTGCAACATTTCTATTAAACTCTGCGATAGGCATAAAATTCACTTCCCATTGATCTATCTTAATCTGTGGTACGCTTACCCTTAGGGTTACGTGATGGGCTATTTGGTGTTAGAATAACAATATTTGGTATTATTCTAAATTAAAAGAGTAAGTGAAATTTCACTTACCTAATTTTCAGTAGTTTGCAGCGCAGATCATAGCAGGAACATCATATATAATAAAATATGTATATATAATCCATAATAAATGTTAAGAGTTAGCTCGTAACACTACTTAGAAAAATATGAAGATTTATTAGCGCGAGCACATCACAGCACAAAGACAAAAAAATACAGCTAATAGAGAAGTGTTACAAGGAAGGAAATGTAAAGGCATGAGTTCAAAGTTTTAGTTCCGAGTTTAACGACGTCATCTGTTGGCGTGGAGAAGAGTTCTTACAGTTTTTATTCTTGAAAACGTGCATGTCCAACATTTGTGGTACTAAAGAGCGATATTGGTAATGGTAGAAATAAAAAATCGAAGGAATTAAAATGTAAAATATTTTACCTCTCTTAGTCGATGTGAAAAATGAAAGTTTTCTGATCGGACGCTCAGCGAACAATTAATGTGTCCATTTGTATTAAAGGAAGTATTGTATCTTGCTTGGTATGTTTTTATGTTATTTGAATATGTATCTTTATGTTTTATCCTTGAAGCTTCCATTTACCGTTAGTTGAGTAATTACTTACATTTGTGAGACTTGAGTTTTACTTATTGACACACAAGGTGTGTTTTCTATGCAGCGTCAAAAATATTCATTAAATGCCGCTTATTTACTTAGACAGAAATGTAAAAAACTTAGCGTCTAAAATTAAAACTAATAAAAGATCAAAGTCACTATTCAAAATGTATGTCCAATCTTAAAAAATATACTTTGCAGAACTGATGAATTTCTGAGCTATGAACCGAGATTAAATTTTCCTTTTTAAAAGATACATCGAATAACTCTAACCAGAGCTATAAAAAATTATGCATTCAGTCGTTAATTTCAGATAGGAGCAAAGCATTCACTATTTGTAGTCTGTAAAAATTATTCAGCCTCTCCCTCCAATTTTTTTTCAAAACGATATCTTTAAAAACATGCTTATCATTGTTTAGGGAAGAGGTACGATTTCCTTAAGACTCATGAATTTCATGAAAAACATAACAGTTAGAAAATTACTAATTTACAAAATCTCGAACATTTCAGTACAATTTCAAAGAAGGAAAAAGATCAAAGGTTTCACTAAACGAGATAATCAGCTTTAAGATCTTCAAGTTAATGAAATATAAGGGAAATGAGGGTAAGAGTACGCACCTAGTGGATTTTTCGTTATAAAAATGAGAATTGAAAAGTCAGAGCCTCGAAAATATACTGAATCATAGTTTATTAACTTAGGAAGAAGGGTACAAAAAATGAAAATTTTAGCTTTAAAAAATATATATATTACGAAACGCAAGAAAAAAATGCCAAATGCATACTATTACCCGACGTGGCGGGTTAGAGTACGCAGGACGTACGCACTCTGAAAATTTAACAGTAGTCGCATACAAATGCTCCACTGCCTTCGTAACTGGAACATCCTCATGCCACCACTCCTTACATAATCCACACTGAATCCAATCATCATCAGATGTTTGTTTGCAGCCTAGTCATATTGCTCCCTCATTATTTGGATTTCTATGGACTGGGAACTTTTTCTCCAGACAACAGCTCTTCAGATTATTATCCCAATCTCATTTTTTAATAATAATAATAATAATGATAAAATAAAATGCAAAGTTCTTTTGCAATGGCTGCTTCAAATAACAGAACGGATAAGAGTACGCATATCTGGTCTGTGCTTACTCTTAGCCACAGATAAATTGCTTCTCTAAATCGTCCATAGATGGCCGTAGAATTCACTAAAGTTAAATTCTAACGTGGCCGCGTTGTTCGGAAGGGAACAAACCTCATAATGATATTTACTTTGAAAGAAAGCATTAGACCTTTATTTACAAAAAAATTAAGATTTCTCCACAGAAAAATTACATGCTAACATAACGAAATCATATATTACCTGATAAATGAAAGACGGCAAGGATGAAAATAATTATGGAAGTCACTTGAGATAGCTGAAAATACACATGCTGATATGATCACACTTGCTTCTGCTTGCATGGTTGCCAATAGGGGAAAAAAACCCTGCGTACTCTTATCCGACTGCATGCTATTACCCTCCTTTCCCTTACTTTATTTTTATCATAATTTTTGTATATAACTGATGCATGTTCATTACATAAATTCTTTTAAATAAAATGTCACAATAAAGATAATCATGTTTGTCCGAAATATTACTCGAAGAAAAAAAAATTAAAACTTTGCAATAGCCTAAATAGCAGAAAACTTCTCCAACTAATCGAATATCTTCCAACAACATTAAAACAAATATCAAAGAAAGCAGTAGAAATTCCTCCATAAATAAGCTACATAACTTATGAGATAGAGCAAAATCGGATTGTTTCATTAATAAATAAAAAATATATATTTATATAAGGAAAGATAAAGTAAAATATTTATATTTTTCATGTAAGCAATAAGGTAGACAAAATCAGAATTACACTTCTAGCTTGGAGCAAGAAAAGGAAAATAAAAAAGTATAACATACGGGGATTCTTTTTTTCTTTTCTTTCCGCCTGTTACTCATGTATCTCATATTTCCCTCAGAGAAATGAATAGAAATACAAGAAAAAAGAGAAGAAAAATATCTCGAAAAGAATAAAGCAAGAAGGAAATGGATATAGCGAACATATTTTGACTGACATTGAAAATAGATTTCAGAGTCGAATATAAAAATTCGAGTTCCCATAATTTTCGTAATACTACTTTACGAGCAGAAAGAAATAGGGGTCCTTTTTGTGCCACGCATAAGCGTTTTATATAATATAGATTTGCAAAATGAGAAAACGTCGGCTCTTCACTTTTCGCTGGAAGAAGTTACGATATTTTCAATTTATCTCTCCATACCAATTTTTTGCATTCAGGGTTATGAAATACAACCTACCAGGAAAAATTCAATAAAAGTTATTGAAATGTTATTCCTGTACAGAACGAGGTGTATTACTAAGAAAACTAAACGGACAAAAGTGCATTGTGTTGCGAATAACGAAATTAAAATTTCAAATCGCATTTCGCGTTCACTGTGGTCTAGTGGTAAGGTAGCGGCTTCGTAGCCGGAAACTTCCAGGGTCGAAACCCGATTTCAGTGAGTATCCGCCATGTATAAGGCCTTTTGTAAGTTAAAACATGACCAGACATCCTTCCGCTGGTTTAGTGCAGAAGAGAGAGAGGGAGCGACAACCCAGATGTTGTCCCCGTCGTATGACCGCGGATCAAAATTAAAAGGACATCCCAAAATATCCCAAAATCTTCTGTTGCTTCAAAAGTTGATGTTAATGTAACAAAACTCAATGAGAAATTCCTATCTGCACATACAGGGTGACAATTATTGAGCTATATGTAAAAAACATTGATAATGGTATTTTTTTTAGCACGCGCACTTTTATTGCTGTTGTTCATTTTCGTCGAAATACAGTGTTTCTGAGCGTATATCGATCATCAAGGCCTACTATTCGAGCAATAACAGCCCGATTGCGGCTCAAAGGAAATTTGAGACCGAGTACAAGCTGAAGACAACCGGTCTAAATGTTATAACAATAAAAATTTGATTGAAAAGTTCGAGAGATCTGGTAGTGTCGATGTCTCGACACTTCAGCGAATTTGCAGAATTTTGCTCTTCGTCTGCGCCACGTCATACCCATTGATGGCAAGCATATCGAACATGTCATAAACTAAATCCGAATATCTGTAGTGACTTTTAAAATTTGAATAAAATTTTTATGCTCAATAGATTTTGAAAATTTTATTTTTTATTTCAGATAGCTCAATAATTGTCACGCTGTATTGTATAAGTATTATGTTTTTATGCTTCCATTTCCAAAGACGTGGAAGTGAAACTCGACAGGATTCGATTACCCAGATATGTAAATCAACAAACGGAACAGAAATTAAGACATCTTTATAGATTAATTTACGTTCAGCTAGTAGTTAATTGAGTGGAATAGCTTTGAATATTTTAATGAACATAATAAAATATAAAATATTTGCACAAATCTAAATGAAACCTATTCACTGCAATAAAGTACATATTCCTATTATTGTGCAGAAAAAGTAAATTTATCATTGAGCACGAAATAATTTACATTCTTTCTGCAATACGCTTTAGGAGCGCCCTGTTTTAAATAATATTTATTCACAAATACATCAAGATAATATATTAGCTCTTTTAGTTTAATTTGAATATTATTCCTTTATCTCTGAAAAAAATCATTCTTATATTTCCGCTTATAGTTGTCGTCTGCTTCCAGTAAAAGCTATACAATTATGTGCAAAGTTTGACAACGATTTTTATTTTCTTTATTTTATGCTAAAGATTTGAATTTAGAATTAAGTTGTGAAAATAATAAACATGGGGTCAGAATTTCGTAGCTTTGTATTTGCGTAGATTATTTCAGTATTTTATGCATTTAAAACAGCTAGGAGAAGGGAATAATCAAGTAGATTCTATATTTTGTTACTCTAGTCAATAGTTCTTCCCTCTAAGCGTAATTAAAAATTACTAGTTGAATAATCATTTAAAGAAATTTGCATTTTTCAAATCTTGATGATATTTTCGAAGCAAAAAATAAAACGTAGTTTCAAAACCTTACAATCATCTAAAATGTTTTCCGATATCAGTCAAAAATTTCGAACTTTAGTACATCCCTGGATCCCGTAAGTTAGAAACTTAGAGAAAAAAAATGTCCAAGGCACTTTTGGTGTGGGGAGGAGGATTTTATTTCCATGCTTCTTAAGAAATGGAGCGATATATTTCCTCTTTGATCTGCTGAAAACGAAGATAACTTACGAAAAGTTGCCCTGGAACGCACTGGTTTTACTTTTATTTTATAGCAGAACGTCTACAAGTCAATATTTATACAATTCTGGCATCAAACATGAGTTTTCCGACAGAGATTTTCTGAAACTTCATATAACATCAAACTAACTCCAATAAATATTCCCTCTCCTCGTCACTCTTCAAATATCTTTACATATTTCAGCTTTGCATTCGAAAGCTCTATTCTTTTGAAATGTTCCAATAAAATATGATAGATGAATATTTCTAATCTTGAAACAACTGAAACTAACATTTGGCTTGAAAAAAAGTTAATTTTACAATGAATATTAAGTAAATTCTGTGAGGCATACAGGGTAAGGGACATCGCAATATGGTCTTGAAATCTATCAGAATTCCAAGTTATAAGCTCTCGTAACCTCTTCTCATCCCTCTAGGCGTAAACCATATGCAATACTGGCTTAAAATATTACATTCCTTTTCTATTTAAGCCAGTTTCATTCGAGAGTGTGTCTGATATAACATTTTCGATTTTGGCCTCCAACTCCAGGGAAGAGTCTCTCACCACATGTCAATTTCCTTCTTCTTTCAGTTTCCACTTCTTCCCTCGATTTTTTTTTTCTAGAGATCTTTTTCTGAATCTCCATCAATAGGAAACTCTTCTTTCCTTGATTCATGGGCAGGGAGTACCTATCTTCATTTCTTGAAACCGGGATGCTTCGCTAAAGTCGGGTTAAAGCAAATATTTGAAACCGCCGACCGGGAAATCAATCTGCCCGCTATTAGACTCCTTCGAGACTCTTTGTTGATGTCATGTGATGTCATCTGTGCAAATATACCTCAGCAAAAAAAGCACATTTGTTTGTATACCTTTTTTGTTGTGATGTTACATGCAAGAAGCTGAAAAGTTGTGTTTGCGTATCAAACTATCTCAAAAGGCTCCAAACAGGATGCATGGTCGCTCTCAAACAATAATAAAAGGCTGGGGATGTCTTCAGATATCTCAGCAATTTCCTTTTATGGCTATGATTTATATAGAAATATTTCCGCCCTCGTTGCCTATCATAAGAATCAATCACTCTTTCTTTTTTTCATACATTCCAAATTTACTATTCGAGGTACCATAAATTTTATACTCAGTTGTATTAGCATCTAGATTAGAATATTTAGTCGTTTGTTGTATGTTCGTATGTATGTCGGAGATTTTTTTTCTGCACAATGAATTCACTTTACAGCTGTTTCTGATTTAGAAATATTTATGCTTTATTATCAGCAAAATTGAATATTCCTGAAAGCAATAGCAACTGGTGGTACTAATTAACTACTTTTTTCTCTTCACATTTCTGTTCAAGCGAGTTCCATCCAAGAGTGGCTATTACACTCATGTGTATAAAGCAGAATTTGAAATTAATATTTCCAGGAATGCTAAACACTTAAACGGTTTGCGAGAAAATTTAAGAGATGCAACTTGGTATTCAAGATAGAAACAAGTATGAACGAAATAATTAGGAAAGAGTGTACAGACATTTTGGAAGCCGGTTTATTTAATCCTTTAAGTCCCAGTGATGTCATATGGAGTCACCATATTCATAATTTTTTTCTTCGGCATCTAAACGTGCCTCTGACACTAAATGGACATCATTAAATTCTTCGCAATTTCCTCTCTTCATTTCTTTTTATTCTTACCAATATATGGCTGCACTATCGATATTCACTATTAACAATTACCTTATTGGACTTCAGTGCATTCAGCAAAACCTGTCAAAATAAAATTTAATTTTAATATAATTTAAGGTATGTGACTACCTTCGGAGCACTTATTTTTAATTTTAAAAATTTTGATGAAACATTTATGTTTTTAATTAAATGAGTTATAAAACTAAGAATTCCAATGCAATTCCATTGACTTTCAAAATATAGGCAATTTTTAGTAAAATTTTACTGAAAATTTGCACTTACTCCAACCCTCCTATAATAAGTTCTATTGAATATATTTCATCACTTTTTGAACAGTATATAGCTGACATGCTTATCTGTCTTATGAACTAAAAGATTTTTAATACCTCTAAAAGTTTTGGAGATATTCTAAACTTTGTGAACAAACTCGCATTTTTTTAAAAAAATCATCGATTTTTTTCACTAAAAAGTCATTAAAATAAATAAATATTGGCAGAGAGCTTAGATTTTAGTTCAAACATAGCTAGAACCAAATAAAACATTTTAGCCAAATTTCATTTTAATATCTTAAAAACATTTTCCACAATTATGTTTGTCACGAAGAAAAATATCGAAAAACACAATTTCTCAGAAAACTCAGTACAAAAATTTTGTACTCACCTTAGAATCTTAAAACTCGCCATATTTACAAGTCAAACCCTCTTTTACTTGATTTTAAACGACTTTTGTGTTCTTTTAGCTTTTTAGATTTTTTTTCTGAATAATTTTGTGTAGTAGGTAGTAAGTGACGTCTCGATATCTGAATTAGCTTTTCGTCAATTTCCATGTAATTTTTAAGCATCAATGGATAAATTTATATTTGAAAGCACTTGAGAACAGGTAACAGTTCAAAATAAATGGAATTAAATTATAAAACTGCAATTTGAGCGCCAAAAAATAATTTTTACTGTTGTAATTACTGTTGTCTTGTATTTTTTTTAAAAAAAAGTGCCGCCAAAAACCAATAAAACAATAAAAATAAGAGAGGGATGCTTAAATCTATATTTTTAGACAATATATTGCTTGAGAATTAAAAAATAGTTATTCAAACTAATTGTTTGCATTTTTAAGGCTCTTTAAATTGCCACTTCCGGTATCAGAATTGTCACTTCCGGTTTATTTCTTATGCTATAATTTTACTTGTAATTATAGTAGAAACAAAAATAAAGCATTTTTAGATACCTAAATGTATGGCCTATAAAATGAACAAATAAAACAAAGATCGAAAATTTTCAGCAAAACGAGAAATTTAAGATAAGTATGAAATTGCAGGTACAATTTCATTCTTATTATTTTTAAATATCTTAAAATATTTGAGCCGTTTCCGATAAATATCTATTTTAAAATTTGGGTTTTTATGAATATCATGACCTCAATTGGAATCACTTGTTAATTATGAATGTCAAATTTTAAAAATTGAATTTTTTTTTCTTTTTATCTTCCATCTTAGGCCCAAAATGAGTATATTTTACAAATTTCAGAATGAATAATCAATTCTTGGAACTGAAAGGGTTAAATTATAATCATTGTTTAAATATGTTCAATGAAACAGTTATGATGGGAGGGAGAAATTGGATTACATCATTTCACTTCAGCCACCAGTGGCGATTTGGAAATGGCTCTTGATAATTTATATGAATCCCAAATAAGTTTGCATCATGTATTCTTGCAAGAGAATTAATAAAAGGCCTCCGAAGAATTTGTGTGTGGAGAAATAATCCACCGGAAGTTAAGAACAGGTCTATATTTTGATTGATAAATTGTAGCTTTTGTGGTAACATTGTTTTAAATATCTAAGAAAGCTTCTAGTTTTCGAATTAAATCGAATATTTGAATTTTTGGAGGAATTTGGAGACGTTGGCCATTTATCTTTTTCTCATCTATTCGAATACTGGACCTTGTCATCATCTGGAACCTTTGATTGGCAAGTGCTGTACAATAGATCTGCCTTGTATGATCAAATAAATATCCTCTAAAACATTGAAATAGAGGATCAAACAAAATTAGTATATTTTTAATATTTGCTTGAAGGTCCTCGTCATCCTTTAAAATTAGATAATATTTAAGAATGATACTATATTAATTCTGCACTCTTTCAACACGGACAGACGCGTATTGGTTCAGTTAGATAACAAGGACACCACCAATATGCTTCATTTTGGCCTCTTTGCTGAATGATAAGACGTGGAAAATATTACTTAGTCGCCATGACATATTATTCAGAATATATAATGACGTCTTTCCATGTTTTTAAAGAAATTACTTTCAGCCTAAAATTCAACAACAAAAAAATTTCTGCTTTCGATTAAAAAATAATTATAAAGGTTATGAGCGGAATTACATGACCTTAACCAAAGCGAAAAGTTCCAATCGGACTATACAAAAATTCCTTTTCCCGCTGCATTTTATGTTCTTGAATAAAAAAATTAATATTAACCTAATAAAAACAGCCTTTAAAAGCACATATTTAATTAGTGTACTAAAAAGTGGACTGTTTTTAATTATTATCTTCTTTTTAAGCTTTAATTTATAATTCATAATTCTAAATATTATAGAATCTTGAAATTAACTTATTCATAAACTCATTAACTAGTAGAAACACGCATAGATCAGAGAAAATGGAAAAAAATCTTCCGTACAAAGGTTTTTAGCTTGTGAAATAAAACAAAAATTGATTGTAATATATATGTATATAAAAAAGACATGTTAGAAACTTTTTATTTTGAATCGAAGCAATAAAGAAGAGATTTCTAGATTGGAGGGGGGGAAAAGTGAAAATTATGAAAAATTCAACATATGACTCTTTTATCCTTTCCCTTATAACTATTGTGCTCCAAGTTTTCCCCTCCAGGAATAAAATGAAATATAAGAAATAAAAGATATAGAAACAAGAAGAGCAAAATCTCGAAATGAATAAAGCAAAGGAAATAATAAAAAATTCTTTCAGGAAATGGATATAGCGAATATATTTTGACTGACATTGGAAATGGATTTTAGAGTCGTATATAAAAAATTCGACTTCCTCCATCACATCTTCGTAATATTACTTTATTTGGAAGATGAGAGGACGTCTACTCTCCATTTTAGAGTGGAAACAGTTTTCGTACACTAGCTTTCAGTTTTTCTCTTTAAACTGACTGTTTTTAATTCAAAGATATGTAATACAAGTTAGAAGCAAAAATAAGTATAAAATTTCTTGAAATCTTTCATCCGATAAGACTCTGTAGAATATGAATCTATAAGAATATGTTGAAAAACATAGTATATATTCTGAGGGAACAGCAAGCATTTTTGGTGGTGTATATGTATTATGTTGCTAGAAATTTCTTGGAAATTTGTTGCATGAAAAATGCTTCGTAACGAATGCTAATTAATGTGTTGCTATGCCAACCTTACGACTTTCTTGCATGCTGTATGACGTCTTAAGCGTATATCACACGGAGAGCTATCGTAAGCTGTTTTCGTCAGCATGAGCGAAATGCCACTCACCAAAAAAATTTGTACCACATGACCTGCCAGATGAGATAACGGAAATCGTGGGCTGTATTCAACCGGCTTGAAAATGCACATGATGCTGACGGAAAATCGTCAGCAGCAATAATTCAAACCAATCGGGTGCGACTTAGACGGTGACGTAGTTCGTCCCAATGATGACCGAAATCCAGTCTAACCGGTTGTCTCAATGCGTCGCGTGCTACAAACTTTTTGGTAAGTGGCATTGCGCTACCGCTGACGAAAACAGCGTACGATAGCTCTCAGTGTGATATACGCTTTACAGCAAAAAAGTATATAAGCTCCCTATCCCTTCGATAAAATGAGTGATTATTTATTTTTACGCTTTCAACAGTATTTTTACTATATTTCGCAAAAGTTCATATGCAACACACATGAGATTTTTTTCCTTTTTAAAACAAGTAACGTTATGTTGTTTTCTCAAAAAGTGAGTGTTATACAACTTAGTGACGATTTAGGTTTGTTTAGTTTATGTTTATATCGCTTTTTTTAGATATGATTTTTTAAAATAACCCACCCCACTTTCTATCTGCCATTCTATCTATATTATACGTTTATGTGTACTAATAATAAAAACGAATTTGTGAGTGTGTCCGTTGTTGCTCTACAGGACAGACAGCTGGATTCAGAGCTATCAAATTTGGTATAAACCTACTTTGGAGGGTAGAATGTGTACCTCGGACAAAGTTTTGAAAATTTAACTAGATTTTTAATTAATTAAAAATTATGCAAAATTTTAGTATTTTTCTTCGATAACTTCCGGAAATGGTAACACACAAAAATTATTTTTGGACCCTCTTAAAATTTAAAAAATTACATTTTAATTATACCTGTATAATGCACTTAAAATTTGTTCAAATTTTGGCATTTTTTTAAAAAATATTCTTTTGCTTAATTTGCAACAATAACTTTTATTGTTGCAATGAAATTCAAACTGTTTTCATAGCTTCATCAACTATTGATCCGAGTATTTTTCTTCCATTGTTAAAAGCAAAGGAGTACAGAAATTGTTTATATTTTCATCTTCTTTGGGAATGTAGTGATGAAATTTAACTTTCTCATTTTTTCATTCAATTTTTTGAGCAATCTATAAACAAATCTCATTAAGATATTAAGTATATTAGAAAATCAATCCGGTATACTGAATGATTATACTCACTCACGTGATAGTCCAGTCAACAATGGCCAAAAATCGGTGATATAAAAAATGGCGTAGTTTTGAAAATTGGCACGGTTTTTGGGGTAGTGTTCTGAACGGCATACTAAAAGTCCCCGAAGGTAGGGGGTGAGAGGGGGGCACGGGGGGATTTTTCAGTTGTTCTTAAATGTCTCGAAAACTATGGGGTCTAGCAAAAAAACACTTAATTACAGAATTAAACAACATTAAATTTCTTACAAAAATAGTCCTACCTTTTTCATATAGCATCAATAGTTTAGAAGATAGAGGGAGATGAAAAAGTAAATATTTCAAAAATTCTTTATTGTAATGGTAAAATCAACTGACAGTGCTGACGCAACAACCTTCAGGAAACCCTCGTGCCTATATAATAATTATAAAAGGGTAGAATTGTATGTGTTAAACGTAGTGATGGTGGGGGGCGACAAACATGATTCATGAACAGTCGTGCTCCACTACTCCTCAGATAGCAATTTTAGTTTGCAGCAAAGTGGCAGCAATCTTGCTCTGAAAATCTGCAAGCTTTCAGTAAATTTGACACGGCAAGAGAGCAAGCTTGAAACAAGTTTTAAACAAGTTATTGTAAAAGACTTAGTACCACGCGTCGAACTTACAGCAAGCTTCTTGCGTCAAACTCATAGCAAACGATTGAAAAAACAGAATACACAGACCACCCACTTCATAGACAGTCACCTTAGCCACTCAGCCAGCGGGACTCTAATAATTTAAGATAGATTGCGCTAATAGATCGTACATCTACACGTTTTATTTTAAACTGTTTTCTTGATTTCATTAATTTTTTAAATTTTGAGTTGAGAATATGATTTGCAGTCAGAGAGCGATTTTAGCTAATAATTACGTTCTGCTAGTAGGATAAATTATGAAATTAGGGTTCAAAAGTAATTACTTTTAAAAATATGGGCAAAATGCAAGTTATTATTTTTCAAAAATAATTGACTGTTTTTTTGGTTTAATTTTCTCCATGAACGTTAAAATTTCAACATTAAGAAAAAGGCGATATATAGTTTTCTTTAAAGTGCGAATTCTATATTTGGTAAAAAGATGGAGAATTTTTCAAATATTTTTATAAAAAAATCTAGTTAGTTTTTTTGCAAATTACCATAAATTTAGTGAATTAATAAAAAGAAGGACGGTCTAGGAGATGCTATTAAAAATCGGATGTTTTTAAAACAGAGACAAATATCTAAGCCAGATATAAACAGCTGTATCCAGGTCATGGTGTGTAAGTGTACTGTATCAACTTTGCAGTAAACTTGTTCTGAAATTGTGATGTGAAGTGTTTCTCATAACATCTTCATAACAAACTTGTTTTGCAAGTAGGTTGATCGATTATGCTTTGTTACTTTGCAGGAAGTTTGCTGCAAAGTTGCCGCATCAAGTTTGTCATGACAAGCTAATATCAAGAACAATCGCACTTGCTGCTAGGGTACATGCTATCTGGATCCCTCCACAAGATCCTTTCTTCGTCAACAACCCGTCAACAAAAGAAAAATAGAAAAAAATTGTGTATTTTTAAAATGTTGACACATTTGTTGGGGGTAGTGCCCTAAACGACATACTAAAAGTCCTAGCTGATGGGAGGTACAAGGGGGTTTAAAGGGGGGGTGGCTTGTATTAATAAATGCCCTCTAAAAACTCTGCTATAAGCGTTTGTCAACTGAATTAGGAGCAAAAATTAAACATAACATGTCTTTCATACCACTGCCTTGCCATTGTTTGTTCTATACATCCCATGTAGAAAATTGTGAAATCCTCCAAGTCTCACAACAACTATTCTAAAGAAATGATCATCCGACATCGAAAATACAATTTTTCTAACCTTGACATACAGAGGTTGATCGAATATCACTAAACCTTGGAACTTTGCTATAGACTTTCTTCAGCAGCATATTTCAGAGCAGTATATAACGTGTTGGCGTCGCTAGGTGGTGAATTTACGAATGGCAGAGATTTTACAGCACTTTTGTCGGTATATATTAATTCACAAACCAGTTGCATGAAACTCTTCCATTCTGGAATCTCTGGCACTTCGAGAATGTTTTCATGTGAGGATAGGCATTTAGCAAACATCCATAATATATCTGGCAGGAAAGGAGCAAATATTTTAGAAGGAATAGATTTAGAGCATATTCAGGTCCTGGCCAACAATTTGGTGGAATGCGTTCGTCTTCACGTTCTCAGACGTTATCAGTTCCAGAACGCCTAGTTTGCCTACTCCTTCAGCAGCGGGAAATGGTTTCAGCCTTTTGATAATGTCTGCAGGAGGGAGAACACGAGATGGTTTAATGCACTTAAACCCTCCCATGCTGTGGAAAGTATTGAAACCAGCGGTTCGAATGATTCCTTCCCGCTCTGTTTTTCATTACTCGACTTTGAAGTATATCAGGTGTCGTTTAAGAATTTTTTCAATCTCATCACGAAAGCATGCAACAGTTTTTCGTGTAAGAACTATGCTGGAAACAATGCTATGTCCGTGTTTTCCCTCCATCTTCTGTCTGACTGTTGCTGGCGGTGGTTTTCTCCAGAAATCTGTTCCATCAGATCATCTACAGAGTACTGGAAATCATCCTGTCGATCTAAATAATTGTAAACCTCCTCCAATGCATCTTAAACTACTTTATCCTCAGAACAACAACGCGTATCAATGCTCTTCAAGCCCCTAATCGCTTCTCCGGCAATTTACAACTAATGACTTTTCTGACACAAATCGCACGTGTGTACCAGACTTGGTGTTGGTGTATATTTGACTAGATGTTGAAAAATAGATATTGTGAATATGAAATGTTGCTAACTCTTATGTAAACCTAGCATAGGTATGTAGGTTGAGATTACGTTGTCTAAATACAGTAGAGTCTCCCTAATCTGGACCCCGCATTTCCGGACCAAAAAGCAGGATATATTAATTTTAGTGAGAGGTCAGTACGGAAAAAAATAATGCGCGCATCCTGTTACAAATCTGTGTTAATTAATCTGTAGAAAAAGTTATACATTTTTATGAAAAAAATGAAGTTTGATTTTTATAGTTTTACCCATTTAAAACTTGTATTATCAGCATTTTATGGCAAATTCCGTTTAATTCGGACTTTCGTTGATCCGGACCCGATCCGTCTAGTCCGGATTACCGGGACTCTACTGTTCATTCATTTGGAGCTTTAATAGAACCAACTGTTGTAAATGCAAAGGGGAGAAGAGCATGACCGAGTAGAAGGGATCTTGTGGAGGGGAACGGATGTGAGGGCAGCACGATTGTTAATCAAATAGGTTTGTCGCCCACCCTCTACCACCACTACGTTCAACACGTACAATAATACCCTTATACAATTATTATAGAGGCATGAGGCTTTTGTGAAGGTTGCTTCTTCATCAATTTTAATTGATTTTACTATTACAATAAGGATGGTTGGTTCTGTGGATTTTTATGGCTCAAGAGCCAGTCTTGGCCATACTGCGCCAAGCATATGGTTAGAATTGATTTCACTGATGTTGATAAAAAGTTAAATGTTAAAGAACAAAGGTGTTTGAGCAAGTAAAAATTTATCTAAGAACGATGACAAAAAGAAAATTATTAAATTCATATATAAAAGCGAATAGCTTTTAAAAAAGGAGGTAGGACAATTTTTGTAGAAAATTTAATGTAGGTTAATTTTGTAAATAAGTACTTTCTACTAGACCCAGTAGTTTTAGAGATATTTTTAAAAAACTTAAAAAATCCCCCTTTGAACTCCCCACCGACGAGGAATTTTAGTACATCGTTCAGGAACTACCCTAAAAACCATACCAAATTTTAAGACTGCACCATTTTTTCCTATTTTTCTTTCTTTGACTGGACTATGATGTCAACAAATAGTCTCGAAGGAGAGTAATAACCGGTGGATTGATTTCCTGTCCTACGGTTTCAAATATTCGCTTTAACTCGACTTGAGCGATGCAATTCCGGATCAAGAAATGAAGAGATAGTTTTTCGCTGCACAAATTCAAAGAAGGGGAAATGTAAGTCCTTTTGACGGAGATAGAGGAAAAGATTTTGAGAAAAGAAGGGTAGAGAAAATTTTTAAAAAGAGATTTTGATCTGAAGAGACCTTTCCTGGGAGTCGGAGGTCAAAATCGAAAATGCTGTTTCAGAGCTACTTTCGGATGAAACTAGCTTAAATAGAAACGAAATTGAATATTTTTTTATCCAATACTTTTTGTAGTTGACGAGTTGAGGGGATGAGGAAAAGAGAAGAGCTTATATAGCTTGGATATCTGAAAAATTTCAAGAAGAAACCTTGAACAGTGTGGGTATCAGAAACTAACTTAAATTTTTTAAAAATTGAATTTTTTTATCCAATACTTTTTGTAGTTGACGAGTTGAGGGAATGAAGAAAAAAGAAGAGCTTATATCCCAGATAGCACGTAAGTTTGCAGAAAGTTTGATTTTGACTTGATATTCCCTTGTCATGACAAAATTTGACGCGTCAAACTTGAAACGAACTTGCAGCAAGTTCGTTGTGACAACTAGCGCCACCCTCGCTTGCAAATCAAACTTGCTGCAAGTTTGCAAAACAAGCTTGATGCAAAGACAGCACAAAGACATAATTATCTTTGTCTCTGTTTTAAAAAAACATCCGATTTTTAATAGCATCTCCTAGACCGTCCTTCTATTTATTAATTCAATAAATCAATTATAATTTGTAAAAAAACCAACTTTTTTATAAAAAAAATTTTTGAAACATTTTCCATCTTTTTACTAAATATATCACTCGCACTTTAAAGAAAACTATATCGCCTTTTTTCTTAATTTTGAAATTTTAACGTTTGTAAACAAAATTAAATCTAAAAAACAGTCAATGTTTGTTGAAAAATAATAACTTAGACATTTTGTCCCATTTTAAAGTAATTACTTTTGAACTCTAATTTCATAATTTATTCTACTATCAAAACGTAGTTATTAGCGAAAATCGCTCTCTCTTTGACTTCAAATCATATTCTCAACTCAAAAAATTAATGCAATCAAGAAAAAAGTTTAAAATAAATCGTATACGAATCGAATCGAATCGAACGATGTATTAGCGAAATCTGTCTTCGCCTCTCAGAGTTTAACTGGCCGAGTGGTTAGCGTGTCAGCTTCAGAACCGGCAGGTCGCAAGTTCTAATCCGGGTTGTGTTCGTACTCTGTTTTTGCTATAATTTGCAATGAGTTTGCACGACAAGCTTGTGGCAAGCTTGCTGCAAGTTCTTTCCATGGTGACTTCGAAGCTTTCGTTAACTTGCTGCGAGCTTGCACTCTTGACATGACAAATTTGTGGCAAGCTTGCTGCAAACTAAAATTGCTATCTGGGATAGGTTGGATATCTGAAAGATTTCAAGAAGAAACCTTGAACAGCTTGCGTATCAGAATTTAACTTTTCCCTATGTAATTTTTAGTTTGATTAATCACTCAAATATTAATAACTATTGTTTCAAAATTATAAATAGGTTACTTTTTTTTACTTTCTTGTATTCGAAATATACAAAGAGAAAGTATTGCAATCGTCAAAAATTGGACCTCGAGATTTTGATGAATCGGAACGTTCCAGACCTCCCTGAGTTAGAAAAAATGTTAGTTTTTTGGAGTAATGTCTATCTCTCTTTCAGACTGTAAACCCGATAAGTCGGAACCGCAATGGGTTAGGGGCATAAAATTTGGTATGCAGACTCTACACCCAAATCGCAGATTTGCGAAATCCGTCAAAAGCAAGTCTGTCTGTTCTTCCATCCATGTCAATGTGAGCACAATAACTCAAAGTCGCAAATAGCTAGATGGAGGAAATTTAGCACACAGTTTTATCATTAAATTTGTAGACATGTATTAAAATCAAATCTGTATCAAATTCTTGAAAGTTGATCTTCTCTCGGTCAGTTTATTTGCGTGTGTGTGAAAGCGATGACTCAAGAACTCAAAGACTTGGACAACAATACATACTATCGATTGTTTTCTCCCCGGAGATATTATTGATTGGTGTTCTTCCAGTCGATAGTTTAGAAACTATCGATTTTATCGATAGTTCCAATCGATTGCTTCAGTTGATAGTTTTTAAACTATCTACTGAAAATGCGCCTATCGATAGTATTCCACGGAAGGAAACTATCGATTGTTTCAGTCGATAGTTCCGAAAACCCTATACTATCGACTTGGCTTCGATAGTATCAATAGTCTATCGATATTTAAGGAACACTACCATGAAGCACAAAACGCGTTACATTGCGTTAGTTGATGAGACAGTCAATGGGAGAACATTCCCACAGGTTTTGTTACAATTCTTCAGAGGAATTAAGTTTTTGTGTGGGAACTTTAATTTTGCAGGAATGACTTAAGTACTACATGACGATTGAATACTTTTCTAAATTAGTTTTATGTCACGAGATATCTCAAAAATTTTCAGTTCTTGATTTTCATTTTGTGGACGTAAAACGCATGCTTGCTGGAAAAAGATGAGGAAAGCTGAGAAAAAAAATTGTCTTCATTTGCTTTGGCTTTGCTATAACAATTTCACACTTCTCCTACTGACTTATTCTCACTCATCGGTGCGTTGAAAACTCATTGTAAACACATGTTTCTCTGGGTTGTAAAGTCATGCTTTCTTCTGCTTATTTCTTTTCACTTTTATTGTCTTTCCTTTTGGCAGTTTATGCTGCTAAAATTTATGTCTATGGCTACGGAAATTTTTGAGTTGATATGAAAGATAAAATTCTGTTCTGAATAGCAGATTTATAGAAAATTGAAAAATCAAGAATTGGAAAATAATGAGAAAATGAGCCTAGAAGTGTTTTTTTTTCACTTACGAAGAGATAATGTTTAGGACAGACAAAAGAATGTTATGGCATCCTGGAAGTCAATATTCAACTCAAATAAGGCGAAAAATCAATGGAATTTTTTATTGTCTTTTCAAATTGTAGCTATTTATTATTTTTGTTGTCGATTGATGTATACAGTTGTTCAATTCATAGGGATATTAAAATGACATCACTTAAAAGCTACTAAAAACCATTCGGGACTGAATAATTTTAAAAACAGATAAAATGTTTCATGACAAGTTTTCAGTTTATCAAATTATTTTTGATTTGATATTTAAAAGAAGAACTACTTCAATGTAAGGGACACATAAAACAGAACAATTATTGACACATTTATTTCCATTTTTGCATTTTATTTTTAACCATTTTATCCATCTATAAAACATTAACTGTTTACAAAACCCTTTCTGTATATAATGCTTACAAATACATTTTATTATAAATGGCAATACATATCAATTCATGCAAAAGACATTACGACGTTTGATTGATTCCAAACGATTGATGCATTCACAAGTTGAAGGGCCTACCATGATTAGAAGCTATTTGGGCAGGCTTCCTTTGGAGTGCATAATCCAACTGATTAACAAAGTGTTCCAATATCCAAGATTAGCGGGTATATACCAGCTGTTTATTCAAGCTTCCTCCAGTTCTTGGTCACTTATTTCCTCTAGTATGAATAGAGTCGCTTCTACACGTAATTTTGAATACAATCTGATTGAAGGACTTGAAATAGAATGTTCTGAATACGGAGCTTTATCACACCAGAGAGTGCAGTGGTATTAGTATTATTGGGTTAAGAGCGATGAATGGCAAATTTATATTCAGGGTGTTCAATTTTATTTCACATTAAAAATCTAATACCTTTGGGTTTAATACTGGAGCTTCATTTGTTCAAAATAATATTAAAATGCTGTTCAAAATATAAAGAATTATTTTTGATTACTTTTTCTGTGTTATTCAATAAAACATACATTGTGTTTCAATTTAACTTACAGCCGTTTTTAGGCTTTTTAACGACCTTGTGGAAGAAACAAAATTTTAAATGAGATTGGTTGTAGAATATTTAAAGATATCATTTCCGAATTCATATTTTAGTGGGGAAGATCTTTCCTTATTATGTTTATCACTATATTGTGCGGAACAGTGCGGATATTTAAAGAATACATTTTATTTAGCTTTGTCCAAATCCTCTGATGAACTGGAAACCGTCAAATTCACAGGAAGTATACTGGTATTCAAAAAAAAAGAATTTGTATTTCTGACGAATTTTGATAGAATTCATCTAAAGTAAAGTAAATATTATAAATGTATACACTGTTTTACAAGAGAAAAGTGTAACATGCCATAACAGTGATCATCAGCTCTTTTCTCTTAGACATTTAAAACAATGTCATCACAGAAGTGACAATTTCTCCAACAAAATGAAGATCTGTCATTAACTTTCAGTGGATAGTTACAAGTGACTGCTTTTCTGTTCACACACTTTCGTCGGAGGTCTTTGCATCCAATCAAGGGTAAATCATGTCCACTGATTTGGTCTTCTTGAAAACCTGTGGCATCATCGCGGCATCTGGCAATATCCTAAGTTGTAATTACATGCAGATCGGATCCGCCCTCTTTGTGATGTCACTCATCGACCAATAGCGACGAGCCTGTTGCAGTATTTAAGGACTGATTGCTACTGTCCATTCTCTTCTTCTTTTTGTATCATTTGATAGCTAGCAGTATAATGATATTATGATTTGATTTAAGATTTTAATTTAGTTTTTGTTTTATTAAATTTGTTATTTGGTTATCGAGTAGTCTTGCTTTTATTGAGTAACCAGCTAAGTAGTTTCTCGCAATGGTATATTTCTGATATATGTTGAATACAGGCATGATAGGTTTAGAAGCCGAGTAGTGTAGTATCGTACTAGTTAATATGAAGAACTTGAGTGTCAATCGTTCTATGTACTGACTACCTCAGCGCTTATATTAATAAATCTCGCCTCTGTCAATGCTGTAAAGTTAACTTGACCTCGACGTAGGCCTAGAAGTTACAAACCCATCAAACCACCATTTCAAAGTCGCAACTAGTGGCTAAAGTGAAATGATGTAATCCTGTGGCTCTCTTCCATCATAACTGCTTTATCCAACATACTTTACTTGCTGATGATCATGTGTATATGTGATATTTTAATTTTTTAACTTTCCTAAATAATCTTAACGACACCTCATTTTAAATACCTCTACTTTCATCATAATAAACGCACTACAATTTTCTTTTCAAGTCACGAGCTTCTAAAGGGAAAATTCCCTTCTCTGGGTACTTAAGCGTTCTGCGCATTCATATCTGCCCTTTTTCACGCCAGCATGTAAGCTTTCAACAACAACGCGCCGCTCAGGCATAACCTTCTGAATACTGGTCATGGAGCTACGCAAAAATTGAATCATTTACCTATGAAGAATGCCTGAATAAAAGAAGATTAATCAATATATTGTCTGCTCCATGACCAAAATGGACTACATGTCACCTCAGTAAAGCCTGATCTTATATATATATATATAGTAGCTTCTAAAAGGTTGACACATACTTTCCTAATTATTCTACTCAGACGTGTTTTTAGCCAGAGTGGCAAGGTGTATCCCTAATTTTTAATACAAAACGGTGTAAATGTTTAGAATTTCCGCAAATATTAATTTCAAATTATTTTTTCTACTCATGAACGTAATATCTAATCGTGGATGAAATTAACTTGAAGAGAGAAAAGTAGTTAATTGATTACTGCCACCAGTTACTATTATTTTGAGGAATATGCAGTTTCGTTGATAATCGAATGTAAATATTTCTAAATCATATTTAGCTAGAAAGTGATTCGTTGTTCGCTCAAAAAAATCTCCTACACACACATCATGAGAAAATACGAATAATCATTATAATCTAGATGCTATTACGATTGAGTATATAATGGTATTGTCACCTCAGCAGTTAATGTAAAGTATAAAGAAAAACTAAAGATGATTTCTATGGTGCTGTATGAGAGCGGAAATATTTCTATATAAAACTCAGCCATAAAATGAAATTGCTGAGTTATCTGAAGTTATCTCCAGCCTTTTATTTCTGTTTGCGACCTTGCGTTATGTTTTCAGCCTTTTGACGTAGTTTAATACGCAAATACAACTTTTCAGCTTCTTACACGAAACATCACAGTCTAAAAGGTAAACACATTCTTTTTTACTGCGGAATCTTTACACGGATCACATCACATGATAACAACAAAGAGAGTCTCGAAGGAGCTTAATAACAGGCAGATTGATTTTCTGGCCGGCGGTTTCAAATATTTGCTTTAACCCGACTTTAGCGATGCATCCTGGGTTCAAGAAATGAAGATAGATATTCTCAGCGCAAAAGTCAAAGAAGGAAAAAGATCCTTTTGATGGAGATTCAGGAAAAAGACCCACTAGAAAAGAAAAAAAGAGAGGAGGACTGAAGGAAAAAGGAGATTGAGATATGATGAGAGACTCTTTAGAGTTAGACACCAAAATGGAAAATGTTGCATCAGACCTACTCGCAGATGAAACTATCTTAAATAGAAATGGAATTGAATTTTTTTAGCCAATACTTCATGTGATTTAGTCCAAAAGGGATGAGAAGAAAATACGGGAGCTTATAACTTGGATTTCTGACAGTGCCACTTAACCACTTAAGCTGTATGAGTCACAGAATTTACTTACTATTTTTTGTAAAATTAATTTTTTTTCAAGCCAAATGTTAGTTTCAGTTCTTTTATAACATAAATAGTTCGTGTATCCTATTTTATTGGAAAATTTCAAAGGAATAGAGCTTTCGAATGAAAAGCTGAAATATATGCGAATATTTGAAGAGTGAAATATTTGTAGGTGTTAGTTTGATGCTTTATGATACACTATATGCCCAAAAGTATCCGGACACTTGCAGATTTTTACATTTTTTAGAATTTCTCCGTAATGGTTTAACCGACTGCCTTTAAACTTTGAAAATGTAAAGAATAGACAATAATTCACATTTTACATTGAAGATTCGGTCCTGAGGGCAATTAGGGGACCGTCTACAAACTGATGAAGACAAAAACGT